>ML796710.1:169883-184701 GCA_009831015.1 Picea engelmannii | reverse complement strand
GTTACTGTTGATGTCGAGGTGGTCGATGCTCCCCTCGATTACAACTTGTTACTTGGAAGAAGTTGGTTTTATGCTATGACTGTCATTGCCTCATCAGTTTTTCGATGTGTCCAATTTCCTCATCACGGCAAAATTGTCACTGTTGATCAGTTGGATTTTTGCACAACCGATGCTCGCACTCCCGCTACCAACAATATTCCTTTCTTGGGAGACCAAAAGATCACGTATGAAAGTGTTGGTGTTGGCTTACTGAAATATTCTAGCCTCATGGGTACCTTCCCTACACCACTTCCACCGACTACAAATCATATTTCCACCGTCGATATGATTTTGACCGCGGCTTATTAATCTTTGAAATCATCTGACTCTTGGATTGTACCTTGTCCATTGGAATTTGATACAATAGGTGACACCGTGCCACTTAGTCCAACCGAAACGTCATACGTTTCTATCCAATTCGCTTCTCCCTCGTCAGATGACCAACATCTATTGGCGCCTGACGTTTCCTCAATGCAATCACGGTTGAGTTCCTTGTCGTCTGCGATCGACTACATTTCCCCAACTTTTTCTTCGGATGAATCTATTCCAAATATGCTTCGCATTGATAAGTTACCTTGGGATAATAACCGTCACCAGTTGTCTTTTCTTCCCCCTCATGAAGAAATTCGGGTAGATATATAGTCTATCTCCCCTCCTGATGTCGATTTTCTATCATCTCCCATGCTTTCAACTTTCGATGATTTGGATTCGGTAGTAGACATGGTGATTTCTTTGGTAGGGTTATTGGAGCCTGATCTCCTTACTCCTATCGCCACCCTCGACATGTGTTCCTTCCCAAGTGATTATCTTCCATCCAGTGAAGATCTCTTGGAAGCCATGACCAAGTTTTGTCCCTTGACATGGTATCCTTCCAGAGCATTATCCTCTTGGAAGCCATGATCAGGAAGAAACCACGAGCATAGTTTCTCTTCTCTGTGGAAATCTTGTTAAAAAATGAAATAGAGGTCCTGAGAATAGTTCTTTTCCTGCGTCAAGCTCATTAAAAAATGAAACAATCATCTCTCTTGAACCTTCTTTTCATCCACCCTTCTCCTTTTTCGGTGAATGAATTGAAGCTTGGAGGGCATGTCTCCGACCTTTGATGATAATTCTGGAGTTAAGACACTATATTTTCAAGCTGGGGGCATACCAAGCTTAGTCTTTGTTCTTTCTCGTGCTCATAAATACATGAAAATGAATCCGGGTAAACTTTTATCTCTTTTTCAGACTTGTATGGATACACGAAAAAGGAACCCCCTGTAGTCTTCTATAAACTCTTTTCAGACTCTCTAAACATGAAAATATTTCCGAGTGATCTTGCTTCCTTTCCCACTCGTTAAAAGTTTTGAAAGGGCATCTTTCGAGTGATAATTTATCTCTTTTTCAACCTCGCGAGACTAACATTACGAAAAAGGACAACATTGGAGTCATCTTTAAGTTCTTTTCAAACTCTCTAAACATGAAAAGATTGCCGAGTGACCTTGTTCTCTTCACGCTCATTAAAGTATTTGAAGAAAAACGTCTGTTGAGTGATAGTTTATCTCTTTTTTGGTCTCATCAGACTACTTTACGAAAAAGGAACTGAGAGAGTTCTCTTTTAAGTGTTTTTCCAGACTCTATAATCATGAAAAACTTTTGAGTTTTCTATCTTTGGACTCATTAAAACAAACATCGACATGCCCATATGGGACCGAACCCTTACTTCTTCCAGTTCGTTAAACAAAGGGAGAGGAACTTACCAAAGGTGAGTTATATCGAGCATGTGTTACCCTCCTCGAGCTCGTTAAATTAAAAAGAGGTACTCGTCTATCTGGATGGGGGAAAAAATTGAAAGAAGCAAGCCAAGCAATTTTTGAGAACTTTACCAACAACTCTTAGAGTTTCCCTTGAACATGACACTTTGTCTTTGCACGCATTTTAATCCGCTGAAGCTCTGTACTGAGTCAATTCCTTGAGTTTCTTTTACTCCTTTGGGTCACCCAATGTAAGTCACATCATCCACTACATCATCAAGTTTTGGTCCATGTCATGTTTCTGTTATCATGCCTCAGTGTTCAAGGGAAGTATCTGCCTCGAGAGTCAACCATCACAAATATCTTGTCTCAATACCTATGTTAGTCCATGTTCATTTGATATACCAATTACATCTCTGTGTTTGTTTCGTGTCGTTGATGGGGGATACATCAAGGCTCTCCTTCGACGAGTCTATTCCTGTCGACTTCAACACATTATCCAAGAACGATACTTAGAAACCAATTAGTACTTTGGGACCTGCATGCCTCAATGGTAGGCCTCCTCACATTCGACAATGGGTTTACATCATTGACCTCTGATCGAATGATTCCACAGATGTTCAACTTTAGCTCATCCATTCACATTCATTGGAATGTACTAGAAGTACCTTGGGAATCATTGACATCAATGGTGATCTCCCTCATGCTTGTTAACGATTTACATCATTGACTGGTAATCAAGTGGTTTCTGCCATGTTCGACATCAGGACATCTATTCACATGGTTAGATTCGTACTACATCGGGATCGGTAAGAAGACCCTGGGTTGAGTCATCACTCTTTTATGTACTTTTCCCAGGTTACGAAGGGGTTTCTCTTGAACAATGACACATATACTGTCACATAGATCCACTTTGTATTGGTCGTGGCTATGTCTTGTCATCTTGTAGATCCACTGTGTATTCTTCATGGCTACGATCAATTCAGGTCATAGGAGTATAGATCTCCACTGTATCCTCGGTGGCTATACATTTTATCAATACAATTATGGATCCACAATGTACTTTATGGCGGTCATATCTTGCAAGTCTTTATCACCCAAGCATAGGTATGCCTGCCTTGGGTTTGAAACATGTCACAATATTTGTTGGGTGTTTGTGTGCAACTTCTTTCAGGTTCCCTGCATCTATACCCTTGCTTGAAAGTCTACAAAGCATTTCAACTATCAGTTCTCGTCTTCTAACTTCATACTTTGGGGGGAAATCTGTTACACATCAAAATTACTCACTTCGATAGTGTCACAAGTGTTGTCATTACAAGTGTCGCATTTTGCTCACAAGTGTCGCAAGTGTCAGGAAAAGCATACTTCCATAATGCCTATGTCGTACCTATAATGACATCAGAAAGACATTTGATTTGGAAGAAGAGGAATGGTTAACTGGGTTTATGAACCTCTTTCCATTTGAAAGAACCACAAAAATTGAGTTTTTAGAGGAGAACGCTCCCCTATACCTCTCTCAAGAGTGCTGGCAGTCACCTATAGACTATCATGGAGCGATATAACACACCATCTTCCCTTTTGGAGGAGCGTTGCTACTGTCAAGAGTGTTGGCACCCCCCTATACATTACTAGGGAGCGTTATAATGCTCTGATTGCCCTTTTGGGGGAGCACTATCTATTCTGGGCAATAGTTGGTTTGTTGAGAAGAATGGGGGAAAGATCTCTTCAATCTTTGAAGGCAGTTGGATTCGAATCCTTGGTCAAGCCATGATCTTAGGGAAGATCCCTAACTGAAGGAGGAAAATCTTCAACTTACCCTAAAGATATCTCAAGTGGTTGGGCCTCTCCAAGCCTATATAAGCAGACTTTCTTATGGTGAAAAAGGGGAATGATTGGAGGCATGAAACCTATGATCTCATAAGAAACACAYAGTGAAGTGGAGGAGAATTATCAGTGAAGCTATTGTCATTCTAATYGTGGGTCTTTTGAGCAAGGGTTAGACAAGGAGGACTTGATGAAGYTGCTGCACTTGCATCTACGGTTGTAAGTTTCTTTCGTTGTTGTTCTCATTAATATGATATGTTTGGCCCGTTTCTTTCTAGTTTGTGCTTAATCCTACATGAACTTGTCTCTAATAGATAGATTTGTTTCAAACTAATYTCAGTAGAGTAGGAAGTGGTTGTACTTTTGTTTGTCCACAGGGCTTATCGAGGAGCGAAAGATTGGAGCTCAACTCAGACCGTGTAGGGACAAACACCGGTAAAAGGTACTTCTTTTCTCCTTCCTCCTCACACATTAGTTTATCTAGATCTAAAAGGAAGTCAATGACCATGATAAGCATCTTCTGTCTTAAGAGTTAAGAGTCTAGCTCTCAAGAGGAGATCTACCTGTCCGCAGGGAGATTTTCCTTCAACAATCAATAAAATCAATAAGCCATAACACCTCAACATCATCATATATAACCCATAATCTGAATGAAATCACAATGTACCATACCCGGATCACTTGCAAACAAGTGTCCTCAAAGAATAAGTTAATAATAGTGTGTTCAATAGAGAAGGATGTTACAGGCCTCTAGAAGATCCGGTTGAAAGGACAACTTGTAGACAAGGAAAAATGATATTGTAGGGATAAGATAGAGGAAAATTTTCCTCATCTCATTTAGTAAAATATTTTCGGGGACCAAAAGCCTCGCTAAATGGGGAGGCATGATCCATAATGGATCATTATATAATTCATCATCTATATTGGTACTTTTTGGGGAGCCAATTTGAGTCATGAAACAACAGTATTTAGGGTCAAAATTATTATCCCCTTGATGTTGTTCTACGCATTGATATCTTTCCAATGGTTCAAAAATCACCTCAATTGGACCTTGTATGCGAAATTTATACCTCCCGCAAGTTGAACTACCTTGTTGACCACCATGATACTTAGCGGATGCCATGTCATCCCCTATTATTGACACATGTGAGGATAATGATGTGTGGAATTTCAAGAACATTATGAAGGATCCAAAACCCTAACATTAATTAAGGGTTGAATCATGCAAAAACCCTAACCCTAGATTACTATCAAGTTATGTTAAATATTGGGTTCCATTCTTCTGGTATTGTACTTATTCCATTGTTGAGAAGAGCATATAGGAGTGGGATTTGAGAGCATAACATAGGAGGTAGAAGATTATGTAGCAACCACTCAGGCCACAATGTCATAGGAAACTCCATAGAGAGTACCCCTGTTTTTTTACTTGCATTTCACAACTGAAGAAAAGAGATAAGATCATGTGCCTCACTTTCTAGCTAGGTTTTCTACCAATCAGGTTTCCTAGGTCATATCTTTTGTTCATTTTTATGGATGGTGTGTTAATTTCTTGTTCTTTCTTTTTTGAATTTTAGTTATTTCATAAATTTGAACACTAAGCTAGTGATAATAAATCTGAGATCTAAGGAAATAAATTGCATAACAAAAGATTTAGGAACATTGCTAGATCTCTTATGATGAACTTTTCCAATGGAATATCCATGGAAGTTTATAGATAATAAAATCTCTTAAAAGTGATTAAACCTTCAATCTTTGATTGCCACTTTATCCTAGGTTAATTTCAACAAAAACTTTTGTGGCCTAGAGAATGTTAAAGGCTCAAGGGAAAGGTATCGTCTAAGATGGAAGGGGAATCCCTTTGGCTGAGCATGTGTTTCAATGTTCATTATATCAGGTAGTCCTTAATGCTTCTCTAGTGTGGTAAAGTTCTCACTGAGAATACATGGTTCTCATCCCTTTACTTCTTCAAGAGGGAAATTAATATGATTAAGTATATTCTTGACATGCAAATTTAGGACTAGTTACCATTGCTAGAGATTAAGATGAAACTTCATCTATCAATCTTAGATAAAAAATTTATTGCACGTATCACAGAGATCGATCCATTTAATATTATGATTGCACTAGGCTTATAGGCCTTAGCTTCTTGGTAGATACACTACACATGTAATAGAGCAAATTCCTTTCAAAAATATAAGCCCATTGATGGATACAAATGGCTTTGTTAGAAAAYCATCTTGGATGTATGATTAAATGAGCTATGGAGGTTTAATTCTACCCACAAGAGTTGGATTTTCCAACTTTTCAACATGTGGAAACCTCTCATGCARYTTATGACTAGGTTTTTTTATTGGTAATTGATTCATGGGGGTTAGACCTTTAAGCTAAAGACTTGTCTAGATGGGCATATCAAATCCCATTTTTTATGTGACAAAGTAGAAAGTTTGAAGCATTTGTTATAGTCTATTTGCTAAATCTACCAAGGGATGGGTAGCTAAATTAAGTAGCTATTTACTTTTCAACATGTGGAAACCTCTCATGCARTTTATGACTAGGTTTTTTTATTGGTAATTGATTSATGGGGGTTTGACCTTTAAGCTAAAGACTTGTYTAGATGGGCATATCAAATCCCATTTTTTATGTGATAAAGTAGAAAGTTTGAAKCATTTGTTATAGTCTATTTGCTAAATCTACCAAGGGATGGGTGGCTAAATTAAGTAGCTATTTACTTYTAGTATAATATCTCCTTGAATGCCACCTTGTTAGATGATAATCTCCCTTGARCTATTTGCTAAATCTACCAAGGGATGGGTGTCTAATTATGTAGCTAGTTACTTCTAGTATATCTCTCTTGAAATACCACCTTGTTAGGATCTCCCTTGAGACACTAAGTTCAAAATCCCTTGAGCATGTGGAGGAACAATTGCATCATGTTACTAGACATAATTTATACATTAACATAGGTAAAAGGCTTATATGAACTATTTGGCCATAATTAGTGCATAATCTTTTTATAATCGTCTAAATTCTATGCAGAGACACCACATTTAGGACTCACTCTAAATGGAGATGGAGAAAAAACACCACATTTAGGACTCACTCTAAATGGAGATGGAGAAAATGTGGGCAGTTGGTTTGTCATTTAACTCTAATTTTGTTGTTAGTTAAAGTATTGACACAAACAATAGGTATTGATGACTTTAAGTACTTGGTCCAAAATTTTAGAGACATTCTCATGATAGAATAATTTGATAATGTTCCTTTGAGAAATTATGTTGTCAATCCTATAATGTTGGTTAATGTCATGTCTAAGTTATTGTAAGGCATTATAGGAATTCACTTTGACATTTACAATAACATAAATGGGCTAGTGAAAGAGAAGTTCGAATACATAACGTGTGGCGATAAATCGTCTCATCTATACCCTTGGCTTGGCCAACTTGCTTAGAATCAATCCATCAAAATATCTATAATCCCAACCTCAGATACTTTATTTGATTATTCCATCAGTGTTTCTCAACCCTAAGTTAAAGCTTGTTTGTCCATACCCAAAAAGGACACGTCATCTGCAGAGACATGGACAAAAATTAAAGTATATTCCACTACACGGAATTGGAATAATGAAACCATGAATAGCAAAGATTATCGCAAACCTAAATTCTATAATACCGTGGATAGGAAGACCGTTGTCAGCATTCCTGTGACCTCCTCAGTCGGCTATATAATAACGCTCAATGGTAGCATATTTTAGATACGTCTATCCTGACTATCAATCCCCTTGCTACTCTCCGGAAGAAGTCGGACTGGTTAGCAAATATTGGCCAGATTCGTTTGAAGCAGCAGCAGGCATTCCCGAAAATGGCTGCCAGTAGTAGTATGCGTGAATCGCTGGAGGAATACGAATTAGTGGACCATGAGGTTTCAATCAAGTCATCAGTTGAGAACAGACTGTCCTTTTTCGCTAAAGAATTAGGTCTGGATCGAACCCGCCTCGGCCGAAGTCAAGAAAACGGACTAACACTCGGTAAGGGATTTTCTCACAGCTTTATGAATGGATGTTTACAAGATTTTATTATAGAAAGAGACGGCCCCTTCTACAAATGGTGGGCGAGGTTTATCCTAGTATGGGCAGTTTATTCCTCTTGCTTTACACCATTTGAATTTGGGTTTTTCCGCGGCCTGCCGAATCATTTATGGGCCCTTGATATTGCGGCACAAGTTGTTTTCTTAATAGACATATTTGTTCAGTTCTTTCTTTCATATAGAGATTCGCATACATACACGATGGTTTATGATCACCGTAGAATTGCTGTGCGTTATGCAAAAAAAAGTTTCATTCTGGATTTTCTTGGCTGCTTGCCGTGGGATATTATTTACAGATTTGCAGGGAGGAAAGAAGAGGTGAGGTATTTGTTGTGGATCCGGTTGTATCGAGTGCGGAAATTGATTGAGTGTTTTCAGAAAATAGAAAAAGATATCCGTCTAAACTACATGTTCACAAGGATACTGAAACTTATATGTGTAGAGCTATATTGCACACATACTGCTGCTTGCATTTTCTATTATCTGGCCACAACTGTCCCAGAGTCCAAAGAAGGGTCTACCTGGGTTGGAAGTTTAAGTTTGGGAGATTATCATTACAGTAATTTTAGAGAAATCAGTTTGGCAAAACTGTACTTAACCTCTCTCTATTTTGCAATAGCTACCATGGCCACTGTAGGGTATGGAGATATACATGGAGTGAATTGCAGGGAAATGGTATTTATCATGATATATATGTCTTTTGATATGATTCTTGGGGCCTATTTGATCGGTAACATGACTGCACTGATTGTTAAGGGATCCAAGACCGAAAGGTTTCGAGATAAAATGGCTAATCTCATGAAATACATGAATAGACATAATCTTGACAAACAGACAAGAAATCAAATCAAAGATCACGTGCGATTGCAGTATGAGAGTAGTTATGGTGAAGCTAGTGTTCTAGAAGATATTCCGGTTTCTATTAGGGCAAAGATTTCACAGTCATTATACATCTTAGAAGTTGAACAGGTTCCTCTTTTCAAGGACTGCAGTGCTGAATTCATAAGCCAGATTGTAACTAGATTGACAGAAGAGTTATTCCTTCCTGGTGAGTTGATAATAGAACAAGGAAATGCAATAGATCAGCTTTACATTGTTTCACATGGTTCTTTGAAAGAGCTAATTGTTGCAGAGGATGGATCTGAGGAGACCATTGCAGAGCTTGGTCCCCATAGTATATTCGGTGAAATCGCTATCTTGTGTAACATACCTCAGCCTTATAATGTTCGTGTTTGTGAATTTTGTAGGCTCTTGAGACTAGATAAACAGGCTTTTGCAAGCATTATACAACTTTATTTCAAGGATGGACGGAAGATCCTCACTAACCTCCTTGAGAGAAAGGATACAGATTTGACAATTAAACAGCTAGAATCTGACATCGGTCTTCTTATTGCAAACCAAGAAGCCGAATTAGCTTTGAGAGTAAACAATGCCGCTTATTATGGGGATATATACAGCTTGAAGAACTTGATCAGATCTGGTGCAGATCAAAATGGGACGGACTATGATGGAAGGAGACCTTTGCATTTAGCTGCCGGTAAAGGATACGAAGAGATCACGGTCTTTCTCATTCAAGCTGGAGCAGAAATCAATGCTATAGACAAATTTGGAAATACACCATTGTTAGAGGCTGTTAAGGCTGGGCATGATCGTATTGCTTCCATACTTACTCAGAATGGCGCATCTTTGGGCATAGAAGATGCTGGGAGTCTTCTCCGTAAAGCCATAGCAGATGGAAATGCAGAGCTGTTAAAGCGATTGTTAACCAATGGTATAAACCCTAATTCAAAGGACTATGATCAACGTACACCACTTCACATGGCAGCTGCAGAGGGATTGCATTTGCTGGCAAGGATATTGCTAGATTTCGGTGCAAGTGTTTTTTCGTTGGATAGATGGGGAAACACTCCACTGGATGAAGGAAAAAGATGTGGCAGTCGACCTCTTATCCAGATGCTAGAGGAAGCAGCAGCGAAAGCTTCTGGGCAAGTTTCAACTGAATGTTTAAGAGATTCAGATAATCAAGCAGGTGCCTCTTCTTTTCAAGATTCAAGAAGAGAGATATCTGAGCCTAGGGAAGGGATGAAGGCCAAAATATGCACTGTGTTTTCTTTTCACCCATGGACTCCCAGAGAGAAGAGGAGAAATGGACTGGTCATGTGGGTTCCTGAGACAATTGAAGCCTTGCTTCAAGCTGCAGCACATCACTTTGGTTCTATTGGTACCTGCGTTCTGACAGAAGATACAGGGGAAATTTTGCAAGCGGACATAATTCAAAATAATCAAAAAGTTTATATTGTCACTGCAGACGAGTTACAATGAAGTTTGAAGTAGGCACCCTGCAGTTTTCTATTTGCCTCCACAATAGGGGGTGGGCTATGAAGAAAATCACAGACAACTTCTTCTCAGAAAAGTTAAAGGAAAAAAGGTATGTGTATTGATTCTGATGGTCTCACACTATATTTCCTTTATTAGATTTGAACAAATCATGGGCACTTTATTTTGTTTCAGTCCCCATATTCTATCCATTATTCAGTATCAGAACAACAGCTGTTGTTGATATTTGTCGTGGAAAATGAAAAAGTGGTTCGAATCAAATTGGAGGGTTGGAATGACAGTATTTACTATAGCGATATCTCTCATTGTAATCAGTTGACGTTTCTTTTGAGAATCAAATTTAATCACGTGTTATATTACCGGGAACAGGATCCGATGAATGATAACTTTGCGTGGTGTGTTTGAATTTTCTTCTCGCTAAAACTGATCCATAGAACCTCAGCTTATTTTGAAAACATTTATTTAAACGTTGGACTGTAGTCAATCAATTAATTTTATTCATATGTCCAGCTTAGCTGATAACGAAGATCAAAGCAAAGTCGTAGAATGAAACAAAAACTGGGATTAATTTTATTCAGATCCTAGCTTCGTTGGAAAAAAAGAATTTGTCTGCATGCCATTGGTATTACAGAGTGTGCTGCCATCAATGACTTCAAAATATAAAACAAAAAGGGGTCGTACTATTGGGAACTTACGCTGATCATGTAGTTGTGCTCCATCTGCTATTTGAAGGTAACCGTGTAAAAGTAATTCGGCTTGAACCGTCGTTGGTTGGTTAGTTTATCTTTATACCATTGGTAATTATTTACTCATTTTCTTACCATTTGCGATTATTTACTAATTTGATTAAGTGGCCAACATTTTGTATCCAGCATCATATTAATAAATTCGGGATATATATATATATATATGATACAAAATGTATATTAATGATTTTGGTACATAATGTTTGGGTAATTCAAAATTTATATATAAAGTGTATATTAATGCTTTTGGTAAATAATGTTTGTGTAATTCAAAATTATTGTATACATAATGTTTGTTAAGTTAAAATTATTGGATATATGTAATTGTTTGTGATTGTTTAAGTGTTTTGAGTATATTATTTATGTTTATGTCTATGTGCAGGGTAAATGTATGTGTGAAGGCTAGGTGAGTGTTGATGTGTAGTGGACAGGGGTTTAACATTAGTTTATTAACAAAACTCTAAGATACTAGTCCTTTCGGCATCACCTATAAGCAAGTGAATTATCCCCCAAGGTATCTATGGGTATTGCATAAACCAGGTTTCTGCGGTCATGGAGGAATGGGAGATAGTGGTCATATTCATTATACTTAATATTCATTCTTTCTACCATATGCGTAGAATCATGAGATCACATATTCATACTAACCATTCATACATTATATGTGCGTCATAAACAAAACATAAATGAAACACATCACAACACAACATACATCATAACACAAAGATTTAACGTGGTTCACCCAAGATAGGCTACGTACACAATGACATGCTTCTCATTTTATTAGAATCGTCCCTTACAAAAGGTGTGCACTGCGCTCATAAATGATATCTCAATTCTACCCACATGTCCTTGTCATTCGCGCATACAGTGCACACTTCTCTCTTCATTCACTTGTTGCAGAACTTGACTCATGCACAATTACTTCATAACTTTATCTTTAAAGACATCCTCATCGAACCCACTAACTCGAAAACCCTTTACATATTTATATGTTTACATTAGGGCTTAGCCCGTTACAATGTGGACAAACATATCTAACTACTTAACTAACTTCCGCCTTTCGCGCGTGTTGACTCTTGAAGATGCACCAACTGCCTTCCTTTCTTCCGTGCACGCTTCTCCTTAGTTGACTTGTCGCACCGTTTTCTCCTGTGTGATTCCCAAAACTGGCCCCAAAATGCCCTGCTCCAACAGGCCACCAAGACTCACCTGTGGCTCATCCCCATAGATGATTTTAGGGGCTAAAATTTTCCAATGGGATAATTTTTCATAGTTTTTCCCCAAAAAAGATTCGCAATTTCCATTTTTTCTAAAAATGATTACCTAAATTCCATAGAATAAAATTATTTTACCTTTAAAATCACCAAAAATTTATAGAAACTATATAAAATCCTTAGAAATTTGAATATTTTTACAAAACTATCGTCAAACATTTTATATTTTGCATATTAAGGATTAGTAATATTAGCTCATGATTCTACATTTTAATATACATTTTCATCTTTAAAATTATCCATGCTCATCTCGAGCCACTTTAGGCCTTCTTCCACATCATCATGAACTTATGGAATGTTTCTCTTGTGGTCTCAACATTTTCCCTTGTGTTTCCTCCTGCAAAATTCCTTCTATTGTCTCTGTAGCAGTGTGAGTTTTCAACTTCTCTGCACTCTCTTGTACTGCCTGCTTCACTATGCCTTGCACAATTGCAAGTTCCTATGTTACCTGGAACACTTCCTCCTGCAACATACCAATCTTCTGTGCACACGCATGTTGTTATACATGTAAATTTTTCTCCTCCATAACACTTGTCTACAAACCCTTCAATACATTCATCGACCATTGCGACAAGACTAAGTCAATATGAACTAAAGATTATTCTTGCTCCCTCATCTCTGTCGAGGGGAGCTCTATAGCCTTTGGTGATATCTTTATTATTCGACACTCTATTGATACTTATGATGGGTGAGAGGTCGTTGATCCTACTTCTGTAATCCTCGTTGTACTCTCTATTTTTTCTTCCTCTTTCCTTTGCTTTGGTGTTATCTTGGTTGCTTCCAAAAAAATGAAGCAATGAAGTTATTTGCTCCTCCATATATGTGTGTATCTCCTCTTGTTTCTTCTCTTCACACTGAAACACTTTATCCGCCACTTCCTTTACTTGATCTCCTATTTTCTCTAAGTCATCTTCTATCGGGGCCTGGGTGGCCACTTCATGTGTTATTGTACTGATTTCTCCTTATCATGTTATTTCCTCTTCTCTCCAGGGAGCGGTACTATTTTTTGTGTGTCTACTACGTCATTTTCTTTTTCTTCTTATTCTTCTTTTTCTTCTTCTTCTTCTTCTTATTCTTCTTCTAGATCGTTCTCTAGTGGTTTTGTTTCTTGCTGCTCTATTTCTAGTCTTGTAGTTTTCCATCTTTCCTCCCAGTCTTCTACAATCTGTCCAACCTCATCTCCTGTCAACTTGTATCTGATTGTCATCCATAGTTGATTCGGGTCCTTCTTGTTAAAATATTCGATGTTCTCTTTTTACCATAGACAATATCACTATTGTCACCCAACCATAGGCACACAGTTTCCCCCTAGCACTGTAACCTTTTTTAGATAGAATGATTCCAGAAGCAACACTAGAACTGACAGATAACCAAGAGAGCTCATTTTTCTCCAAAGATAGCTCACAAAATAGAAAGTCCCAAAGCGACAAAACAAGAACAATACTCAGTTGTAGCAGTTGCAGTTGCAGCAGCTGCGGTTGCAGTTTCACTTACCAAGAATACCACCAAGAAATATCACTGAGAACACCACCAAGAGATACTATAGGACAGGGCACACATCTTAGGCTAGATGGTGCTAGAGAGATATACCAAGAACCATCCCAGAAGATCCACCTTCCATCCTTGTAGTCGCAGCTCCAAACTTGTGCCAGACTTCACTGAGAGAGTGTGTGAAGTGTGTGTGTACAAATGAGCTAGATCATCCCTTATTTATAGTGGTTCTTGTCACTTTTCTAGGATGACTTATCCTTTTAGAATCTAATACTTTAATATTAACTATTTTACTACTCTGACTTATCTTCTAGGGTTTCTACACATATGTTTAGGGTTTGTCTTGCTTATGGAATATTCTATTCTAGCCAAAGGTTATACATGGAGGTTAATACATCCCACAACTACCATAATATTAACACTATCTCCTAGCTAAGGAGGTATTCACAAGTAGCATCATCATATCTGTTGATACTGAGAGGGGGGTGAATCAGTATCAAGTACAATTTAAAAACCTTTTTCAACTTATACTTAAACCATTCAATTATATCCAATGAGCAATGAACAATGGTATAAGAGTTACACCAATACACCACAATACACCATGCACAATATATGAGAAAAAATCAATAGTTTTGTTCAAGGGAAGTAATGACTTCCAAAGGTAGCTACAACTTCCAAATGTAAAGGGAGGGATAAACCTCCAAGAGGAAGATACAATCCTCCAATATAAAGAGATATTTGAACTCTATATCCTTGCCCCTTCCTTCCACCCAAGAATATATGAAAGATAATAAAACTTTACATTAAATCATCACCATCAACCAATCATCACATACAACCTGATAATGCTTTCTGAGACTTCTTCAATTTTTGCAATTATTCAATTCTTGGAGTACTCTGATCCTATAGATAATTTTACTCAATGTATTCTCTAAAATCCTCTAATTTTCACTCCTTGAATCCTCCCCAAAAAGAGGTTATAGAAAGAATGGTAGACTTTATTCAATTCTGGTTTGTTTAGAAGACCCAATTTGTACAGCATGCCCCACGCTCAATATTTAACATCTGATTCTGAAACTCACACAAAATAAACTACAGTCCGTACTATTTCCAATGGAAGTGGTCCCACTGCATTTGGAGTCTGTATGAAAAAGTTATGATTGTTTTACCCGTAACACCTGTTTATTGACTAGTTTCAAGACTGGTCACAAACCCTATATTCCACAGAGTGTATCTCCATAATTATAGCGAATCAAGAGCTGAAATTTTTTCCAGAGGTACCTTG
>ML796710.1:149846-166006 GCA_009831015.1 Picea engelmannii | reverse complement strand
TCAACCATGAGGATCCATGTGATGTGACACATACCACCAGAAACAACATGATGTATACTATCCATTCATGGGTGTTGTATATGCATGTGCATTTTCCTTCATGTCCAAATACCTTTATCAATCTTGCGGTCCAAAACCCATGAATAGGGTTGACATCAATGGCAACAATCAATCTTCCAACAATATCCACAAAATCTACTCATGATCACGTAGATCAACTCATGAGAAACATCACCACTATCTGTATCATCTGATAGCATCAACTGCATCATCTCTCGAGGTCATACTTCATCTGAGTAATCGGGCATGATGTTGAATAAGTCACTCACTCAATAGAGTGATACAAGGACCATTCTTCTAATCTAGACATACGTCCTAGAAGAATGATTGTCCCAACAAATGTTGAATGTCCTTAATGGCTCCAAGAACCATCCTCTCCACTGCATCATCTCTAATTTGTATGATCATATCTAAGTTGTACTATCATGATGCTATGCATCATATCTAAGTTGTACTAGCATGATCATATCTAACATGATGTGCAATACCATCTACATCATCTCTAATCCGTACTACCATGGTATCAATTCACCATCTCTAAGTTGTACTCGCATGATGTAGATCAATGCATATGCATGATATCAATATCCATATAGCTGGCAATCACGTCCAACACTACTGGTTGGCACACCAGCCTAGGAAACACCTTCAACACTACTGGTAATCTCCATGGAAATCCAGTAGTAGTACACAGTTACTACAATGCCATCCAATAGATCAAAATAGTGTTGATCCATAGTAGTACACAACTATTGTCCAGTGGTACACAACCACTCCTAGTAGCACACAACTACTAACCAGTGACACACAGTCACCACCAATGGAGCACATCCACCACAGTAGCATACAAGTATTGTCCAGAGACATACTGTCTCCACAACAATCAAATCATATCATATGATATTATCCTGCATCAACAATGTCATCAGTTGCATCACCTCTAAGACATACTATCATGATGTGAATGCATCATATCTAAGTTGTATTGGTGTGATCTGGAGTATTATCTACATCATCTCTAAACCGTACTAACATGAACATAACTAGCATGATGCAAGTGCATCATATCTAAGTTGTACTCGCATGATGTAGATCTGTGCCTATCTGTGTCACCTCTAAGTTGTATGATCATCTCTAAGTTGTAATATCATGAGCATATATAGCATGATTCCAATCCATCATATCTAAGTTGTATGCCATATCTAAGTTGTACTAGCATGACACGAGCCATCTGCATACATCACCTCTAAGTTGTATGGTCATCTCTAAGTTGTAATAGCATTAATATATCTATCATGATGTCAATACATCATAACTAAGGTTTATGTCCATCTCTAAGATTTACTAGCATGATACACCTCAGACCACCGTATCATCCACAACTCCAACCATTTGTATCATATCTAAGTTGTACTAGCATGATCATAACTAGGATGATGCAAGTATCATTATCTAAGTTGTATGACCATCTCTAATATGTACTAGAATGAGACAGATCCATAGCTCACTGACATTCCATGATGCCACATATTAGAGCTTCCTCCCTTTCAACCAAGGGAGAAATATCCACAAGCCCTAGCTTGTCCCTCAAGTATGAAAACTTTATCTTAGATAGAGGCTTAGTAAAAATATATGTTGTCTTCTCATCAATGGATATATACTGGGAACCACTTCTCCCCTCTAGACTTCATCACGAAGAAAATAGTACTTGATCTCAATGTGATTCAACCTGTCATTGAACACCGAGTTGTTTGAGAGATTCACATAGATCTGGTTATCATAATATACCACGTTCGAATCCAACACCCGATCAAACAATCCAAACACCAGCTTATAGAGCCATGTTGCTTCCATGCAAGCATCACAAGATGAAATATACTTTGCTTATGTAGTGTTGAGTGCAAAAACATTATGTTTCCTTCTAGCCATGATATCATAGCAAATCCCAAACTGAAACACATACTAGAAGTACTATTTTTTTCATCTTCACTCCCTTCTTAATTTGAATCAGTAAATCTGTGTAGTTGAGCTTTATTGTTTGAGGCATATCTCAAACCATAGGTTATCATCCCATGAAAATATCTCAAGATATGTTGTGCAACTATCCAATGCTCATGTCTCGGTTCCACCTAGAACTGGCTCAACATGTTCACAACAAAGAAAATGTTCGACCTAGTATATACCAAACACATCAATGAGCCAATCAACTATTGGTATAGGGACGAGTCTACTAGATCAGAATCAGAGTCTCTCAACTTCCTTAGATCTGTTACCATGGGAGTTTTGATGGATTTACAATCCATCATCCCAAACTTCTGAAAGATATTTACAACATACCTCCCTTGTCCTAGTAATACTTCACCACGCTTCCTCCATACTTCTAGTCCCAAGTAGTAATGCATGAGACCAAGATCCTTCATATCAAATTCTGAGGCTAGCTCCTTCTTACACTAAATAATGAGAGGCTCTACACTAATCTCTTGGAGCTTGCTTAAGTCCGTACAAGACTTTTAATCTGCATACATGGGTTTCTCTCATGTGTACCTCAAAACCTTGAGGTTTCTCTATGTATACTTCTTCCTCAATTACTCCTTTGATAAAAAAAAACGTTACATCCATCTGATGTAAACTCCAACCCATGGATGATGCAAGAGATATGATGGTTAGAGAAAGCGTCTCATCATAGTCATCTCCCTCCTGCTGGGAGAACCCTCTAGTCATGAATCTTTCCTTTTATTTATCGATACTTTACAAACTTTCCTTCATTTATAGGCACAATTTCCCATACATCATGATGGATTGATATTCTTCCATCATATTTTTCTTCCATTCTTTCTCCTTGACTACTTTTTCAAAGGTGGAAGGTTCTGCATTAACAATAATTCTATTCTAAATATATACGACTATCATAGTTACTTCTCCCATAGAAACATGGATATATTCTGTTCATTCATCATTTCCTTAACATATTCTTCAATGGATCTATTCTTCCTTTATGCCACACCATTATGTTGAGGATTACGTGGAACAATTAGCTCCCTTTTAATCACGGTTGATTTACAAAAGGAAACAAGCTCCTCACCACTTGATAGATTCGTTTACTCCATGTTTGCAATTGTCACTATAGCTCCTTCTCAGAGCTATCTCTTGTGATCTGCCTGGAACAATAGCAGCAAGAGAAAAGTATTTCTAATAACATTTTCATAAGAACATATCTATAGTCATCATAGATTTACCAAGGTGACCTTCTCGACAACAAGAAATATATCCTAAAGGAGAAGTTAGTTCATTTAACAAACAAGTGCAATAAGCATATATATCAATAGTTCTAACAATAATATAACCTTTCAAATATTGTTGTCACAACTATATCAACTATCAAACTTGCTATGTGCAAATCTTAACAATTTGATCAATCAAACCTGGAACCTGGAGCCTTAACTTTTTGTTCCTCTGAATGTACTGAATCTAAGATCATTGCTTAAACAAGTTCTCTTTGTACATTCCTTGCAAAACACACTCATGCTTTTGCTGGATGATATGACATGAAAATCATATACAAGTGCATACCTTTGGAATTTACAACATCATTCAACTTGTCTTCTAATATGAAACTAGACACCATCTTGACAAGAAGAGGTTAGAAACTGAAGAAAAAAGGTTTAATGATTAGAACAAGCTATAAACTCTGAAATTTCAACTTTGACCACAAAGTCAATTTTGACCAAAAGTCAACCTTTGACTTTGAGTTTGACCAGTCAACATTTGACTTTGACTTTGACCAAAAATTCAAACTTGACGTTTTTGCTTGTTGAGGGTACCAACGAGTGTGCTAGGATAAGGCACATTATAATTTCCACAAATTATGCCAAAATTCTCACTTGAAGTGCCCAGAAGGTTAGGTTAGGGTTTGCTACAACTGCACAATCAGAAACCATAGCTGCAGTTGCAACTGGTGCCACAACGAGCTTAATAAGGAACTGTCACGCTACCTTCCAGTGGTTAGACTATTCTAAAGGTGGTGTGGTCCCATAACCTGTTAAAATATTCAATGTGCTAATTTTACCATAGATAATATCATTATTTTAACCCAACCATAAGCACACAACCACCCCCGATCACCATAACCTTTTCTATATAGAATAATTCCAAAAGAAACACTAGAAAGAATAGATAACCAAGAGAGCTCATCTTTCTCCAAAGATATCTCACAAAACAGAAAGTCCCAAATCCACAGAACAAGAACAATACTCATCTGCAGCAGTTGCAGTTGCAACAATTGTAGTTGCAGTTTCACTTACCAAGAATACCACTAAGAAATATCACCGAGAACACAACCAAGAGATACTAGAGGATAGGGAACACATCTTAGGATAGATGGCATTAGAGAGATATTACAAGAACCATCCTAGAATATCCACCTTCTATCCTTGCAGCTGCAACTCCAAACTTGCGCCAGACTTGAATGAGAGAGTGTGTGAAGTGTGTGTGTGTATAAATGAGCTATATCATCTCTTATTTATAGTGGTTCTTGTCACTTGTCTGGGCTGACTTTTATTTTTATAATCTAATACTTTAATATTAATTTTTTTACTTAGATGACTTGTATTATAGGGTTTCTACACATCTGTTTAGGGTTTCTCTTGCTTCTGGAATATTCAATTCTAGCCAAAGGTTAAACATGGAGGTTAATACCTCCTGTATCTACCATAATATCAACACTTCTTGGCTTGGATATACATATGGTGTCTTCCTTATTTAAAACGTGCAATATCCTTGTATTCTTCCACTACCTGCAGTAGTATGCACAATGTATCCTAAATTCTCTATCAAATTGCCTCCTTGTAAACATAGAAAGTGATGTTATCATATGATTGTCTTTCCTTGTGCACAATATGCCACAAGTTTGCATGTTTTTCCGCCAAAAATGGTTTATTTGCAAATCCAAGAAATTGAGTGTCGTTTGGATCCCTCCAAACCACTTCTACGATCAATATCAATAGCCACGCATAATGGAATTTTTTCCCTTTATCTTGTGCCTTCTTGCAATCCATCAAGAATTGGTTTAGCAGGAGTGTTTCCTAGTTCATTTGTACTCCCGCAACACACTTCTTATGTGATTCTATTACACCTGTTGGAACTTGATATTTATGACATTTCATCAACAACTTACAGGCTAACTCCTGTGTCGCAAACCTTACGGTGTCATCATAGATGCTTTCTACATCTAGTCTATGTGCACCTCTAAATGTGTCAAATTTCTCCTTCATCCTCTATGTCAAGGATTTCTCCTTATATTTGTCCATGAATAATGGAAGTGGGTCTTCCCCTGCTAATGGTAACCTAGTGATCCACAAAATGAGTTGAGTGTCTGTCGGCCTATCCAACCATAAAAATACTCCATGGATGCAACTGAGTAACAACTTGACACATATGTTTATCTCCACGCTCCTGCCAAAATGCATAATCTCTAATAGATTCAAAATGCTTATTTTTTGCATCCATGTTTCCTACTCCTTTGGTTCTACTATAACTTCCCGTGAATCCAGGTTGAGCTTTATGCTCATGTACTTATTTGGTGTTAACTCTAGAAACTTATTTATGTTTTTCAAGTCATGGTTTGTAAACTTTAGATTTCCTACTACGCCTAACATATCTCCTTCAATGATTACCCTTGGTGGGATCTCTAGTTAGACAAGTTCATACTTTGGCTCCTTTGGTATCTTAACCTGCTTCGTTGTTGTCTTCCTGGGTGGCACATAATCCTTTGGAAAGTGAACCAGACTTGGCCCTAACACTAACGCTCCCAGGGTTTCCTTGAATATAGGTATCGATGTCTTCCTGGTAAGTTGTTTCTTCTTTTGTGATGATGTTTATGTTTTCTTCGGTGGCAACATTTCTCTCTGCAGCTAACTCACCTCTGCAACTTACTTGCTCGGCTCTGTTAAACTCACTCGGTTTTTTCTGTCTCTCTAAATGATCTAACAACAATAACTTTTTCATGTCGACCCCTCATCTTCTTTTATATCCTATCACCAGTTGTTTCCATTCTTCTTCATGCCCAAATTTGTAGTCTAATCCACTGGAATTCATATTCAATTAACTCTTCATTAAATTTGTATCCTCCAACAGATCATATGGTAGATTTTCCATCCTGTCAAAATCCTCTAGGAGTTTTTCATTTATGATTACACATCTCCACTACCTCACCGTCATTTTTTCTCTTTAATGATTGTCCCATAATGTATGTTCTTTTAATGCTCTTCTCGCCCTCTATGAATATCTTTTCCGCAATTAAATCCTTCACATAATTCCTTCCTCTTTCTACATCTCTAAGACATTTTTTTTGTTTTATCTCCTTACTAGTTTAACTGTGTGAATAATACCTTATGCATAACTTCAACCGTCTATCTCTTGCCTCAAATTATTTTATTGTTTTTCTTCTTTTCTTTTTCTTTCTATAATACACTATAATACAGGTACTATGGTACACATACTTGTGCAGTCAGACAAGTGCATGGAAGCTCGATTGTCCCTCTAAAATTTCAACCGACTACCATTAACCAGTTCTTCCACAACTTCCCCATTCAATTTTTCCAACTGAAAAACACCTGCCTCTGTCACATATATGATCACATATGGACCCAATGAATGTATATGGAACTTCCTAGGGTGCTGGAAAAACTTGTTGTCATAGAAAAACACTAGTCTCCCTTCTAGAAATTCCTCTTTTTAATATGTCTATTATGCCAAGCCTTTTCATTTGTTTTCTGAACTTGCTTATGAAATCTTGCGAGAACCGATCCTCCTCTAATTCCAATAGCTTAGATAGTATTTCTCTATTGTGTCTAAATTTGTAAGCTCTGTCAATGCAACAATGGGTAAACTCGGCACGGTGAACTCCATAGGAATAGCTTCTTCTTGGCCATACACTAATCTGAAAGGTGTTTGTCCTATAAAATTCTTACTTGTGGTCCTATACACCCAAATTACTGTAGGAATTCTCAAGTCCCAGTCATCTCGGTTTACAAAACATATATTTGTTAGTGCATCCTCTAAGATCTTATTGAATGCTTCCACTATTCCATTTTCCTGAGGATGATAAGGTGTGCTCTTCTAATGATGAATCTGGAATTCCTCTTTCAATGAAACAATTGACTTATTCAGAAAATGAGTTCCCGGATCACTCATAAGTATTCTTGGGTATCCAAACCTTGTAACAACATTTTCAAACAAAAATCACGTAGAAATATTCAAGTTGTAATATTTGACTGGTTCTACTTCATCCCATTTGGTCAAGTAACTTGTCGCAATTATGATGTATCTGGCTCCTGACGTCTTTGCTGGAGGATTGATCGGTCCAACAAAATCTATTGCCCATTTATCAAAATAATTCAATGTAACTTGTGGTACTAAATACGTCTCATCTCTTCTTGAAGGTTTCCCCACTCGTTGACAAACATCAAAAGTCTAGCATAATTCCTTAGCATCCTTATGAAGGGTGGGCTACCAAAAACCTGCATGCAAAATTTTCCAAGTCTTTTCCTTCATTGCATAACGGCCTCTCACAAGTCTTTCATGTGCCTATGATAATATCATATGTATTTCATGCTCCAATACGCAACATCACATGATACCATCTGCGCCGAACTTGTACAAATTCCCTTCTATAAGTTGATAGTTTGTTGCCTTCACTACTAATTGCTTCTTTTGTGAAACTATAAAACCAGGTGGGGCTATTGTTGTGCTCATCACTAATTTTCATATGGTAGGATTTCATCCAAGTTTGTTTCATCTTCCCCTGATAGTATGCATGACAAATGATCTGGTCCTGAATTCAATTTCGTTGGTTTGACAATCACCTCAAAGTCATATTCCTAAAACAATAAAATACATCTACATATTCTCCCTCCCAACATTATCTTATTGAGTAGGTATCTCGATGCATAATGATATGTATACATATTAAAGTGTGATCCCAAATGGTAATGTCTAAACTTATGCAATACATAACCATTGTCAATCCTTCTTGTTATGTAGTAGTATAGTTATGTTCTATAGATGACATCTTCCTTCTTGCAAATTCAATGGGACGATATAGATCTCCTTCCCCTGGCCAATATAGTACCACAGTTAATGATATAGAGGATGCATCTACATGGACATGAAATTCCTTCTTCCAATATTGAAATACTATAATCAACACGGTAACTAGTTTCAGTTTCGACTTATCCAAACTCTACTAACATTCCTCAATCAATTGAAAATTAACTTCCTTCTTAAACATTTTTTACAAAGGGGATATGATCTGTACATATCCTCTGATAAACTTTATATAGTACCCTATATGACCCAATGTTTATCTCAAATTTCTTATTGAACTACGTGGTGGAAAATCAACAATAACAATAGTATTTGCAGGATCAAACAAAAGACCATGTTTACATACTACATGTCCTAACAAGATACCAAAAGGTGCGCAAAAATCCATTTCTTAAGGTTCAAGGAAATATGGAACTGCCTACATATGTCTAGCATCAAACATAGAGTTTCCACATGATCCTTCAACAAACTAAATAATGTCCAATCATCTAAGTACACTTATAAGAACTTATGAATAAACTCTTTGAAAGTTACAACAACCACTCTGGAAAATATTTTTGGTGCATTCTTCAACCCAAAAGGAATAACTGTGTACTAGTAACACTCCCATTGTATCACAAAGATTTTCTTATGTATATCCTCTTACAAAATCTTGATTTGATGATACCATGAGAATCCATCCTTAAAAGAGTAAGCCTCTTGACCCCCTACGCTCTTCAAAATTTCATTTGTAGAAGGGGATGTAAGTAATGGATCATGTAAGAAAGCATCATTCAAATTCCTCAGATATACAAACATTTTGATTCCCCATGTCTTCTTTTCATGAACTACCATTGGATTTGCATACACAATAGATTCATGCTCTGGACCTTCTACGATGCGCTCTCTTTGGTTTCTGGCACTTGCAAATTTCTGGGGTCTTTGTCCTCCTGTTCTTCTTCAACAATGTTAAAACAATCCAAAACCTCTTCAACCGTCGCATAAAATCTAGGTGCACTATACAAGGGTATTGATCCCATCAAGTCTTCTGATGTAAAAATATTGTTCTTGATAACTTGCAAGGTTGAATCAATCAAAGGAGCATCATTTTCAAAAGTTAAATTTACCTTGAAGTTTTGAGTCAACTCCTCTCAATCTGTTGTTCCTCTATGCACTTCCAGTTCTATGTACCAGTTCTTCGATATTGAATCTATAGTGTGTACAAACAAGTGTGTACATTCTTACTTAGGCACTGAACTCCATGTCACTATGCACTGTGTAAGATGGTCTATAGGAAAACTCAAACAAATATATTTTTGCATAGTATGTTCATTATTTGCCTCGAACCTGACCTGTAAGAGCCTTCTGAACTACTGTGAGTTATCTATCATGTTCTTATGCCCATCCCACCATCTTGTAGGAGTCACTTTTAATGCAACGTCTAAATCTAGTAATATCCATTGATATGATATTTTCAATTCAAATTATTTTGCAAAATAATTTACATTAGTTAGTCCATCATACCTCGGAGAATCACATACCTCAATTCCAATCCATCGCAACAGGCAGGTAACCTAAGCACATTTCCTTGTTGATACTTCATGCAATCTTTGTTTCCAATTCTCCAGAGCTTCTTCTAAATCTGACGTGCATGAACCGATACTCTGCCAAATAAGTACACCATTAGTTAGAGGATTAACATAATCATCCATCCACACAGTCATATTATAAATGATATCAAGCTCTTTTCCCTTTACCGGTTCCACATATATTTGTCTTTATGTGGGATCTAACGATGCAGTAACTTTCGATTCTTTTGCTTCAAATACCATCTATATCTTCTTCAAATCAATGATGGTATGAATATCAAAGGCCTAATCAAGTCCAAGTAGCGTTGGGTAAGGGGTACTACCATCCACTATCTCAATCGCTTCAAAATATGATATGTTGTGCACTCCATCAATACTAACACTTACCCCTGTCAGTCTCCCAATTGGAACAATATTATGATGATTTGGTAACATCAATTGAATGGGTGACCAGATCAACTTCGACTTGCCCATTGTTTCCCAGGTCTGCTTTAGAATGACATTTACACCAGATCCTAGATCCAAAATAATATTGTCCATATTGTAGTCTCATATTCACACATTAAGTCGGAACACCCTATTCATCCTTTTCTTGCAGTGCACCTGGTTAACTGCTTAGTGTGAGACATGTGTCTCTTTTTCTTGCGCACAATGGTTGATCATTCTGTGCAACATACTCAAAGAAGACTCACCCTTCATTAGTTCTAAAAAACTTTTCTAAATACTTACCTTCTCAACTTACCTTTATGTATCCCTGTGGTCATAAGCTAGAGGCATGTCATACATAGGTGGCCTCTCATACAAAGGTGGTGTGGTCAAAGTCGATGCTATCCATTCTTCTCCTATAATTTATTTCCTTGATTGTTTGTATGTATCTCTTTCTTTTCTAGGGTCAAACAATGGAGACAGTCCTACTGCTTTTCTGACCAACTGGTGAATTCCTTGATCTGTCGCATCAAATCCGGTTCTTGTTCCTCTACGCGTAATTGCTTCTATTCTTGGTTGATCATTGCATATTTCTTCTTCTATCATTTGTACATTTTGTTTTCTCTTCTCTTTCCACTTCACAATCAACTGCAGACAATCCTTCATCGCATGGTCTATATGTCTGCAGTATGTGCATGTTGTGCAGGGATTTAGACAATCTCGCGCCAAATTCCCAGGATGGTTATAGTTATAACATATAATTGGTCCTCTTCCTCTGTTGAATCCTTCTCTTTAATTACCTCTGAATCCTCCTCTTCCTGTTTCACTAGCATATTTGGGTCATTTTGCGACGACTGTTTTGACGATCTTGCGACGAATCTGGAGTCTTTGAAATGTCATTTTATGTCACGTGTCAATTGCGACGAACTTGAACAAACATCGCAAGAGATACAACATAGGAAATTGTGACAAAAAAAATAAATCGTCGCCAATACGACAATATAGACAAACTATGTGAAGACAACATTTCATCTCAATTGCGACAACAACTTTGATGGTTTATATAGAAAAAATGTCGCAATAATTTAATCGGTCATCGCACTGGTGATGACAAATTTTCGTTGTTTACATAACAAAACTATCGCATCATTTGAAGTTTTCGTCGCATGTGCGATGACAAATTTTCGTCTTTTATATAACAAAACTGTTGCATCAATTGACGTTGTCGTTGCACGTGCGACAAGATTTTTTTTTTTTATACAACAAAATTGTTGCAACAATTGAAGTTGTCGTCGCATGTGCGAAGACAACTTTTCATTTTTATATAGCACAACTGTCGCAACAATTGAAGTTGTTGTTGAATAGGTGACGACAACTTTTTGTTTTTATATAGCACAACTATCGCAACAATTGAAGTTGACGTCGCACATGCAACGACATATTTTTGTTGTTTATACAACAAAACTGTCGCAACAATTAAGGTTTGCATACAATTGTGATGACCAATATTTATTTATAAAGAAAAAACAAAAATTAGGCCGCAATTTTCATATTAATATTAATATTACCATAATAATTTTTTAATTAATATGTGCTCCATTACTAATAATTTAACAGACAATTAATGAATTCGAAGGGCTAGGACTGCTTTGAGCCGCTAAACCTAGAATCTGATGCACTCTCTATCAAATCCATGAAGAATCTGCTAACCATCTTCTCCTCAATTGCCCCTTTGCAAAAGAAGTCTGGTGGCATGCCCTGCCAGGAGGGATCCCTTCTTACCAACTCCCTCCTGACATACCCACTCTCCTAAAAACTTGGGCCACCCTCTGTCCTTTCCCTCTCAAGGCCAACCCTCAAATCAAGTGTTGCTGGATGTCCCTCCCTAAATTCATCCTTTGGAAAATTTGGCTCGAAATAAACTCCAGAATATTTAGAAATCTGATCGCTTCGCCCGACATCGTTTATGCCAAAGCCAAAGCCCTACTAGGAAATTGCCTCTCCTACCTTTGGCCTTGCACCAACTCTCTTTCTCTCAACTTCCCTGATAAATATTGGATCCATAGCCTCACTCCAGACCTCAAATCCCCCTCTCCTCTCACTAAGGATCACAAAATCTGGTGAACTACGAGAATTAGACTACTCTTGGGGGCTTGGAGTCAAATCCAATAATATAGCAGAAGCTCTAAACCTTTGGAAAGGACTTATCCAAGCCCGAAAGCTAGAAATCAAAGAAATAATGATAATAGGCGACTCTCGGATTTTAATCCAAGTTATGGTCACCAACACCTTGCCTACTCAAATGAATCTGTGCCACATTCTCAAGAAAATCATGCGGCTCTCCCGCTCCTTCCAAAAACTTGACTTCTTTCATGTGCTTCGTCATCTCAATGCCGAAGCTGACCAAGCTTCCAAAGCCACCACCCACTTGAGCAGGGGTCAGCTCTCCCTAAATGGAACTTTGGTTTTCATCCCTCTCCCTTACCGAGACCTGGTGAGCACTCAGCTGGGCCTCCCGAGGCAGGTGGCCTAAGTTCCTTCCCGCCGTCATACTCGTGGCATCCCTCCTCTGCCTCCCTTGTTTGTCCCTTCTCCTATGCGATGATACTTATCTGCACTGTTCACGTCCCCTCCCCTCCCCCTCCCTGTCCTTCGCCTCACATCCCTCCTGCACCTCTGCACAGATCTCTTATCCCTCCCGCATGGAACTCTCACGAGCCCCCCCTCCTCCCATGGCGACGCATGAACGAGATACCATTAAATTGATGAAGGTGATGAACTGCTCCTGCTCATCTTGTCATCCCAATTATACCTGGTTTCTCACTTGTCTTGAACTCCCAGTCTTTCCCCCAGTTAGTCTCTACCCATTTGCCTCAGCCAGGCATCCCTCCTGGTATTTGTCCACTGCTCTCGCAATGGAGTCCAGTTCCAACTCAACCACCCCCCCTAATCCCTTGCCCTCCCTGGAACTCGAAATTTGTAGGTTGAAACGCATGCTTAGCGTGCTTAGAGTATTCCTACTTTGTATTGATGGGGAAGGAGGTCAAAGGTTCGAAATGATGGAGGAATATCTAATCCATCTAAGGGAGGAAGCGGTAGAAGCTCTCACCTACACAACTCAACAAACTAACAACAAAATTGTTGATCTGGAACCAATAATTGAAAAGTTAGAAATTCAAGCTACAGGACAGCGCCGCTAGACAGATGCAGGGGGGAAGGTGACCATGAGCACAAGCTCCTCCATCCTGGGTCAGAAGGTTTAATCCTGAATTCCTCTTTCTTGAATTAGTTCTTTTTGGATCTATGGTTCTCTTCTTTGTAAGTTGGAGTATAGGCCCTTATGCAACTCAGACAATCACGCTGTAAGCCAGTTCTTATTCTAAGTTTAGTTATATTTTTGACTTTCGGTTGTTATGGGAATTCTAGGCCTTTATAGCATGGCAACCCCTTTCATAATCTTGAAGCTCCCGCACTGATCGCAGGGATGAATTATGTAATTTTTCTCTACAGTGGTTATACCACTGGTTTTAATATATAAACCCCTTTCTTGTGTAAAGAAAATGATATTACCATAATAGACTTAAGACTAGTCTATTATATGAATGTTCACAATCATTCACATGATAAGTTTCAAAGGAATAATTAAAATTTGTTTCTCTCTTTCATATGGTAGCTAACAACAAGAGAAAATATGTATTATACCATGTCATACATAACACTATTTCACACTTGCTATATGATCATTTCATACCTGCTCATTATGAAGAGTTGCATACAACCCACTCAAAACTATCATTCAAAGTAAACAACATAGCATAACCTTCAAGATGAAGACAACTAGTTAAAAATGGTATTATCCAAAGCATAAAAAGTACAATTTCATGTTCAACAATTAAACACATCCATGCATTCATATCAATAGACATCCATTCAAATTAATGGACATATGAAATCCTATTCATGAATAATAACTTCACTATGCATAAATAAGAGGTCTACTCATTCAATTCATACATGACACTCAAGGGTGGTTACAACTAAGTCTTGTTAATAATACAAATATACCACCAAAGATTATTGGTTTAACATCAATCAAACTCATTCATAGTATCCCTAAGACAAATTCCTCTTACCAGACATCTACAACACCATGGATGAAAGGTATCTTCACTTTTAAACATGACAATACTTAGGAACAAGGTTAATACATTTAAACCCATATACACTAAATAGAGGTAAGGATCGTCAATATATCAACCTCTTAACCTTCTAGGTAAACAACCCATCAATCAATAGGCCATTGAACATGTGAATCAATAATGCATAACATTTATACATGTCAAAACCTCCAAAGGGTGGAGATCATTAAGTCTTGATGCTAATACCAATGAATGATCAAATATAAGCACTTACATCAATATTAGACATCTTCATACTAGTTACAAAATAATCTCTAATCAACAACTTCATATAGTTATGAATATGAAGGAAAAACTAGTTTCGCTTATTCAAGAATAATCGGTTATGTTAATATGGCATCAAAAACACTATCATTCACTATGATTTAGCCCATACAGGTCCTTGTTGCCTGCCTCTAGTATTAATATTTTAGGCTGCAATTTTAATATTAATATTAATATTACCATATCCTCCAAGTGGAACATGGTTTCTCCTATAATTCCTTGGATAATTGGGATAGGTCTCAATGCCTTGATAATGTGCATGCGAGGACAATAAATCCCTTAGGCTCTAAATGAATCTTTTGGGGACCTACAAGGGCCATGGACAATGCCACAAACCACAAAACATGCCCTATATAAGATATTATTATAACTAGAGTGGTATGTGGATTCCATTAGAAGTTTTTATGCATTAGGGATGGGTACTAGAGCCTTGACCATGGTTGGGCCATAAGTCGAGGGAATTAGGACCTAGGTTAATATTCTTGATCTAATAGGCCATGATCAAGGCCTCAAACTACAACATAGTTCCTTTAAAGTGAATTGTTCTCATATAAGTAGGGTATGGGTATAATAATGAGTTTTTTCATAGTAGGAATGGGTCTCAATGACTTTACCATAACAAAGGGAGGACAATAAGGGCCTTATTCCATAAATGGATTTGTAAGGCACAATATCCATGAATATCACCTTCAACATAATCCCTTTAGAGGAAATATTTGGCCTCCAAGTTGAATATGTGTACTATTATGAAATATTTTGCATTAGGGACATGTGCATTAAGTAATTAGCCATGGTCAAGCGAGGAAAATAAGTCCCTTGGGTCATTTATGAATCCTTTAGGGATTAAGGGACATAATCAATGCCCTAAACCACATAACATGTTGTCTATAGGGAATCGTGAACCTTTGAGTGAGATATGGGTATTTTTATAATATTTTGTGTATCAAAGATGGCTATGAAGGATTTAACCATGGTTGGGGGGTAAATCCAAGGAATTAGGCCTTGAAAAAATATTATTGGGTTAATAGGCCATGATTAAAGCCATGAACTACAACATGCGACATTTAAAGGGGATCTTTTGCATACGGGTTGGATGAAGTTTCCATTAGGATTTTTTGTGTAGTAGGGATTTATGTTGGGGCCTTGACCATGATTAGGTGATGAAAATAGTGTCCTTAATACATAAAGTATGATCAAGGCCTTTAACTACAACATCATCCCTTTAAAGGGGATATTTTTTATATGAATGAGAAATGGTTTCCATTAGGATTTTTTGTGTAGCCGGGATGGGTCTTCCGGCCTTGACCATGATTAGGGGATGAAAATAAGGACCTTAATCCATAAATGAGTGTAACTAGTCTTATGGGACATGGAATATTCTTAAAACAACTAAAAACAAACTTTTAGAAATTAACTTTGTCCTTGAGCGCGATATTGGTACTTTTAGGAGGCTTTACATAAAAGATATGGATCTCACAGATTTGGCTGTAAATGAAGCTTCTAGGGCCCTAGTCCATGAAAAATGACTCAAACCACCATA
>ML796710.1:84060-120540 GCA_009831015.1 Picea engelmannii | reverse complement strand
TCATTTGGTTCCCTTCTGGAATCCCTGATGAAACCTGATCCACAGGTCCTGCCCTTTTCACACACGGTATTTTCTACGTTTAACAGTGAGTTTCCCCGACTTAAATTCGGGTTTCGGGGCTTTATGTTTCCCGATGCCAAAAAGTTCCCTATTCTCACGAACTCCCAAACTCTGATTTTCCAATGCACTCCTTTTTTCCTTAGCCCCTCCTAGCTATGCCCCTAGTCCATATGACAAGTCCTCATAAGACCGCAACCTTATCTCCTTTCGGGATTTCCTCTATCATGATTTTGGCACTCGCGATGTCGAACAACTTGCTTTCCCGATTCTCGAATCCTGATTAGCCTAAATTTCCAATGCGCTCGCGAGTTTGACTTTCAACGCTTCACCTCATCGGGACTTCAGAGTTTCAAATACCGAAAAGCACAGACTTCTTGTCCACGGGATCTCCGATCTTCCGAATCCCGATTCTTCGATGTGACGTCAGCTAGGCCCACAATGAAACTCTCCACCTTTTGCGATTTCTAGTTCCCGGATCTCTGAAATGAATGATCACGTGACACATGTCCTCCCACAAATGAATGGCTCAGATCAAACCTCGCCTTCTCGGGGTTTCTGATGTCGAACGACCAAACTCACGTCCTCGAGATCTCCGATATACCGATTGTCGATATCTTGATTAGTTTCTCCCATTGGGACTTTCGCTTCTGTTCGACTGTATGAGGGTTTAACTCCCTCACAACTCATGATAGATATAATGAATGTTGGGTTCTCCACTCAAGATCTGATGGACCAGATCCGTCATTCTTGTGCGCTCCTCCTGCTCTTTCTTGGACATGGAAACCAATGGTCCAGATTCTATCGGCTAATCCAATGGTCGATATTGCTCCTCCCAAGCTTTGGTGATTTCCTTCTCATACTTGGAAGGATTTTCAAGTTTCCAAAGGCCTCGACCTTACTCAGTTTCTTCCCTGCGATTTCTTGACTCTGAGCTTCGCCGCGCGTATAAAAAATCTCTCCCTCTTGAGCTTTGGGTACTCATAACTCGTCAAAGGGTTATGTCGCTTCTGCACTCCTTGCAGTTACGACTTTGTGCATAAAAGCACTCGCCCTCCTGAGCTTATCCTTCCCTTTGAATCCTCGAAGGATTCTTCAACTCTTGCGCCTCTGTAGAGTATTCACATGCACACAAAGATGCTATCTGTCCTGAGCTTTCTTGTAGCTTCGACCTCCAAGGAAACTCGGCTCTTCTTTTCTTTTCTCCCTCAGATGGAGAATTCAGATGCCCTCCTGGCACTCTGTCTACCTAAGCAACCTTTTTCTGAGTATTTCCAGGTATTTAGTAACCCTGTGAAGATCCCTCAGTGGATTCTTCTTTTAGAATGCAGAACTCAAAGAGTTCTCTTCCCCTGTGCTTGTCTACACAATATCTCAATGCCCTCTTGGCAGAGTTCTCAGAATCCTCAGTGATTTCGTTTCTTCAGTGAACTTCTCAGCATAAGTCTTCCTTTGTGCACTCCTTTCATTGACTCAATGCCCACCTGGCAGAGCTTCATAGAACTCCTCAGAGATTATGTCTGCAACTGTGTACCTTCTACACAACCTTACCTCCTGAGGTGTTCAACAACCTCACAGGTCTTTTCTGAGTTCTTGATTCCAGTTTCTGTGCCGCAGCACGTCTTTGTCTAAACCCACATAATTCAGAAGTGCTTTAGTGCACTGGTATTCAGAAACCGCAGTACTCTGTCATGCCCTCCAGACATGAAACCTCAAATACCTTCACCTGAAATCAGACACACTACTGCAAATGAAAACCTACAACATACATCTACAACATACATTCATATCATATGGAGAACACTCATAGACATTCATTTAACACATAGGCATGCAGGAAAAACTGCTCTTTTTATTAAATATGGCAAATGCCTGTATTTTACAAGGTGTTCCTGAGAACGGCCTGTAACAAGGTCTCGACTCCTTCTTTTCTTCTCTCTACTCGCAGACCCTATCACCATGAGATACAATTACCATCACCTCCAAGATATTTTACATGAGGAGGCTCTTAGAGCTCTTCCCTCCAATCTACCTACCCTATTCACTTACATTGAATGGGATGTCTAGTCCACTATCCAGATCTAGATATCAGCCTTACAAACATTAAAGGCCTTCTTATCTACAGCCTGTGCAAAGGCACGGATTCACAGCTCAACAACTTAAACATTTAATTACATTCAATTCTAAATCAAAATGAGGACAACGCCTCTCTTCATCATGCGATTTGAATTCACTGACGTGGTTGGCTGCTGGTTGGATGTCGTGGAGAGATGCTCCTGCATCATACTCCTCAGCTGCAAAATTCATGAGCTCCTGCTCATGAGCTTCCCATCTCTGATGTTGAAATCCTCCTGGATCCCAAATCATCCTCTGGAGCTGTTCATCAACTCCATTTCTTTGTTGCTGTTTCTGCTTCTGCGCTGCTGCTACTGCTGCTGCTACTACTTCCTTCCTTCTGCTCATCCTCTCCTCACTGACAGTTTCTACTGACCGGATCATCATCTTTCTGATCACATCGATCACTTCATCTAGCTGCTCCAATGGTTGTCACTGTTCATGCAGTCTCCTCAGCTGCAAAATTTTTTAGCACTTGGGAAGATCACTGTGATCTCCCATGCCTTCTTCATCAGCTTCCAAATTCACATGTTGGATGTGCACACCCTGCACCTTCACCCTTTTTTCGCTTCGATTTGCTCATACAGATCAGCCAAACTAATGTTGTCTACTTCTTCTTCCTCTACTGCAAACTCCGAGATTGCAGTCTTTTCAGTCTCTTGGCTGAAAATATTGAGCCATTCTTTAGAATGCTCATTATTCCTTTCTTATTCTTCTACTGTCAGCTTCAGTGCTATAGCTTCCTCATCTTCCTGGATAAATGCATTGAGACACTCAGAATGCTCATTTTCCTCTCCTGCTTAGGCAGCTTTAGATATCTTCTCCAATCCTTCTTCCTTGTCAGTCGCAATTGGATTTTCTTCTGTTGTTCCTGCATCTGCAACCCAGATTTATGCCTCCTCTTGGGCAAGTGGTAGGAATATCTCAATTCCCCCAATCATTATAAGGCTCCTCAGATCAGCCTCTCGAATGGTGAAAGTTTTTAACTTGTCATCATATTCATTCACATGGCTTGGAAAACCACATGAATCTTCATCCTCTGTCAGTTGTACCTGCTGATACAAACCCACCTCTGAGTTTACGAGACTCTTAGATAGTCTCATCTGATCATCCTTGCCCACCTGGCAATATGGGATGCTTCTACTACCCTCCTGGCAGTCTTCAATATCCCGCAGCGACCTCATTTCATTGCCTAGCTGGCAATGTGAAATTCCTTGGTTGTCCTCCTGACGGTCCCTGAGATCTTCAGCTGATCTCAACTCTTTTCCCACCTGGAAAACTGGAATTTCCTCTCTGCCCTCCTGGCAGTTCTTGAGATCCTCAGCGGATCCCATTTTATTCTCTTCACCGAGAATTCTCCCAGTCTCTGGTTCACATATCTGAACCATTTCTCCAGGTCCGTCGAGGTTTTCAGTATGCCTCAACCACCTTTTTAACAACCTACGCTTTATTCTAGCCATCAACTCCTTGACTGGCCATTTTATCTTTGGCTTCTTCATGGGCCATTCATATACCCATCTCGGCTTGTTATTCTGTTGCATCCGCAGTTCAAGCTCTTCCATTTTTGCCCTGATGTCGGCAAGTTCTTTCCCCCTTTCGGCTGTGCTCATCAGCTTTGGGCTTTTCCTTCCAGCATCCCTGTGGCCTTCAGTAGCCATGTTGCTGTCTTTGTCTGCTCTCCTAGCAAACCTGCTGCTCACTCCTGTACCCCAAGTGTTTCCAGCTTCATCTACAATCTTCCTGACTGTCTTCTTGATTGTTTCCTGCCCGTGAACAATCACCACAGAGTTTCAGTACTTTGTTTTCCTTTGCCTTCTCCCTCTGCTTGAAATCTACAAATGGAGTTCTGAAGCTCTGATACCAAACTTGGTGCAGTCGCGTCGAAGACCCGCCTCGACGCTCCGCTCACAGGATCGATCAATCAGTTCGTGAGCCGAAGCGGCTCATTTGGTTCCCTTCTAGAATCCCTGATGAAACCCAATCCACAGGTCCTACCCTTTTCACACACAGTCGTTTCTACGTTTAACCGTGAGCTTCCCCGACTTAAATTCAGGTTTCGGGGCTTTATGTTTCCCAATGCCAAAGAGTTCCCTGTTCTCACGAACTCCCGAACTCCGATTTGCCGATGCACTCCTTTTTTCCTTAGCCCCTCCTGGCTATGCCCCTAGTCCATATGACTAGTCCTCATAAGATTGCAGCCTTATCTCCTTTCGAGATTTCCTCTATCACGATTTTGACACTCGCAATGTCGAACAACTTGCTTTTATAATTCCCGAATCCCGATTAGCTGAAACTTCTGATGCGCTCTCGAGTTTGACTTTCAACGCTTCACCTCATCGGGACTTCAGAGTTTAAAATACCGAAAAGCAGAGACTTCTTTTCCATGGGATCTCTGATCTTCTGAATCCCGATTCTCCGATGTGACATCAGCTAGGCCCACAACAGAACTCTCTGCCTTTCGCGATTTCTAGTGCCCAGATCTCCGAAATGGATGATCACATGACACACGTGCGCCCACAAATGGACGACTCAGATCAAACCTCGCCTTCTCGGGGTTTCTGATGTCGAATGACCAAACTCATGTCCTCGAGATCTCCGATATCTCGATTAGCTGCTCTCATCGAGACTTTCGCTTCTGTTCGACTGTATGAAGGTTTAAATCCCTCACAACTCTTGACAGATATAATGGCTGTCGGGTTCTCTACTCAAGATCTGATGGACCAGATCCGTCATTCTTGTGCGCTCCTCCTGCTCTTTCCTGGACGTGGAAACCGACGGTCCAGATTCTATCGGCTAATCCAATGGTCGATATTGGTCCTCCCGAGCTTTGGTGCTTTCCTTATCAGACTTGGAAGGATTTTCAAGTTTCCAAAGGCCTCGACCTTACTCTGTTTCTTCCCTATGATCTCTCAACTCCGAGCTTCACCGCGCGTATAAAAACACTGTCCCTCCTGAGCTTTGGGTACTCAGAACTCGTCAAAGGGTTCTGTAGCTTCTGTACTCCTTGTAGTTATGACTTTGTACGTAAAAGCACTCGCCCTCCTGAGCTTATCCTTCCCTTTGAATCCTTGAAGGATTCTTCAACTCCTGCGCCTCTGTAGAGTATTCACATCCACACAAAGATGCTATCCGTCCTGAGCTTTCCTGTAGCTTCGACCTCCAAGGAAACTCGACTCTTCTCTTCTTTTCTCCCTTAGATGGAGAATTCAGATGCCCTCCTGGCACTCTGTCTACCCAAGAAACCTTTTCCTGAGTATTTCCAGGTATTCAGTAACCCTGTGAAGATCCCTCAGTGGATTCTTCTTTTAGAATGAAGAACTCAAAGAGTTCTCTTCCCCCATGCTTGTCTACACAATATCTCAATGCCCTCTTGGCAGAGTTCTCAGAATCCTCAGTGAACTTCTCAGCAGAAGTCTTCCTTTGTGCACTCCTTGCACTGACTCAATGCCCACCTGGTAGAGCTTCACAGAACTCCTCAGAGCTTATGTCTGCAACTGTGTACCTCCTACACAAACTTACCTCCTGAGGTGTTCAACAACCTCACAGGTCTTTTCTAAGTTTTTGATTCCAGTTTCTGTGCCGCAACATGTCTTTGTCTAAACCCGCAGAATTCAAAAGTGCTTCAGTGCACTAGTATTCAGAAACTGCAGTACTCTGTCAGTCCCTCCAGACATGAAACCTAAAATACGTTCACCTGAAATCAGACACACTCCTGCAAATGAAAACCTACAACATACATCTACAACATACATTCATATCATATGGAGAACACTCATAGACATTCATTTAACACACAGTCATGCAAGAAAAACTACTCTTTTTATTAAATATGGAAAATGCCTGTATTTTACAAGGTGTTCCTGAGAACGGCCTGTAACAAGGTCTCGACTCCTTGTTTTCTACTCTCTACTCATAGACCCTATCACCATGAGATACAATTACCATCCCCTCCAAGATATTTTACATGAGGAGGCTCTTAGAGCTCTTCCCTCCAATCTACCTACCCTATTCACTTACATTAAATGGGTTGTCTAGTCTACTATCTAGATCTAGATATCAGCCTTCCAAACATTAAAGGCCTTCTTATCTACAGCCTGTGCAAAGGCACGGCTTCACATCTCAACAACTTAAAAATTTAATTACATTCAATTCTAAATCAAAATGAGGACAATTCCTCTCTTCATCATGCGATTCAAATTCACTGACGTGGTTGGCTGCTAGTTGGCTGTCGTGGAGAGATGCTCCTGCATCATACTCCTCAGCTGCAAAATTCATGAGCTCCTGCTCATGAGCTTCCCATATATGATGTTGAAATCCTCCTGGATCCCAAATCATCCTCTGGAGCTGTTCATCTGCTCCATTTCTTTGCTGCTATTTCTCCTTCTGCGTTGTTGTTGTTGTTGCTGCTACTTCCTTCCTTCTGCTTAGCCTCTCCTCGTCGACATTTTCTACTGACTGGATCATCAGCTTTTTGATCACATCAATCACTTCGTCCAACTTCTCCAATGGTTGGCCCTGTTCATGCAGTCTCCTCAGCTGCAAAATTTTTCAGCACATGGGCAGATCACTGTGATCTCCCATGCCTTCTTCATCAGCTTCCAACTTCACCTGTTGGATGTGCACGCCCTTCACCTTCACCCTTTTTTCCAGGGCTTAAATTTGATCATATAGATCAGCCAAACTAATGTTGTCTACTTCTTCTTCCGCTACTGCAAACTCCCAGAATGCAGTCTTTTCAGTCTCCTGGCTGAAAATATTGAGCCATTCCTCAAAATGCTCATTATTCCCTTCTTCTTCTTCTACTTTCAGCTTCAGTGCTACATCTTCCTCAGATTCTTGGCTGAATGCATTGAGACAGTCCTCATAATGCTCATTTTCCTCTCCTGCTTGGGCAACTTCAGATATCTTCTCAATCCTTCTTCCTTGTTAGTCGCAACTGGTTGTTCTTCTGTTGTTCCTGCATCTGCAACCCAAATTTTTGCCTCCTCTTGGGAAAGTGGTAGGAATATCTCAATTCCCCCAATCATTATAAGGCTCCTCAGATCAGCCTCTCAGATGGTGAAAGTTTTTAACTTGTCATCATCTTCATTCACATGGCCTGGAAAACCACATGAATCTTCATCCTCTGTCAGCTGTACCTGCTGATACAAATCCACCTCTGAGTTTATGAGACTCTCAGATAGTCTCATCTGATCTTCCCTGCCCACTTGGCAATATGGGATGCTTCTACTACCCTCCTGGCAGTCTTCGAGATCCCACAGCGACCTCATTTCATTGCCTAGCTGGCAATGTGAAATTCCTTGGATGTCCTCCTGACAGTCCCTGAGATCTTCAGTTGATCTCAACTCTTTGACCACCTAGAAAATTGGAATTTCCTCTCTGCCCTCCTGGCAGTTCCCGAGATCCTCAGCTGATCCCATTTTATTCTTTTCATCGAGAATTCTCCCAGTCTCTGGTTCACATATCTGAACCATTTGTCCAGGTCTGTCGAGGTTTTTAGTATGCCTCAACCACCTTTTTAATAGCCTATGCTGTCTTCTAGGCATCAACTCCTTGACTGGCCATTTTATGTTTGGCTTCCTCATGGTCCATTCATATACCCATCTCGGCTTGTTATTCTGCTGCATCCACAGTTCAAGCTCTTCCATTCTTGCCCTAATTTCGGCAAGTTATTTCCCCCTTTCAGCTGTGCTCATCAGCTTTGGGCTTTTCCTTCCAGCATCCCTGTGGCTTTCAGTAGCCATGTTGTTGTCTCTGTCTACTCTCCTAGGAAACCTGCTGCTCACGCCTATACCCCAAGTGTTTCCAGCTTCATCCACAGTCTTCCTGACTGTCTTCTTGATTGTTTCTTTCCCGCGAACAATCACCACAGAGTTTCAGTACTCTATTTTCCTTTTACTTCTCCCTCTGCTTGAAATCTACAAATGGAGTTCTGAAGATCTGATACCAAACTTGGTGCAGTCGCGTTGAAGACCCGCCTCGATGCTCTGCTCACAGGATCGATCAATCAGTTCGTGAGTCGAAGCGGCTCATTTGGTTCCCTTCTAGAATCCCTGATGAAACCTGATCCACAGGTCTTGCCCTTTTCACACACGGTCTTTTCTATGTTTAACCATGAGCTTCCCTGAATTAAATTCGGGTTTCGGGGCTTTATGTTTCCCAATGCCAAAGAGTTCCCTGTTCTCACGAACTCCCGAACTCTGATTTGCCGATGCACTCCTTTTTTCCTTAGCCCCTCCTGGCTATGCCCCTAGTCCATATGACTAGTCCTCATAAGACCACAACCTTATCTCCTTTCGATATTTCCTCTATTGCGATTTCGACACTCGCGATGTCGAACAACTTTCTTTCCCAATTCCCGAATCCCGATTAGCCAAAAATTCCGATGCACTCGCGAGTTTGACTTTCAACGCTTCACCTCATTGGTACTTCAGAGTTTAAAATACCAAAAATCACGGACTTCTTTTCCACGGGATCTCCGATCTTCCGAATCCCGATTCTTTGATGTGATGTCAGCTAGGCCCACAATGGAACTCTCTGCCTTTCGCAATTTCTAGTGCCCAGATCTTCGAAATGGATGATCATGTGACACGCGTCCTCCCGCAAACGGATGACTCAGATCAAACCTTGCCTTCTCGGGGTTTCTAATGTCGAACAACCAAACTCATGTCCTCGAGATCTTCGATATCCCGATTAGCTGCTCTCGTCGGGACTTTCGCTTCTGTTCGACTGTATGAGGGTTTAACTCCCTCACAACTCTTGACAGATCTAACGACTATCAGGTTCTCTGCTCAAGATCTAATGGACCAGATTCTTCGTTCTTGTGCGCTCCTCCTGCTCTTTCCTGGACGTGGAAACTGACGGTCCAGATTCTATCGGCAAACCAATGGCCGATATTGGTCCTCCCGAGATTTGGTGCTTTCCTTCTCAGACTTGGAAGGATTTTCAAGTTTCCAAAGGCCTCGACCTTACTCTGTTTCTTCCCTACGATATCTCGACTCTGAGCTTCGCCGCACATATAAAAATACTGTCCCTCCTGAGCTTTGGGTACTCAGAACTTGTCAAAGGGTTCTGTAGCTTCTACACTCCTTACAGTTATGACTTTGTGCATAAAATCACTCGCCCTCCTGAGCTTATCCTTCCCTTCAAATCCTCGAAGGATTCTTCAACTCCTGCGCCTCTGTAGATTATTCACATGCACACAAAGATGTTATTCGTCCTGAGCTTTCCTATAGCTTCGACCTCCAAGGAAACTCGACTCTTCTCTTCTTTTCTCCCTCAGATGGAGAATTCAGATGCCCTCCTGGCACTCTCTCTACCCAAGAAACCTTTTGCTGAGTATTTCCAGGTATTCAGTAACCCTGTGAAGATCCCTTAGTGGATTCTTCTTTTAGAATGCAGAACTCAAAGAGTTCTCTTCCCCCGTGCTTGTCTGCAAAATATATCAATGCCCTCTTGGCAGAGTTCTCAAAATCCTCAGTGAACTTCTCAGCAGAAGTCTTCCTTTGTGCACTCCTTGCACTGACTCAATGCCCACCTGGCAGAGCTTCACAGAACTCCTCAGAGATTTTGTCTGCAACTGTGTACCTCGTACACAACCTTACCTCCTAAGGTGTTCAACAACCTCGCAGGTCTTTTCTAAGTTGTTGACTCCAGTTTATGTGCCGCAACATGTCTTTTTCTGAACCCACAAAATTTAGAAGTGCTTCAGTGCACTGGTATTCAGAGACCGCAATACTCTGTCATGCCCTCCAGACATGAAACCTCAAAGACCTTTAGCTGAAATCAGACACACTCCTGCAAATGCAAACCTACAACAAACATCTACATCATACATTCATATCATATGGAGAACACTAACAAACATTCATTTAACACATAGTCATGCAAGAAAAACTGCTCTTTTTATTAAATATGGCAAATGCCTATATTTTACAAGGTGTTCCTGAGCACAGCCTATAACAAGGTCTCGGATCCTTCTTTTTTTCTCTCTACTCGCAGACCCTATCACCATGAGATACAATTACCATCCCCTCCAAGATATTTTACATGAGGAGGCTCTTAGAGCTCTTCCCTCCAATCTACCTACATTATTCAATTACATTAAATGGGCTGTCTAGTCCACTATCCGGATCTAGATCTCAGCCTTACAAACATTAAAGGCCTTCTTATATACAACCTGTGCAAAGGCACAGCTTTATAGCTCAACAACTTAAACATTTAATTACATTCAATTCTAAATCAAAATGAGGACAACGCCTCTCTTCATCACGTGATTCGAATTCGCTAACGTGGTTGGCTGCTAGTTGGTTGTCATGGAGAGATGCTCCTGCATCAAATAGACATAAGCTTTCTGATTGGATTAACACCGTCAGCTACCAATGAAAGCCTAACATTACAAGGTTCATCTTTGAAATTTGCCCATTTTTCCTCAATTTCCCTAAATGCAGAACCATCAACAGGCATTCAAAGAACACCATCTTCACTTATGTTACGTCCATGGTAATCCATAAACTGTGCTATGCTTTCACACCTGAACAATCGCTGCAAACGTGGAATTATGGGAATATGTCGAAGAACCTTTCGAGGCACCCTTTTTGTTACTTGATCAGTTCGATATCTACTGATAAGAAATTGTGGACATTCAATTTTCAAATCATGTTGTCCATAATATATAATATGGTCATTAGGACATGCATATATTATTTGATAATCCATTCCAATGTATTTCATAAGGGCATGCAAACCTCGATATGTGCGAGGTAAGATATTTGACGATGGTAACAAAAATTCACCTAACAATCTACAACATAACAAACAACTAGTTAATGTGAGAATATTAATCGTAAAAAATGCATTCTTATTTTACACATTAATTAACACTAAAAACAAATATAAAAAGATCAACATTTATGTATAGTATGAGATGAAACATATTACATACCTTAGTATCTGTGTCATACAAGTGTTCAAAAAAATATTCATAACCTTTAAGTTCACTAGCAACAATGTAGCGGAGAGAAGATTTTCTCTCGATCCTTCATAAAGTCGTTTATTTGCCTTTTCTAATAGAGGTTCATCATAAATACCAACATTTTCCCCATCCTCATCCGACTGTGAAAACAAATCTTGGATCATTTGATTTGTCCCATCATATTCTTCCATGGGATCATTAACTTTATTTGTCCCATCATCTTCTTCCATGAGATCCTCATTTGCTTGGTCATGATGATGTTCCTCAGCTTGTACAACATCAATTCTACTAATACTTGGTGCAATATCCTGTGGAAAGTTAGAGGGCAACTCTAACTTTATAATTACAAACAATCATGCAAAATTAGTGTATACTATGACAAACATTCAAACAATATATATACATACATATAATTTTATATAAAATTGACAAAATAAAAAAAGATAATGAATATATAGCTAATTACCATGGGACAATATTCATTCAATCTGCCATCAATGTGACCATATTTCCTACAATGTTTTGTAGCTGTTGCTATTAAAATTCTTACGGGACGTTTGAGGTAACATTTTTTACAAGGGAAATAACATCTACCATCACCCTTTTCACCCGCTTTACTTTTTTCCCCACCTCTAACGACATTCTGCGAAATTTTTCTGCACAAAAATACCCTTTCGGAACCGTCGTTGTTATAGCAAGATTGTCACAACATATTTAAATCGTCAAATATTTATAGGCCAATTTTAGGTCACTATCGTTGCAATTGCGACGATAGTGACCTAAAAATATTTTTTTTTCCACCTATTTATTTTAGGTCATTTTCAACGGTAAATTTTGACTAAATTATTATGGTCAATGTTCATCGCAAGACCGACAGAAAATCTACAGGCATCTCTCATGAGACGAACATTGACCATAATAATTTAGTCAAATTGTAGGTGTCGATATTGCGACGAATATAGGGTAGATTTAGAAAAGATGAACTTTTTCTCTTGCATGTTGCGACGAAAGAGTACTTTCGTCGCAAGTGGTCGTCGCAAATTTTTCAATATGTAGTAGTGTTTAATTATAACCTCTTGGATTATCATACTATGGAACTCCTCCTTCTAATTATTATCCTTGGATTTTGTATGCAGTAGCAGTTAGCGCTCTCATCAAATCAAATGAACATAAATCCTTCTCGTCATGTCCCATAGACTTACAAAAATTACAAAACAAATTTATAACAATGATTTGATATTTATACATTAATGGACAAGAAGTAGGGTGATGACCCATCATATTGAAAATCTCACATGATACCCCTAATGGATTTAGAGCTCCTATAGCCAAATAATCTCTAAATGATGGACACTCGTTCTTATGATGACCTTCTATTTTGCATGTAATACACTAGAATTTTTCATGTTTTTCTTTCCCTTTATCAAGTTATTACAACTGAATGGTCAATGTTGCTAACTGCGATTCAACTTGATCCATCCCTGTTCCATTTTCTCCTACAGTGGATGCTTCTAATTTCCTAGTGATTTCTAGGGCTTCTTACTATGACATAATCTTTTGTTGAGTCAAAGGACAATGTATACGCGGCAACAATATTGCAGTAAACCACTCTCTATGTTTCTCATCTAGGATCTGGAATGTCAATCGATCCTTCAATATCTTGAATCTTTGATCATAATCCCACACTGATTCATTCCTTATCTGCTTGATCTCCTTCAACTATGTAATGCACTGCGACTCAGACTTAGGCTTCTGGAACTCTTTCAACAAACCTTGTCTTACATCTGCCAATGTTATGACTTGTCTCATAGGTGTATTAGTCTGATACTTCATATACCATAGTAACACATGGTCTCTGAATGTATTTACCAATTGCACAATCTTTGCATCATCATCCTAGACATTCTTCACCATCCATATTGTTTCACAAATAAAAAAATGTTGTTCTGGATCTTTTGAACTTTCCCTGTGAAAAAAAAACATTCTTAAAGTGGGATCTACCCCTGCCATAGTGTTATGTGTAGTATTCCTCCCTAGTGACTCTATCTAAATATGGGTTATTATACTACTTCCATTTCTCTGACTACCTTCAGTATTATCCTTACCTCCCTTAATAACTACAATTGACAAAGTTTCTTCAAACCTTGGAGACACAAAATGGGTTGTGGTTTTGACATAGAGTCTGGCCTGAGTGGGATATTCTTCTACTAGACTGATATTATTTTATGTGTGTGGTATGATATAGAATATTACACTAGTGTCTCTCTCTTAAAACTCATCATGCTTCTCTTCTCTATCATCCATAATCCTATTCCTACTGTATCAAAATCGCTTTCCACTATGCAATATTCCAATCTCTTCTTATGTCACTCCTTCTTCTCTCGACATCTTCATCCCATATGTTCCTCATTCATTATTCCCTACAAAACTCAGACCATTCCTTGGTCACCCCCTAGTTCCACCTATGCATGAAGGTGATTATATACTGAGGAAATCAGATTCCATATTCATAACCCCCTTATCATACAAACACATCTTAATCCAAGTGGATAGTGACTTCAAGTATCTTCTGTGTGGACCCTTAAATAAATCCCTCTCAACAGTGTTATATGACTAATTACAATATATAAAAAACTCTGTAATATAACCTCCCAATACACTATCCAACTAGAAATCAAATACAAACGAGATATTATTACTTATGATATTCACTTCCTGAATCAAATCAAGGGTCCACCTTCTTGGAACCACAATGCATAATTTTTCGTTATGTTTTGACAATATTTGTATCCACTCGGAAAAAACATTGGGGAATTCAACAAAGAAAATTTCATGCAAATATGTAAACACATACCTCTATATCCATTTCTATGTGCTGATTTGTAGGGTTTTATTCTGATCTAATGCAAACTCAATCTCCTTCATGTCCGACCATTTTCCAATATATTCCTTAGTCTGCATCCACATTCCCCTCAATCGCAGATCCCGGTCCTGGAAATGCAACCATTTGTTGCCACGCAGTGGGTAGACCCTGGGTTCAACATTAATTCACCAACAAAACCCTATGATATCGACCCTTTCGGAATCACCTGCAAGAAAGTGAAGTCTCACCTAAGGTATCTATGGGGACTGCAGGCACGAGGTTTTTTCATTCATGGAGGAATGGGAGATAGTCATCATATTCATTATACTTAACATTCATTCATTCATTCTACCACATGCGTGGAATCATCAGATAACATATTCATACTAACCATTCATAGATTATATGTGGGACATAAACATAAAAGTAAAGAAACACATCACAACACATCATACATCATAACAAAAATATTTAACGTGGTTCACCCAATATGGGCTACGTCCACAACGACAATATTTTCATTTTATTATTCAGAATCGTCCCTTACAAAAGGTGTGCACTGCGCTCATAAATGATCTCTTAGTTCTACCAACATGCCCTTGTCATTCATGAATACAATGCACACTTCTCTCTTCATTCACTCACTACAGAACTCAACTCATGCATAGATAATTCATAACTTTCTCTCTAAAGACATCCTCATCAAACCCCCTAACCTGAAAACCATTTACATATTTATACTTTTACATTAGGGCTCAGCCCGTTACAATGTGGACAAAAATGTCTAACTACTTATAACTAAGTTCTTACTTTCACGCGCGTTGACTTCTGAAAATGCACCAATTTCCTTCCTTTCTTTCTGTGCACTGCTCCTTAGTCGACTTTTTGCGTGGTTTGCTTTTCTGTGATTCCCAAAACTGGCCCCAAAATTTCCTTCTCTAGCAATGATTGTTTTCCTTTTGAATGTTTTGTTTACATGGATGTGTAGGTTAGGTGTGTGTGGGGTTCAATACGAGTGTGTCACTTATGTATATGTGTGTGAGTGTGTCATTATTTTCGGTGTGTGATCAGTGTGTCATTTATGTGTGAGGGTGTCCATTGTGTGCAAATATCGATTATTTGCATGAATATGCTGCTTATGTACATGATTGTACCACTTATTTTTGAGTGCACCACTTATGTGTGTGAATAGGTTACTTATGTATTTAAGTTATCCCCATCCCGGAGGAATTTGAGAATAGAGGAAGATCATGGTTTGAGGTAGGGGGAAACTATGATCACCTCTTTCTCTTGCTACAAATTGAGAAGGTGGATCAAAATCCTCGCAGTTACTTTAAATTCAATTCCAATGAGCTATGAGATGAGGACTTTCAAAATCTTTTTGAGTTAGGATGGATAAAATTTGATGACTCTTCTTTAGAGTCTACCAACATCCAATTTTCAACAAATTTGAAAAAAGTGAAAATTTTTATGATAATTTGACCCTATCCTAAGAGGAAAAGAGATGAGGAGGCTTTGATTCTTGTAGAGAATGATATTTTATGATTTTATGCTCAATATTTTGTAGGAATGTCTGATGAGAAATCAAGGAATTCCTTGAAAAACCTAGAATTGACAAAGAGGAAGTTATTGGAGGTAAAGAAAGTCCAACAAAGATTGAAAATTATGGCCTTGTGGCTAGAAAACAGGGATGAAAGCAACAAATGTTTCCATAATTATGCCAATCATATTGAAAATGCCAGTATCATATGGAATATAAAGAAATTGGAGGATGGAAGTATGGCTAGGATTATAAAGGAGTTCACAAATATTAGGGTTTCTCACTTTAGAGTATTATATCATGAAGAAGATAAAGTCAATACACAAGAGATATTGAAGATAACTTCATACTTCCACATTTTTATAGGAGAAGAGGAAAACAAACATCTAATGAAAGAGGTGTCGAACGTTGAACTCAAATTTTTGTTGGATTTTATGAAAAATGATAAAAGTCCGGGCCCAAATGGCTAGAATATGGCGTTGTTTGTTGGCTTTTATGACATGTTAGAAGAAAATCTTATAAGGGTGGTGGAGGAGACCATCATAATGAGAAAAAATTTAGGATCCTTTAATTCTATATTTCTTTCCCTTGTCCCTAAAAAGGACAAACATTCCTCCTTTGAGGAATTTAGGCCTATCACACTTTGTAATTTTATTTAAAATATCAATACCAAGATTATTTTTTTTGTATTTTTTTTAACAAGAATGGTTGAATATTTATATTAAAAAATCTTTTATGTTGAAGAACATTACATAGAGGAAACAATATAACAGTTCTTTGGACCATGTCCAAAGAGTTTTCAGAGAAGACTGTTGCAATCTGATAGAGGACATAAAAATGGTCCAAAAAGAACTGTTGATATGCCATGTAAAAATGACTACATAGGAGGACAAAATGAAAAAAAAAATTGCTAACCATCTATAGAAACCTGGTTAGTAATTGTGAGAAGATCCTGAATCTTCCTAGATATTTGCTTGAATTGTTTCTAGAGGTGCAATTCCTTCTTCTAGGTTTTGCATTGTTGGAGTCAGTGTTGGATCTCGAGGAGCCTGATTTTTTTCATTGGCAGCTTCTGAATGGAAGGTTGAAGGAAGCATTGAATCAATTGACTTGATTGAATTTGGAGGGTGTTGGGGATGACCAAGGGGTTTTCCCAGTTGTTTACTAAGAAGGTTGATATGCCTGGTGTTTCTTTTAACACCACGAAGAACAATCACAATATCTTGGTTATTCCTACATTTCTGTGACTGCAATTGGTTTTGAAGATTTACATTATGGCACTAGAGTTATTGATTTTCTGTTCGTAGTTCCCGGAGTCGCAAATCCATTCTTTCCTCTGAATTTCTTAATACATCTCTCAAATCTAGAATTTGGTCTCGAAGCTCCTAATTAGCACATGATGGGAATGAACAAGGGGCTCTGGATCTCCTCCACATAATGAAAAGGGGATGAAGAAGCACAAAAACATAAAAATCTTTGTTGCAATGGGAATGTGTATCTAAGGGAAGATGAAGCCTAATCCACATATATAATGAGGAGTTACCAGTTGCACATTTGAGATGACAGGTGATATGGGATTCCAATGGAATAGGATGCTCGTACATAAAGTAAAGCATAGATGATGATGCCATGGCAACAAGAGGGAGCATCAGAGAGTACTAGGGGACTCCAGAGCATATGTGTTGAAGGTAAGAAGTGAATTAATGAGGCACGTGAGAGAGGAGATGAGGTACAAACAAGGAGCCATGAGGTCTAAGGAGGAATCACATGTTGTTAAGAATGGAGTGTCAGATGTCCAGAGCGCGAGGAAGGTGGGGTCCTATGAGGAGAAAGATCTAGGGGAATATTGGGAAATTGCCAAATTTGGAGGTTCTTAAGGGATCCACACATGAGATTAAATTTGGTTGATGAGGATTTAGCTATGTTTCATGTTTTTTAATGATTTTGCTAGTTGAACGACGACCTGATTTTGGGAACAAAGAATATGAAAGAATTGGATTTTTCCGAATTGGGATTTCAATATATTTATCCAAGAATGGATACCGTTGGGATCTTGATTTGTGAATTTGTTAATGCCAAGAAGTTCCTTAAGAATTAGTTCAGAATCTCTAAGAACAATTAGTTCATTGAGATTTCTAGATATTGCAATTTGTAGCCCCATGTAAACAACTAGACTTTTTTCTTTGTTATTGTAGGCATTTCCAAGCCTTGAAGAGTACTCCAATATATTTTTTCCATCAAAGTCCGTGATGAATCCCCCCACAGCTATCATCCCTGTCGTCGCAAGAGTTGGTTCTAGGCTGTAATAGAGCCAAGCCTTAGCACATTTTAAATGAAATAAATTTTGTCACTCAGACTTGACTTGGGTTGCATGCAAGTAAATTCCGAGATAACCTTGAACCACTTTTGATTGGAGACTGCCCCTTCCAAGACGAGAGGGATCTCTCAAAAATATGTCACAACAGGATATTCAATAGGCTTAATAGTGGGCAGATCTGTGGGTAACATAAAGTTTTGGGTTTTTAGGGTTKATGGGTTGGACCAGAAAGTAGTCCATTGGGCATATAGTCAAATGATCAAGCAAGTAATAAGAGTGTTTCGGCAATGAAAATCCATGGAGAAGAGGCGAGATAGAAGTTGATTACAAAGGAAAGGATTTATAAAAAGTATGGCAGCAGAATAAAGAGAAAATATATCAAACTGCAAGGAGCACTTAGCAATGAGTGAATTCCAAGCATAAATTAGTGGAAAGAGATAGTTGGGACATAACATCTTGCAAGGATTAATTTTGAACCTTTATATCTCTGTAAGAAACAACCTATAACCTGTCCAGCAACAGAGCATCTAACAAACAGATGAATTTCATTACAAACACAGTTACAAATCGGGAATCAAATGGAAATAAAACCAAGTGAAATGATGTGAAAACGAAGCAATAAGACATTCTCTGCAAAGAAAATCACAAGAATATCTTATATAGATCGAAAATGCTCTGCACTCTTTTATTCAACATGATAACAAGTGATACAACCTAGCGGTACTACTCCTCTCCCTCCTTTTCCTTTTACAAATATGCCTCATATATGTATTGAGGTCGAAATCCTCTCTAATCTAAAAGATAACAACAATTACAACCAATTCTTGAAACTTTCTGCCATAGAAAATGGGCCAAACTGCTGAAAACTAGGTCTATGGTTACGGCTCTGTATCTCTCAAATAGTGATAGTTGTGTATAAAATTAAAGAGGCTTTTGTGCATATGTTTATTCTGAGAAAAAACCTCTCTCAGTTCCCTGATACCCCTTTTCATTTTCCCCAAATCTGCATTTAATAAACATTTGTCAAAACATGAAAATATGAAATACGAAAATTAGGGCTCGGAGATGGATTCGATTCTCCCAATCTGTGACACCTGTATGAAAAATAAAAGAGGCTAATGATCTCTGATGTGTTAGGCACAAAATCCTCCAACCTTTTCTCAAAAGGATACTCCATTCGTTCAAAATCCTCATTTGAAATTGATGACTCAGCACAGTAAAAACGCCATATTTATGAAAACGAACCTCATCTTGTGGGGGAATTTTGACTACCTTACCAATATCAAAATGAAATTATGAAGACACCACTGGAAAGATTATTATTTTTATATGTCAATCAACTATTCGAACGTGAAAAACAGCCTCTCCATGACTGAGACAATTGTGTTTTTCTAAAGTAGTTTTGCATATGACTGGAGTCACGATTTCGGGTTTTCGGGATTCGAGGAAACGAAGCAGTGGTTATTAAAATCTTCATGTCAGCCAAATCCCCGATGGAAAAATCCCTGAAATAGATTTTGGCTTTTACATTGCACTCTTTCGAGCCTTCGGGTTTCGGGTATCAGGTCCTGAAGAGTTATGACATGCAAGGAATCCCGAATCGCGAAATCGCGATGGGATTAATTAGATGCTAATATTTTGTTTTAATATCTTAATTAATATTTAACCTTTAATTTATTTAAGTGTTGGGACTTAAATACAAGATGATCCTCTGGCCGAAAATCATCATCATAAATTGGTTTACTAACTTCCTCTAAAGTTCCATGGTTGTCATGATTTAAACTTAGATTTGCATTTTCAGTAATAGAAGAAGTTTTACTCACATGTTCAAGACTATGTGAATGCTACAGATCTATGTAAGCAGGGGTTGCAACATGATTGTTCAGGAGTAGATCTATCTCTTCTTCTATTAAAGGAGGAGGTAGTCTATGCAATTTTTGGATCAAACAAATATTGTTTTCTTTCTCTTCTGCATGTTGACCATGATGTTGAATATCTTCTTCTTGAATGTGATCACAAGAGCTATCATATCCTACTTTTTTATCAGCCAACTCTTCTTCATATTGATTATCTTCATCGACTTGAGAAATTTCTGATATTCCTTCCTAACTTCAAGAAGATGTGTTTGATCTGTTTGTCTTATAAATTCTATATTACAACAATATTCAAAAAGTATTTTAGCTTAATAGATTCTTTTACAATGTTGATGAAAAAGTATGTGAAAATATTTCAATGAAGGAATACTGGAATGAGGTAAAGATTTATACCAGAGTCTAGCATCTCTTCCCAATGAAAACATAAATAGTTTCATGAGGACATCTTCATGATGTATATTTAATTCATCCATGAGCTTGTGGAATTCAAACAAGTGTTGGGAGATATTGTCGTCCGCATATTCTCCAAATTTAGGAAGGACATATTCCCAAACTTTAATTTCTGGAACAGTGTTTGGAAAACCATAAACATTTGCAAAGTCCAGAGGAGAAAACCTTGCAACAATCTGAGTGGTGAACGAATCTGACATTTTGAGACCAGTGGAGTTGCCAGTGAATCATGTAGAGTCTTCGAACCAAGGAGTCTTTAGGTGAATGATCACAGCCAATTGAATGCCTATCCCTTTTTCACCATCAAGAAATAGATCTGAAATTTATGTCGTATCCCAGGGAATATAACTTCTTTCCTCTGTCCCCGAGAATGGTACCAGAAAATGTTGTTGCAAGAGTTGGTTCTAGGCTGTAATAGAGCCAAGCCTTAGCACATTTTAAATGAAATAAATTTTGTCACTAAGACTTGACTTGGGTTGCATGCAAGTAAATTCTGAGATAACCTCGAACCACTTTTGATTGGAGACTGCCCCTTCCAAGCCAAGAGGGATCTCTCGAAAATATGTCACAACAGGATATTCAATAGGCTTAACATTGGGCAAATCTATGGGTAACATAAAGTTTTGGGTTTTTAGGGTTGATGGGTTGGACTGTAAAGTTGTCCATTGGGCATGGAGTCAAATGATCAAGCAAGTAATAAGAGTGTTTCGGCAATGGAAATCCATGGAGTAGAGGTGAGATAGAAGCTGATTACAGAGGGAAGGATTTATAAAAAGTATGGTAGTAGATTAAAGAGAAAACATATCAAAATGCAAGGAGCACTTAGCAATGAGTGAATTCCAAGCATAAATCAGTGGAAAGAGATAGTTGGGACAGAGCATCTAGCAAGGATGAATTTTGAACCTTCATATCTTTGCAAGAAACAAACTATAACCTGTCCAACAATAGAGCATCCAACAAACAGATGAATTCCATTACAAACACAGTTACAAATTGGGAAGCAAATGGAAATAAAACCAAGTGAAATGATGTGAAAATGAAGCAATCAGACATTCTCTGCAAACAAAATCACAAGAATCTCTGATATAGATAAAAAATGCTCTGCACTCTTTTATTAAACATGATAACAAGTGCTATAACCCAGGGATACTAATCCTCTCACTCCTTTTCCTTTTACAAATATGCCTCATATATGTATTGAGGTAGAAATCCTCTCTAATATAAAAGATAACAACAGTTACAACCAATTCTTGAAACTTTCTACCATAGAAAATGGGCCAAATTGCCGAAAAATAGGGCTATGGTTATGGCTCTGTATCTCTTGAATAGAAATAGCTGTGTATAAACTGAAAGATGCTTTTGTGCATCTATTTATTCTAAGAAAAAACCTCTCTCAGTTCCCTAAGACCCCTTTTCATTTTTCCCAAATCTTCATTTAACAAACATGTGTCAGAACATGAAATCCGAAAATTAGGGCTCAGAGATGGATTCGATTCTCCCAATATGTGACACCTGTATGAAAACTGAAAGAGTCTAATTATCTCTGATGTGTTAGGCACAAAATCCTCGAACCGTTTCTCAAAATTATACTCCAGTCGCTCAGAATCCTCATTTGAAAATGATGACTCAACATAGTAAAAATGCCATATTTATGAAAACGAACCTCATCTTGCGGGGGAATTTTTACTACCTTAACTAGATCAAAATGAAATTATGAAGAAACCATTGGACAGATTAAGATTTCAAGATGTTTTACGACTATTTGAATGCAAAAAACGACTGAGAAATTTGTGTTTTTCTAAAGAAGTTTTTCATATGACTGGAGTCCCAATTTCGGGTTTCCGAGATTCGAGGAAACGAAGCAGTGGTTTTTAAAATATTCACGTCGGCCAAATCCCTGATGGAAAAATCCCCAAAATATATTTTGTCTTTTACATTGCACTCTTTCGAGCCTTCGGTTTTTGGGTATCATGTCCTCAAGAGTTATGACATGCAAGGAATCCCGAATCGCGAAATCACAATGGGATTAATTAGACGATAATCATTTGTTTTATTCTCTTAATTAATCTTTAACCTTTCATGTATTTAAGTGTCAAGACTTTGATAATACTTGACATGAGAAATCCTGAATCGCGAAATTGCGATGAGATTTATTAACGTTAATCTTTCTCAATCTTTATTTGACCCGGCTTATCCTTTAATACTTTAGTGAATTCGGGGATCGAGGTTGTAGTTATTAAGATATCTACGTCGACCAAATCCCTAATGGAAAAAAACCTGGACTCGTGAGATTTTTCTCCATGTGTCTTAATGCTCGATGTATGCGGTCATTCCACTTCCAATGCTTCCATTCATTCTCCTAAGTGACCGAAAGCCAAAATTTCAATATTTGTTACAACAGCCCCTAGGTTTCTTGTAGAAGATCCATCGAAGAAAATAATAAGAGAGGATTGTTGTCTTTTCGAGTCAAGGAATTCAGGATCCATGTATCGTAATTTCCATTTTTGCCTCTTGGTAGATCTGTTTGGTAAAGGGAACTGTCTTGGATAGTTTTGACCCAAAATATTAGAAATCCAATCTTCTTCATTTGGTTCTAAGGATCTTATTGGATCAAGCTAAACTGATGTGGAAGAGAATACTATGGAGATTAAGCCACAAGTTTTATAAAATATGGGTTGCAAGGGAAGGAGTTTCTCACCAAAGATGGTCTTGTTTCTTTATATCCAAATTTCTCAACAGAGAAATTTGGGAATTTGTCTCCAGAAGAGGGAGAAGATTTTTTTTTTTTTAAACTGCCAACGTATCTTTGTTTCCAAGAAATGAACAAATCATTCCAATTCTCTGGTGGAAGGGGTTGAAAGGAGATGTCAAATTTGATAAGAGAAGGAACAATACAATAAAATATGGGGGATGGATTCTAGGGCTACGAGACAAAGGGGGCATCGTGAAGGACCCATTATTCCTTGTTTTTTCAAGTTCTATGAAGTTGGGATTTTTCCATGAACCATCAACCAACAAAAGATATTAACTTTAGGAAGAGAAGGACCAGACCAGATCTCTTTCCATATTTTATAGGTTAGAGGGCCATGAATAGAGAATTGAAGGAGAGAGTATCCTACTTTAACTATGTAACTACATCGACCCCAACTGTGAGAGTCATATTTATGTGAATTAATGGGAGCACAACCTGCCAACATATTAAAGAAGAGGAAAGCCAAAGGGTGAAGGTGAGAAAGGGTGTCCAATGGTTTCCAATTGATCAAATTGCCATCAGAGGCCTAGGTGCAGAAGTATTTGAGAAAGAGAAGACCTTTAGAGTAGCACCAATATTTCAAGGGGTGAGGGGAGTCATGTATTCCTAATGGTTCTAGATCCCAAATACGATATTTCTAAACATTTATTTGAGATCCATTTCTCGGAGCCCACGAGAGATTAGCTTTGATGAGTTTCACAGAGTGCTTCAGGAGACACAAAATTAGGGAGTTGGGGAGATGGGAATGGGAGACATCTAAGCAATGTAGTCTTGAGGAGTTGAAGTATTTAGAAACAAGAGAATATTTCCACCATTCTGAAGGACCTGAGATTAGACGCTAAGAAATTGTTTCTCCTAGATCTGAGTTCATTAGACTTGGATCTTTTATAGAAAGGCCTCCTTTATTTCAAGGCTGACAAACATGTTTCCATTTGATAAGATGGAATTTATTTGTGTTAGTTCCCCCCCCCCCCCCATCCGAAAGGAATCTTAAGAGAGCTCTGGATACTAAGATTATTACTATGAGGGTTGAAATTTGTTTTTGAGTCAATTTCAAAAGAATGGTTTGGTTTCTTGCATGGGAAGATAATTCATGAAGGAATATCGATGTATCAAAAATGGTTGCACTCTATTAAAAATAAAAGTCTATATCTTATGGTTTTAAATTGGACCTATTCAAGTCCTAAGATATATCAAATCAATTGTATCCAAGGCTTATATCCTAATATACATTGGGTTCCATGTCTATATGGTGAACTAGATCATGTTGCATATTTTTTTATTCATTCAAAATACTTATAATTGGATCTGCATCATGGTTTTCTAGGCTAAGTATAGGACTTTAGAAATGATATCATGTGGCTCCCTTACTTTTTTCAATTATTGAAGAATGGTTAAGTAGGAAAATTGTTGAGGCTAAGAGTTCCAGTGTGTTAGGTGGTATTAAGTTAAGTGCTTCTTTCTACTTGACGCCTCATTTTTGTAAATGATTTATTACTTTTCTATGATGGTTCTAGAAAATATATACACAAAGTAAAGGAGATTTTAAGCCTTATAGTATAAAAATATGCATGGATATAAATATGTAGAAATATTCCATTTCTTTTAACAACTAGAGGAGGATTAAGTGCGAAGAACACTTGATATTTTTCCTTTCCATAAGGTGGACCCACAAGACATTTTTAGGTACCTAAGGTTTATATTGAGACCTAATGATTATGGGACAAGGAATTGGAAGTGGTTGATTGAAAAGGTTGAAAATCGAAGTAAGATGTGGTGTAACATATGGCTATCACTAGGTGGAAGGTTAACCCTAGTTAGGATGCATTATTGGCCATTAATATTTATTCAAATTCCTATGGATAGGAAAGAGAAAATCAAGTGGAATACCAATTGCAAAGTGGTAATATTTGGCCAATCCTAAAGAGGAAGGTGGGCGGGGTTTACAAAATTTGTTTATTTAGGAAGGCCTGGGAAGCCAAAAGCTTATGGACACTGAAAAACAAACATGTCTTATGGTGATAAAAGATTTATCAAAAGTATACAAAACCTTTTTCATGGGAAGAATGGATTAAGCATGAGATTAAACATATTAAAAAAGAGTTAGTATTTTGGAAGGATTTAGTTTGGTGATATCCCTTAGTAGGAAATTGGTTGTCTTGGAAAATTGACAAAGGTAATAAAGTAAGGATATGCTTAGATATGTCAGTTGGTAGTGGATAAAGCCTTAGGATTTTAAAGGAGTTGATTGTAACTCTGTAAAATCTAGGTATTTTTAAACTTTCCAAAGGTACTAACCCTATCGATACTATTGTTTTGTTTCAAGGGTGGAAAAGTCTTGAAGAGTTAAGTTTCTTTGAGGTGGTCCTCGAGAAATTGAGGAGGTTTGTTATTCAGTTGTATAAGAAACACATTAATATTAGAGATGATCAATATTCCATGGTCTGGTCAAAAGAATATATCCTGGAGGATTTATACTCCAAGGATAGGTTACAAAGAAATGTTTTTTGAATAAACACAAGATGGATCACTTTGGTTGTGGAAGGATTTATAGAAACTCAAAATTCCTCTTAAATAAAAAGTATATATGTGACTTTCCTTATGAAATAAGACTTTAACCTAGGAGGTCTTTAAAAAAAAAAGAAGGAATGTACCTGGTTGTTGTATTTTGTGTAAGAAATTCTCAAAAACTATAAATAATTTATCGATTAATTTTTCTTCTAAAAGATAGTTTTGGTTGGAGATGGATGCAATTTCAAGGGTGAAGGATGTTTGGAAAGGGATATAAATTAATGAGAGATTTAAAACATGGATATGGTTGGGTCATAAACGAGGTATAGATCTCTATCTAAAGGGGATACTGTGAGCTTTGAAACTGGAATTGGCTTAGGTGCTCTTGTCTTTCCCCCTTTGCCTATGGGGATGGAAGGAATGTTGAGTGATTCAAATGAAGGAACTAAAGGCCTATATACCACTACTTACAGTGGTTTCCTAGGGAATTTTTCTTGCTATGAACTTATAGATATTTCAAGAGAATACTATCCATTTTTTTCAATGTGCCTTTTTATCACACAAGTTGTAGGTTGGGAAAATCTTGACCCAAACCAAAAAATGATGACAACTGAGAGAACACCTCACCAATGTCACCTCAGATTGGTATTCCCGTCACTTTATAGGTGAAGTTATCACCTCAAGGGGGGAATATCGGGTGACCCTAGGGGGAAATGAGATGTAAAATGATACTTATGAATGGATGCCCATATAGGTCAAGTTTATAGATGGAAAAAGGGTTGGAAATGAGTCTCGGTAGTAGTTAATGGTTTCCAAGGAGTTCACAAACCTATGGTTGATGGTAGTAATTGCCCGATAAACAAGAAAACCAAACTATACGAGATATATGTTAGGTGGAAAAACAAGTTAATCTTGTTTCCCCTATTAGTAGTATTCAACAAAAATTAATATAGGAAAGAAAATCAATTACTTATTTCATAATAAACCATCAAAAGCATCAAGTATTTATTGGGCAATGAAGCATTAAACATGCAAACTAATTCCCAATACTTTCGCACAAGCTTTGATGGTGAATTAGGGATGGAAAAAGATGTTTTCAAAATATTTTTCAGAGCATCCAAATGGATGTAGAAAATATTTTCTACAACAACAAATTTTACCCCAAGGAATTATCCAAAAAATTTCCCAACAATAGCCAACATCAAGTAGATTAATGATAACAACTTTCCAACTATTTCCAATGGTAAAAGAGAAAGAAATTAAGCTTGAAAAATAGATTTTGCAGCAACCCTAATGGATGTAGCATAATTTTCTAACAACAACAAGATATCCTTGACCAATCAAAATTACCTACTGGCTCAAGAAAGCGATTAAGGAAAAGAATTGATTCCACTTTGAACAAATTCAATATCTCGTAAAATCATGTATTTCATTGTAAGCAATTTATTTCTCCAATGCAATAAAATATTAGTTCCTTGAAAAATGGGTTGTGGAGTCTTATTGTATTAGGTTAGGACTACTAAATCTCAAGGGGTGTAATGTCATTTACTCCCTTTAGATAACAACCCTAACAAGGTAAAGTCTAGGAGGGTGTAAACCATTTTACTCCTCCTAGCTACCTTTACAATAGCCTTTTCAACAAGCAATAATGATAAAAATGGGTGGACGTTGTAAATCCTTATACTCCTCCATGGAACAAGAAATAAACCTAACAAAGTGCATATTTTCCTTACCAATTCCAAGAAATGCCAAGACAAAACCCTAGTTACCAAGCAATTTTCATCACCAAAGAAAAGATAAAGAGCCTCCAAGAGTAGCACAACACCTCCTTTCATAAGAAAATAAATAAACCATATCACAATAGAGAGAGAGAGAGAGAGAGAGAGAGAGAGAGAGAGAGAGAGAGAGAGAGAGAGAGAGAGAGAGAGAATTTTCCCAAGTAGGGAGAAAATTTCAGCCAAGTATCCTTCTCCACATGGGAGAGATATGATCGAAATGAGATACAAATGATCTATATTTATATAAAATTTTCTAAACATAGTTTGTCCACAAGGTTAGGGTAAAAAAAAAGGTAAGGGTTCAACGTCCCTAATATTTCACCTTTAAAAAATAATATTATTTAATCTGTACATTTGCACATGAAAGAAGCCCTAAAACATGATGTCGTCCCTTTAGGGAAACATTTAGGCCCTTTTTGGCAAGTTGTTGAGATTAGAGAAGGGACATTAGGCTTCCAAAAGCCACATTCCAAGGTGATAGGAACTATATCCACTAAATCAAGGTGCCAATCCTCATCAAAGTGTCTAGTGTCACATCACCACCACATCCTAACCCATGTGTGACGTCAAGCTCCAAGAAGGTGACGTTTTTTCTCTTTGAAGCAAATTGTTTGTCATGTAGGGGATGCGTAATATCCTCCATGATGTCCTCTAGGCCTCCAAAGGCATGCCTCTATGATATGGCATGTGGGCCCTTGGAATCCAACCTGTGGGATTCAATCCCCATGGAATCCCAAGCCAGGATTGTTCCTCCAAAACTACTCACCAGTTAGGTCCTACAAAGACAAATGGATACACCCTCCAAGTATCTCAAATCAAAGCATCATGATGAGTAAATCAAATAAATAAAGGATCCATCTAAGAAATTACATCCAAACCACCTCATCAAAATAAACTAATGGTCAAATACCCTACACAATTTCCCAAGTTCAGGTATGGGAGGGTTGACAAGATGATCTATTGGGTGAATCGTTGCTTAAGTTTAGGGGTGTTTCCCGAGGGTACCTCCCTCTAAGTCATATGGATGAGGTGTCATATATGGGGGGGTGAATTTTGGGAATGTATTTCATGACATATAATGGGTTGTAGTGTCTCATTTACAAGTGCCTTTGAAGAGGGTGTGATGCACCTTCGTTTTCAATGCATCTTTTTTCCAAACCAATTTAATGCCATTAATTAATTAATAATCCAAAACCTTGTGTACTCCCTATTGTTGAATTGATTAGATTGGGGGGAATTACCACAAGGCCACTTGAATCTCTATGTATACAAAGTTCCATATGCAAGGAAAGAAAGGGACACTGCATAAGTTTTCACACCTCAACAAGTGGGGACATTTATATAATTCTAATTTGCTTTCGCAGGTATTTGATTTTTAAGGAGAAGCATTTAATTTCTCTCAAGACCTATTTGGGTTAGCATATGGAAGGCTCACAAGTAGGATTTTATCTTTTTCTATATATCAATCCTCTGGGCCTTCATCCTCTTCTTCAAATGAAATGAGGGATAACCCCTTCTTGGCTCAGTACACTCAAAAATCCCAAAAGGTGAGGAGATGAGGTGATAAAGTGTGGAAAGGGACAAGTATGGTCAGGAATGGCATGATGACTCATCAAAAGGACCTACCAGTAGCATACCTATCCCTAAGGGTGACCCACTTACTAGGGTGCAATGTCAACCACCAAAGTGAAACGGGGCAACGAGCATAATGTCCAAGCAAATGTCACATAATCAAAAGCAGTATTAGATGCAAAAAAATCAGATGCCTCAAATATTGAAATGAAACTGACCATAATACATGACTTGTACCTCATGGATAAAGACCCAATGTCTTCAGGAGGCCAATTGATGTGGTGGATACCATCGTGACAAACTTGGAGTTGTGGTGGTGAGTTGGGTCTGTGTCTGTGCAAGTGGACATTGTTGGTCAAGTTGTCTCTTGGTACTCCATATATGCAACCTGAGGGCCTCGAGACATCATCTCCTTAGTTTTTCCTTGGAGTTGGGGATAACATATGGCTCCTACTTGGGGACATGTGCTCATCGTAGAGTGCATGAGAACAACAACATATCTTGGTGGAACCATTCCTACACTGAAACATCACATTGTAAAATATAGGGTGGTTCTATCACCCTTCGTCCATATATATCAAAACCAGAAATGGAACTAATCTAGAAAAGAAAATTTTAGTATTTTTTCAAAAAATTCTAAACTTAACATGAAATCAATATGCAAGTAGAGAAAAACGAAAAATGAAATGAAGTTAAACTATCATGATCAATCAATATCCCAATGCAAGAAATCAAGATGACCTACCTACTTACCTGGGGTTGTGGGGCCCTGAAGATCAGATGATGGGTGATGTCCGGTGAATTCATACAACCAGTGCAACCTGAGGGCCTCGAGACATTGTTGGTCAAGTTGTCTCTCGATACTCCATGTATGAAACCTAAGGGTCTCGAGACATCATCTCCTTAGTTTTCCCTAGGAGTTGGGGATAACATCTGGCTCCTACTTGGGGACATGTGCTCATCGTAGAGTGCATGAGAAAAAAAACATATCTTGTTGGACCCATGTCTACAATGAAACATCACACTGTAAAAACTAGGGTGGTTCTATCACCCTTCATCCATATACATCAAAACTAGAAATGGAACTAATATAGAAAATAAAATTTTAACATTTTTTCAAAAAGATATAAACTAAACATGAAATCAATATTCAAGTAGAGAAAAATGAAATATGAAATGCAATTAAACTATCATGATCAATCAAGATGCCAATGCAAGAAATAAAGATGACCTACCTACTTACATGGGGTCGTGGGGCTCTAAATATCAGGTGATGGGTGATGTCAGGTGAAGTCATACAATGAGTGAAACCATGTATTCACCATTTCATAAAGGTATCTCCTCATGTGCTTAATCATGTGAAACAAAAAAGGTGTTTAATCATGCGAAACAAAAAATATAAGTCCAACACATAATAACCATGATCATAAATAGACACATAATCAATCATAAAATAAAACTCATGGAAATGGGTGGGAGGGAAGAAATCTTGTTGAAGAGAGCAATTGCAATCTTGATAATCCTGGAAATCATGCCAGAAAGGATAGCCACAAGCTCGTCAATACATCTATGAAGAGGGATATCATATGTAGACGATGGCTCATATTCATCTCCATTAGTACGATCAATTCTTCCTGAAGACTAAGAATATATTAGAGACACCAAGAATACCTCATGATTTCCATGAAAAGAAGGAATGAGGTAAGGGAAAGGTTCATGTATAGAGAAAGAAAAACATGGCCTCTTCATCTATAAATCCTTGTAGAAATCCCCAATATGAAAATACTTTCTCTTTGTAGAGTGAGCCTTTAATTTCTATGGGATGGCCACATCTTGGTGTTCATCTAAAATTGAGGATGAATGTTGATGAAATTACTCATAGGACAAGTTTGTATTCCCAAAAGGATATGCATCACAAATCCTTAGTGATGGATGAAAATTACCCTGAAAATGTTGTGTCAAGTCATCCTCGAATGGATGAAACAAATATGTAATCATATCACTATTAGGATTCCAAACATATGAATCATACACGCATGAAGACCATTCCTTTGAAGATGATATCTCAACCCCCTCTTCCTGAGAGCTACCCTCAATGTTGTAAATGGGGTATCCATCAAAACTGACACAAACAACATCCCATCTACATCTTCCAGTTTGTATGAACATGTCTATATGATCATCAACCAAATCCAAGGGTTCTTTCATAAAATCATCAATATGACTGAAAATAACCATCTCTTTGTCTTTGTGTGCTAGAAGGACAAAGGATAGGGAGGCTCCAAATGGATCTTCAATTTCTTCATCATTGAGACTAATTTCTTCTTCAACTTCATGCACATGAGGAGAGTAAGGATGAAGAACCTCACCTTCATCAAGTGGGAGAAAAGACAACGATGTCTCAACCTATTGCGATTGGTCATAATTATTCTTTCTCTTTACGGACATGCCCCTCCATCACCTCTTCATCACAACTAGATTGGTCCTTAATGAAGAGTGATTTGTTTTCCTTCTTTCAAAAGGATTTGTTGCATCCAAGGGATATTATTATACTTCTTCACTTCCAAAGTCATGGGATAAAGTATCATCAAGATCGTCAAAAGGGTCACAACTCATCATGTTCTCTTCTTGATGTACAGGAGAAGTAGAGGCCTTGATGTATTCATCAAGTGGATGGGAATATACAATCACTTCATTTTCATCAAATGTATCATCCGGAGATAGAACATTGTAATGTCCCCCAACCCATCCGAGGGACATTACAGTGAAGAATACTCTTAAAAATGAAATTTACGACCAAACAAATTCATTCATTTACAGTTAGATGAATGCATGTAGCTTACAACTATGAATTAAAACTGATTTATCCACTATATACTACGAAAAAATAGAAGCATATATAGCATGTTATTAATCAACATGAAATGCATCTAAACAACTCATTACAACAATATATAAATCACTTCCAAATACACAGAGTTCATGCATAACAATTAAACACATAATTTAACACACAGTGGGATAAAACACTTATATTTTCACAACAATTGTTCAACCAGATACTGATTGATGTTCCACCCAACCATAGACTGACTAATCCAAATCTCAACAACCGGTCACCCCTGAGCTAAGGCTAACAATCCACAAAATAGTGTGGTCTCTCATAGTCCACTCACAACTCATAACACTCTCAATCCAACTGATTTTCTCCTACAACTATCCTGATTTTCCACCAGCTCTCTTCCTCTTGACCTATACAACCCAAGGAATGTACCCCTTCACCGATGTCAGTCCCTCAGGAAACTCGAATCTCTCAACTGGGAACTCAAGGGAAATTGTTGCTAGGAAAAACTATCAACAAACCAACAAAAACCACTTTTTGTTTTAGTGCAACTCACATAGAAATTCACTGTTCAGTCCTAAAAATGTGGCTTTTCAATTTTCCAGCTCCAATTCGCTACAATTATGCTCCATCTTTCTCTAGAATTCACCCTCCATGGCTACATCAAGTTCATGCTTAGTTTCTTCCCCTCCCTTGGCTCTCCTCCACAAACTTGACTAATTAGCAACAATTGTTCCTACCCATATGAATTTACTCTCTTTTGCTTCCCTTTTTTTCACTCACACTCTTCCCCAAGCTCATTTTACTCAACCCCCATGTGCCCAATAACTTTGGGATGTGACTACTCACACCCACCCTCTTACATGTATTCAATTATTGGCTTAGGGAACACTCAATCAAAAATGGGAAGGTTCATATAAAAATAGAAAATTTAGGAATTGCAACGCCTTCATATGGAAAGAAGCGAAGTTGCAAGGTAAAACTATGAAAGATACAAGAGAGGTTATCTTTTACTCAGAAAGATTAAGCAACCAACACAATATATTCTAGGTTAATTTTTCGGAAGAACTACTCCATTAGATAGATAGGCTGCAAGAAGCTTTGGAATTCTAAGAACGTTTCAAGAAGTCCTATACTTGGGATACATAAAATATTGTAGCGCTCCATCGGCTAGATCGCCTGATCACACGAGCAGTCTATTTCTGGGTTGAAACAACTCTAGAAGAAAAGATAGCAGGAGATCAAAGGATCATAGTTCTGGACTTATCTCTAGAAGACATCCCTTCCAGGTGGTGGGATAGTCACAAAGCAGTAATTAAGAATTGGGAGGATGTGAAGCATGCTATCCTGTGTAGATTTCAAGATAAAGAGTAATCGAAATCAGAAATGCAGATAGATTTTCAAGTTACGCAACTTTGCAATGGACAGTCTGATCCTAAAAAACAAATCGAACAATGTGTAAGACAATGGAAAGTTGTGGAAGTACCATCTCACTTGTGGGCTCACGTATTTCCCCATCTTATAGGTCTGATACCAAAATCCTGGTACATTCATGAAGAGACCAGAAGGCAGACCAACAATTGGAAAACTTTAGCAGACCAATTTTGCAAGGAATTCTCTTTCACAAGTACCTTGAGCTTAAGATAGTCCTGCAAAGAATTAAATATTTTTTTTTTACTAATGTTTGTAAAAAGAAATCAGACCCAATGGTATGTGCTAAGCATAGTCAAGTGCTTCAGTCTAACCTTCACTTGGACATGGACAAGACACCCATAGAATGCTATAAAATTGAGAAGGATTTGGAAAACCTTGATGATTTATAATAATTGAGAAATTTATCCATTAATGAAACAAAAGGAAGTAGAGAAATCCAGAACACGCTACCCCGTCAGACTGATAGCTCTTATAACCATCCATTGAAGTTGTGAAAAATCAACATTCAAACTACTGAACAACCCAAGATAGTTGTCGTAGGAGATTGTTGGGATGAGAAAACTAGCCATGAAATACATAGCCCGTTGTGAGAGTATGAGGAATTATTCCCAAAGACATTCTCAGAGATAAAAGGGATAAAAGGGGCTATGGGAGAGATGAAAATTGAACTAAAACCAGGATAAAAACCTATAATGAATAGACCATATCATCTTAACCCCAGGGTGAAAGAGAAGGTTAAGAGGGAAATAGACAAGATGCTTGAGGCCGAACTTATTTTCCCAGGTGAAGAAGCACAGTGGGTTAGCCCCATAGTCATCCAAATAAAGAAAGATAAAAAGGACATTAGGGTATGTGTATACTACATAAGACTTAATTCTTCCTGTGTGCATGACCCTTTTCCCACACTTTGTACTGATGAGGTGCTAGAACAGGTTGCGAGGAAAGAGTCTTACTCATTTACGTATGGATTTTCGGGGTATCACCAAGTGAGAATTATCGAAGAAGACAAAAAGAAGACCAAATTCATAACAGAATGGGGGTCATTTTCATATAATTTGATGCCCTAAGGTCAAAAGAATGCCCTTGTAGTTTTTTCCTGGGTTGTAATAGCAGCCTTCCAAGAATTTATTCACAAATTTATAGAAGTTTATATGGATGATTGGACGATGTATAGTTTGTTGAAAGAACATGTAGTGCTACTACAGTTGATGTTTGATCAATGTAGGGAACTGCATATATGTTTAAACCTCAGAAAGTGTATCTTATGTGTTCCACATGGAAATATGTTAGGCCACATAGTCTATCAAGAGGGAGTGCTGGTAGATCGAGCCAAAGTTGCGATCTTTGAATATGATACCACCTACGAGCACTAAATAATTGCATTCAATGTTGGGGCACACAGGGTACTATCACAAGTTCATCATAAGGTATGACAATATTACTGCACCCCTGGAAAATCTACTAATGAAATCTGAATTGTTCTAGTGGACACTAGAGTGTGATTGAGCATTTGACATCCTGAAGGAAAAGCTCAACACAACACCTATTTTGATATTTCCAAATTGGGAAAAGTAATTTCATGTACATGTGGATGCATCATGTATTTCCTTGGGAGCCATCTTAGCACAACTGGGAGATGGAAATACAGATCATCCCATCTATTTTTCTAGAAAGAAGCTATCACAAGTTGAACGAAACTATACAACCATAGAAAGGGAGGGTTTTTCTATGATTTATGCTCTACAAAAGTTTAGACATTACTTGATAGGCTCTCAATTTAATTTTTTTTATTGATCATTCTATGTTAAAATATCTAGTTAACAAGTTTGTCTTGGAAGGAAGAATTTGTCGATGGTTGTTATTGTTTCAAGAATTTTCATTTGAGGTGATCATCAAACCTGGAAGATGCAACTTGGGTCCTGATCACTTGTCCAAGTTGGAGTCAGGGGAGAGTGGTGGAGCAATCGATGATCAACTCCCGATGAAAACCTGTTCTGAGTTGAGGCAATACCAGAATACCTGGAAGACATAATAGTCTTCTTGAGTACAGGGGCCTTCCCAGAAACGTACTTCGCAACTCAGAAACACTATATGGTGGTTCAAGCAACGGACTATCAATTGATCACAGTGAAATTGTATAATTTGGGATAGACAATATCCTCAGGAGGTGTGTTTTGTACCATGAAAGACAAGACATCGTGTGGGAGTGCCACGATCGAGTTGTGGGAGGCCATGTTGGAGGAAAGTCCACTACACATAAATTCCTCCAAGATGGATTATGGTGGGCCATTCTCTTCAAAGATGTGAAGGAATATTCTATATCTTACAATGTTTGCCAGAGAGTAGGTAAGCCATCATGACAAGACGAATTACCTCTTCATCTAGTTTGAGCTCTGCAATCATTTGAGCAGTGGGTGGCTGATTTTATTGGACTGATCAACCCCATGGCTAAGCACTCAAAGGCCAAGAATATTATCACTGCAACTGACTACCTAACACGATGGGTCGAGGTAGCAATTTTTGAGGATTATTCGACCGATACTTCTGCCAGGTTTATCTTTGAAAACATTATCACTCGATTTGGATGCCCTAGGAGTCTGACTAGTGATCAGGGTGGTCATTTTATCAGTAGTACAATATCAAATCTTACGACATAGTTCTTAATCCAACATCATAAAAGAAACCCCTACCATCCACAAGCCAATGGCATAGTGGAAGCATTTAAACTTTTTTTGGAAAGAGGTTTGATGAAGGTTTGTTGTGATACAGGGAAGATTGGGATGATAGAGTCCCAACAATTTTGTGGGCTTATAGGACGACCACGAAGAAACTTCACATGTATACTCCATTTCAGATAGTCTATGGGAAATAGGTTGTGGTACTTGTAGAATTAATTCTCCCTACTCTCTACATCGCACAGGTCACACATATGTCAGATGATGAATCAGTTGCACAGAGGGTTATGGAGTTGCAGGAACTTGATGAGACCATGTTTTTAGAAGACTTTCATCAAATAGTTGAGAAATCTAGGCATATTAAGGCCAAAACATTTGTGCAAGGCAATAAGGTCTTACTTTATGACAGTCGATACCAGAAACATCTAGGCAAGTTCCACATGCATTGGTTGGGCCCATTTATAGTTACAAAGATCCGACACTCTGGTGCAGTCAAACTAGTGCAATTGGATGGTATACTTTGCCAGGGATGAGTGAATGGCACTTGCTTGAAACCCTATATTTCTCAGGACTGAGCTAAAGGTGTTGATACTGAGAGGGGGGTGAATCAGTATCAAGTACAATTTAAAACCTTTTTCAACTTATACTTAAACCATTCAACTATATTCAATGAGCAATGAACAATAGTATAAGAGTTACACCAATACACCATAATACACCATGCAC
>ML796710.1:22212-81901 GCA_009831015.1 Picea engelmannii | reverse complement strand
TTCATTTGGACATTCCTTACTTCTCCTATTCTTCTTTCTTCTTCGAGTAGAGTTTTCAAGGAAATGGTTTCTTCTCTTAGTTTCTCAAAGTATTCTAATTGTTTCTTCAAGATTACAACTGTCTTTTCACAACTAACCAATTCTATTCTTAGTTTTCTACGTCCATCTTTGAGCTTGCTATTTTCAATCTCAACATGCTTCAATTTTTTAAGATTCTCATCTTCTTGTTGAATCATTTCTACTTTATGATTTTCTTCTTNTTCATTGTCATCTCTTTCAATCCTTGGATGAGGACATTCAAATTCAACATGTCCTACTCCTTCACAATTAAAGAAAAAGAACTGACCTCTATTTTCTTCTTTGAAATCTGAGATGTTGTAATCTTCTTCAACTTCTTCCTCTTCTTCTGCTTCTTCCCTTGCTTAAAGGTCTTGTAGCTTGTCCCAAAGATATTTTGTTGATGCACATGATCCCACCTTGGATTTCACTGAATCTGTCAATCCATCCAGGATGGTATCTATTGCCAGTTTGTTGTTCCTTTTTGCTTCCTTCTGAGATGCAGTCTTTGGTTTCTTCAAAGAATTATATCCTGAAGCAACTGAGAACCAAACATCTTCCCCAAGAGCTTTCAAGTAAGTTTCCATTCTATTTTTCCAGTATTCAAAATTGCTTCCATCAAATGGTGGAATCCCATTTGGAATGTTGTCTTCCATTTCTGCATAGGATATTCCTTCAAGTGGTTAAACTGTACTGAAGGTAACCCACTCTGATACGAATTCTTGATACTGAGAGGGGGGTGAATCGGTATCAAGTACAATTTAAAACATTTTTCAACTTATACTTAAACCATTCAACTATATCCAATGATAAATGAACAATAGTATAAGAGTTACACCAATACACCATAATACACCATGCACAATATATGTAAAATAATGAATAGTTTATTGTTCAAGGGAAGTAATGACTTCCAAAGGTAGCTACAGCTTCCAAATGTAGAGGGAGGGATAGAACTCCAAGAGGAAAATACAATCCTCCAATATCAAGAGAGATTTGAAATCTCCATCCTTTCCCCTTCCTTCCACCCAAGAATATATGAGAGATAATAAAACTTTCCATTAAATCATCACCATCGACCAATCATCACATAGAACCTGATAATGCTTCCTGAGATTTCTTCAATTTCTGCAATTCTTCAATTCTTGGAGTACTCTGATCCCATAGATAATATTACTCAATGTATTCTCTGAAACTCTTCCAATTTTCACTCCTTGAATCCTCCCCAAAAAGAGGTTATAGAAAGAATGGTAGACTTTATTCAATTCTGGTTTGTTCAGAAGACCCAACTTGTACAACATGCCCCACGCTCAATATTTAACATCCTATCCTGAAACTCGCACAAAAGAAACTAAACTCTGTAATATTTCCAATGGAAGTGGTCCCACTTCATTTGGATTCTGTATGAAAACGTTATGATTGTTTTACTTGGAACACCTGTTTATTGACTAGCTTCAAGACTGGTCACAAACCCTATCTTCCATAGAGTGTATCTCCATAATTATAGCGAACCAAGAGCTGAAATTTTTACCAAAGGTACCTTGATATGTCTTCTCAATACCATAGCGATTTCACCATCTGAATCATTCTAGAAAAAAAGTTGTAGCAAAAATGGTAAGATGACTTCAAAATAACATACATTAGAACACATCACCAAAAGACTTCATCCTCCCTTGAAATCCGGCCTTCTTATCTTCTTATTACCTCTAAAATTCGAATTGTATCAAATGAATGTATAATGATGTTTATTTATACCATTTATGTCACTTCCTTTTAACATTAGGGCCGACCTGACACTTTCTTATTTTGTAATTCTTTTCTTTAATTATTTTTAGGGCCTACATGTACTTCCTTCTTCAATTCACTTTGTCATCTTCAAAAATTCATTTCTCCTCAACCATGAGGATCCACGTGACGTGCCACATACCACCGAAAACATCATGATGTATACTATCCTTTCATGGGTGTTGTATATGCATGTGCATTTTCATGTACTCGGTTGGTGAGGAACTTGGTACACCGTGCAACCTCACCAGTAGTGTCGAAAACTGGCAAGTATCAACAAGTATCAAAGATTCATAATGCTGGAGTTGAAGGGGTTGATAAACTTATCCATAGGTGAAGAGGATGCCACCCTCAAGTAGACCACTATCACCAGCAGATAAAGTTCGATTAGAAAAGATGTCCGATCCTTGGCACTCAAGGTCAGACTTAGAGAACACAACATTTAACAATGCATCATTCTTGAAGTGGTACAATTGTCTACTAGGCACAACTCAGAGGTTGGACGTACCACAAGAGCTTCTCAACTTGAACACGAGGAATATTTCATTCAGGTTGAATCGCCACCATACCTTTGTTTGGCCTAGGCATGTCAAAACTGAAGACTTCCACTCCTGGATGTTGTCGTTCTATATAGATAAGAAGGCCTTTGACAAGAAAGTAATGTCATGGCCAGGAGTGAAATACAACCCACGAAAGTCAGCGATGCACTACTCCTACCTGCAGATCTCTTGAAGAAAAAGGGACACAAAGTAGGGGTAGGGCCGAGATCAGGCCCAGAGGAGAAAAATCAAGATGTCCTGATGCATACAGACTCAGAAGAGGAGGAAGATGAGACATAACCTATAGAACACAAGAAGAGGATGTTGCCCATGTTCCCAAAACTTCTGGAGCAAGCTATGCTGACAGGTAAAGATGTCAATGACATCCTAAATGATACTTTCATTGGAGACACCCTAATTAAGAAACCCAGGACAGGGCCCTCCCCAGTGAATATCATGAACCCTCAGCCAATCTCATCGACCATACCTCGTACTTGAGAAAAAATTTGAGCATCCTAAACAATCATTGACATCCAATATCACCTTGAACCCGATACCACTGCATCCACCACCATAATCACCGAACAACCCCCATCACCCCCACAACCCCCATTTCCACCACAAGAAATGACCATACAACCCCAAACCACTAAACCTGAGCTTATGCAGTTGGATCCCCCCGACCTACCAGAGCATGTACCAAAACTCATTAGTTTGACCTCTGAAGTCCCGAGCCAGACAATTGTTCCATTTTTACTAATTTAGGACACTCTGCCTTTGATGGAGACTCAAATTGTGCCAATACCGCAAGCCCCAAGAATTCAACTGCCTCTCTCAACAATCAATGTTGAGAGTGCCATCAAAAGAAGCAAAACCACAAAAATCGTTGTCCGGAAAGAGGCAGAAGTACCAGAGGTTCAGAAGGAACCTGAAATGACATCAGGACAGAGTGAAACTTCATTCAAAGAGAAACTAGAGCTATTACTCCAGAACCCACAACAGTGCAGAGAGTTGGTGTAGCTCTGCTTGGCGAAAACAGATATGTTCCCATTCCTTCCATCGATGGTGAGGAATAGACTTGTGTAGCAGCCATGAGGCCCATCTACAGGGGAGGAACACTCAATGGCCAGTGGACTCCCAAAAAAGGTTTGAATACCTAGGGATCCCACTACTTCTTATGGTGACCTCGCTCAATGGCCATCAACACAGCTAATAGGAATGATCAGAGCTTCAACTAATCAACTGGAGCAGAGGCTCCAACAGACTGAACGAGAAGCATAGTTTTGCAAGCAGGAATCACTCCTTGTGCAAGAACAATGGATGCATGAGGAGTATGCAAGGATCTAGGAAGATAAGAAAGTGAAAACAGTCCAGGAAAATATTGTAGAATCCTAGACAGTGATTCGAAGGACAACACCACAACTGCCTGAGTCTAGTGCAGCAAGCGAGCTTGTGTAGAAGATCGAGCTACTCCAGGTATCATGGTTAGAACTGGCCATTCGGATAGAGAAACTTGAAGCACAATTGTGGGAGAGTCACCATGAAGCAGAACAACAACCTCGAAAACTTCAAGAGCAAATGGAAAGGGTCATGCTTGAAGGGAATAACGCAAGAGAAGCCTTGCACAAATGAACCTTACAATGCACGAAGATATTTCGGGAAGTTAGCGATCGGATGGGTATTATTTGACAACACAACCAAACTATGGAGGACTTGAGCACGAAGATCCATTCGCTCAACGAGGAAGTTTCTATTACCATGGATATGCTAGAGCAGCAAGGAAAATTTGACCAGATCCAGCAAGCAGACAATGAGATAAATGATTTATTTGAAGCACAGTCGGTAGCTAAGAAAGAGCTACGAGAGCTTCGACCTATCGTTCAGACAACCTATCTGTAGATGCATCAGGTATATGCTACAACTGACTAGGAGTGGAAATCTTTGGTCGCATCCAATCCTAAATGATGCATTATAGACGTGACTCAGTAGTTCATGGTCAAAGCTTCACTCCTTGCTAGGAAGTGGCAGGACAAGGTCGTCAATATCCAAAGAGTAAGGAAGCGAGCCCTGGAATTGGTCCCAGAGTTGGGCCCTTCATTTGAAGAAGTGTAAAAGGAAAGGAGTCAAATAGAAACTGGAAGTAAAGAAGAGATAGAAGATAAAGGAAAACAACAGTCCAGTCCAGAGACCACGGAAGAACCAAGTACTTAACTCAAGGATGAGTCAAGGATTGTGGTCAAAGCCTATTGGACCCTTCCTTTTTTTGATAGAATTTTTGCAAGGAATTATATAGTCCTAATTTTGGTAAACAAAAGTTTTGAAAATCAAAGAGGATATAGACACCAGAATGAAGAAAGAAACCGAAAACAGTTGGAAGGACAATGCAACACCAACATGAAGAAAGAAGTTACAACATAACAAGAAAAGAAAGCATGCAAAGTCTCAAACCCGAAGATCCCAATTGGCTTATGTATACGTGATGAATATGATTGTAAAGGGTTCAAATGGAGATGTAATTCACATAGTTGTTCAGATGTTTGTTAGAAAGGTTTCAAGTTCTGTTTTATTGTCCATTTTTGGGTAAATGTTAGCTAGAGTTCTAGAGTCTAGGTTTGGAACCAGACCAAGGTTGTAACAGAGTCATGTCCTGTTGTAATGTTGAAGAGAAAGGGTTTTGGTTAACCTTGTTTCTCAGTAGCATAGATTTTTGTTGTTATCTTTGGTGTGACCGAGTTGTGTCTGTAAATTAGTCGAATCATGTATTTGAGAAGAACCATATGACGTTAATACAAAGAGAGAACGAATTTTTGAAATTATTGTGTCTATCTAGCTTCATATTATCTTGAATGTTTCTTTGTATTACCTTTATCTCAGATATGGTTAATTGGATATATCTTCTTTATGAATGTAATGCAACTTTGTTTTCTTTAATCTGGATTAGGAATGTTCAAACAGGTCTAGGTTTAATCTATCTTGCACAGGACTAACATCAATCCTAATATTGTATGGATTTGTCTTGTTAGGATATTTAGACACTTAGGAGTTAATTAAGATCTACTTGGTCTATTGTGTTTTTAGGTAAAAGTGTGTTTTCTAGTGTGTTTCTTTAGTATGAATTAGTATGCATTTGTAGTTAGGAAATATGACGGTCATGATATGTTCCCGACATAGAGTGATCTGACGGTTCATACTCTTATCAATCTTAACGGGCATTGATCCATGGATTAACACCCGATTGGTCCATGATCTCTATTTAAGAGCATGGAGGGTCATTTTCCGATGATCGATTGTGAGAAACTTTCTTGTAAAATCTCTCTGTAATCTTTTTCTTTGCATTAATAAACTGCTCCAAGTGGCCGCATTGGTTGGGATCATGGATGTTTCCCCGTAGGGGTTTTACCATGTGAAAACATTGACTTGTTGATATTTGATATGGTTATTTGATTGGATACTGGAGGTGTTCATCCTCTGTTGGAATACCTGTGTTATCAAACATGGTATCAGAGCCTGTTTGGAGACACGCTCCTGTTGTAGATCGAGATCATGAAGCCGAGTTGTCTCATATCCATTTTTTGTCATTTCCCTACATTTTTGGGCTAAGAGGCCCATTCCATTGCGTCTGTAGCACTCATTTCATTTAGGAAAACTTTTCATTTCACTCGAAAAGGTTTCTGTTTGCCCAAGATACGACCATTACAGTCAAATCCAGAGGTATAAAGTCTGAATATGCATTTTTTAAATTTCTGCAAAGTTTTATTTTGGTTTTATTTCGGTTTGATATTATTTGTTTCTGGGTTGCTACTCTTTTAGATCTGCGTATTCTCTTTTCCCTGCACCCTATGCGATATTGTCAAATTAGAAATAGATAGGAAAATGTGCATCTTCCGGGTAAGTTAACCGAGATCTAACCCTTGTTGTCATCAAGAAAAGAATTTTTTTTCTTGTGTGAAAAGAGGTTTTTTTAGCATGCTCTCCAAGGTTGTCTTCAACAACAATAAAAACACCCACAATCATCATTTTGAACAWTACAATATGTTTTCCTATACCATTTGGTTAAAACTTGCCTTATTGAGTAAGAGGTCTTGAGTTCAAGTCTCTCCTTTGTTACTTTTTTGAAAAAGTTCATGCTAAAATTGTAAAGTGTATTTCACTTCAAGTATAAAAGTGAATCACTATAAGTAGCTTTAATATTTTATTTTAGAGTTATTTATTTTGCATGCAGCTTTATAAGGTAAATTCATTGTAAAAGTGATCCCCACTTCTCTTTATAAAAGTGGGTCACTTCATAAAACAACTTACACTATCACGTATCGGTCAGTGGGCTACCGTTTATGCCTTTTTTTAAAAGGGCATAACTCTCACATCGGAAGTCCGTTTTCAGTGCCATTTTTTTTAAAACCGCATAACTTTTCGAGATATTTCCATCTAGATCATAAGTTTTAGTTTTTGAATCCATATTAGCTTCATATTTAATATGGATTATACAAGTAATGTTTTGCTTACCAACACCAACTACTTCCAATGGAAATCTCATATGGAAGATTTATTAAGAAGTAAAGGCTTGTACCGGATTACCTTGGGAAAGGAAATAGAACCCACTAATGATGATAAGAAATAAAAATGGGCTAATAGGAGTGATGAAGTAGGTGGACTAATCAGAATGTCCATCTCTCCTGATTTAAGATACTAGCTACAAGAAATTGATGACCCCAAAGAAGCTTGGGACAAGATTGAATCTATGTTTGGTAAACTCAATATTATTCGAGCACAATAGTTAGAAAATCAAGTACTGAACTTGATTCCAAGTGATTTTTCTTGCCTTAGAGACTATATATCTAGGTTTAAAACACTTAGAATTTTATGTGAAGAATGTAAGATAAAAATGGAGGAAGAGTGTTGCATCTATCTTATTCTTTCTAAGCTAGGTAGTGCATATTCTGTGTTTGTATCTACCTTTTATTCCACGAGAGAGGCTCTAGGGAAAGCTTATGAAAAACCCACTCTTGAGTCCTTTTGTGTTTCTTTGATTAGATAGGAAGATAAGCTTGTACAACTTGGAGTTATCAACACTGCAATTACCTCAAACAAAGCCTTAGTTGCCTAACAGAAAGATAAACCCAAGAATCCCAAGAAGCAACATTCTCGCCATAACAACAAGCAATATAAGGGTCCCAAACCCACTCAGAAAATTTTTCCTCTGAATGGAGACAAAGCAACAAAATATAAAAATAAGAAGACTGACAGACATTGCAACTTTTGTGATAAATATGGTCATGATGAGTCCAAATGTTTCAAGAAGATGGTAGCTTTAGAAGTAGCGATGAAGAAGCACAACATCAATATTAATCCTACTTCTTCTTCTTCTTCTCATGGACATGCACTTTCTGTTTCTAGTTTCTCCTTCAATACACCTTCTACTTATACTTATGATAAGTGGCTTATTGATTCTTGAGAATATTATCATATGGCTACGGATAGAGATATATTTTCTATTCTAAATGAATGTAACACCAAGAAAATATTTTTTTGTTTTGTTCAGAGAGTACTTTCAGATCCATCGCATAGGTTTTATGTTTTTCGACGTTTCGGACCAAACTAGTTTGGTCCAAAACGTCGAAAAACATAAAACCTATGCAATGGATCCGAAAGTACTCTCTGAAGAAAATATTTGTTGGTGATGATAGATATCTTAGTGTTGAAGGATCTAGAACAATACAAGTAGAAAATGGTCATTTCAATGATGTATTATGTGTTCCAAGTCTTTCTTGTAACCTTCTATCAGTATATCAAATCACTCATTCAGGTGAAGGTAAAAATGTAGAGTTTTCACCTCACCAAGTTGTAATCAAGGATGTAAAAGATCTTAATCATGTTCTTGCAACTGGAATTGTTGATGATATTATCAGGTTGTACAAGTTTGAAAACTTTGGGTCATCATCTTTTTCATCAGTTTTTGTTTCTCATAGCGATGACTTGAGAAAAATTTGGCATGAGTGGTTTGGTCATCTAAACTATCACTCATTGCAACAACTATGTAATCAACAGATGGTGACTAGTCTTTCTCTTGTTTCATGCAGATATGGTGTTTGTGTCGTTTGTGTTCTCGAAAAACATCATCGTGACAATTTTGAAAAATGTGCCGCTTGGCACACCTCGGGTCCTTTGCAGCTTATTAACAATGATTTGTGTGGTCCACTTTCTTCTCTTTCTTTTTTTGGGTGCAATTATTTCTTAAATTTCATTGACGAATTTTCCAGACATACTTGGTTTTACTTCTTAAAACTTAAGAGCAAAGTTTTTGACAAGTTTTTGGCCTACAAGGCCCTTGAAGAAAAGCAATATGGACATCAAATTCAAAGGTTAAGAACAGATAATGGAGGCGAATATGTGAACAATAATTTTACAAATTACTGCACTACACAGGGAATCCAAACACAACACATTGTTCCATATACACCACAACAAAATGGTGTTGCTGAGAGAAATAACCGCACATTAAAAGAAATGGCTAATTATATGATCCAATCTAAGGGATTAAGTCTAAAGTATTGGGTGAAAGCCATCAATTGTGAAAATTACATAGTAAATCGCACTCCCACAAAGGCTCTTAAAAATATGACACCAGAAGAATCTTGGACTAAAATTAAACCAGATGTAAGTCACTTCCATGTATTTGCCAGTATAACATGGGCTCACATTCCTGATGAGAAAAGGAAAGCATTGCAGCCTAAAAGTGAGAAGTGTATATGTGTTGGTTATTCCGAAGATGTCAAAGGTTATAGACTTCTTCAATCACATTGTAATGAAATTATTATTATAAGAGATGTTAAATTTGATGAAAATATTTTGTCCTGCGAGCCTAATTCATCATTTGTGCCTTCTTTGGACTGCGACCCTAATTCGACGGTTGTTCCTTCTTTGGCCTACGATCCATCTTCAACATTTTTTCCTTCTTATGATCTGGTTTCTTCTTCAGATGATGACAGTGAGGATAAAAATCCACCTCCACCTTCTCACCCTCCTCCAGATGAGTCCTTTGAACCTGAACCAACACCATTTCCACCGCTTCCTAGATGGGTCCGTTCAACATGAGAAGCAACTAGTGATCTTGTCGATGATCCTTCAGATCAACATCAGACATGTTCACAGTTCCAATGAGCCTCTTCTCTTTTGTCTCAAGTTTCGAAAAATCATGATCCAGTGACATTTGCATAAGCTTCAGGTCATCCATGTTGGGATACATCAATGAATGAAGAGTATCGTTCTGTAATGGCAAACGATACTTGGGATCTTGTACCTCTTCCAAAAGGAGGAAAACTTGTCAAATGTAAATGAGTCTACAGAACTAAGTATGCATGAGATGGAAGTGTTGAAAGATACAAGGCTTGGTTAGTTGCCAAAGGATTCTCCCAAGTTGAAGGAATTGACTATAATGAAACCTTTTCCCCTGTAGCCAAAATGAATTCCATCCACCTTGTTCTTTCCCTTGCTGCCTCACATAAATGGGAGGTCCATCAAATGGATGTTAAATATGCCTTCTTGAATGGTGATTTGAAATAAGAAATATACATGGAAAAACCTCCTGGCTATGTCCAGAATAACTCTAGCCCTTTTTGACACCTTAAGAAATCTCTTTATGGTCTCAAGCAAGCTCCCCGAGCTTGGTATGACAAAATGGACATCTTTCTTATTGCCACCAGATTCTCTAGATGCCATTCTGATCCTAATGTTTATACCAAGAAAGTAGGAAGCCATCTCATAATCCTTGTCCTTTATGTTGATGACCTTATGCTTACTTGTAGTGACTCAAAACTTTTAAACCATGTGAAAACCAACCTCAAGAAGAAATTTGAAATGACAGACTTACATTTTTTGCACTATTTCCTTGGCCTCCAAGTTTTGCAAACCAATGAAGGAAGTTTTCTTTCCCAGTATAAGTATTCTTATGACCTTCTTTGTCACTTTCACATGGATGATTGTAAACCAACCCCTTCTCCCTTCCAGTATGGAGTCAAGCTTACTGCCACATGTACTTCTCCTGAATTTGATGCCACCTTGTACCGTCAGTTAGTTGGTAGCCTCTTATACTTGACTCATAACCATCCTGATATTTCCTTTTTTGTTGGTATTGTTTCCCGGTATATGCAAACACCCCATGAAATCCATTGGAAAGAAGCTAAAAGGATAATTCGTTATGTTCATGGTACAATTCAGTTCGGGATACATTACAGTTTAGGGGCGACTCCTTTATTGGTTGGTTTCACTTATTCAGATTGGGTCGATGACCCTGATGATTGGAATTGTATTGGAGGTTATGTTTTTAGTCTTGTTTCAGGACCTGTCACTTGGGCCTATAAGAAACAACTGGCTATTTCACTTTCTTCAGCAGAAGCAGAGTACCGAGTAGCGGTAAATGCAAGTCAGGAAGTCCTGTGGCTTCGACAGATCCTTTTAGAGTTTGGATTCCAGCACCAACATCCGACCAGCCTTTGGTGTGACAATCAGAGTTCCATCAAGCTCGCCAAAGGCCCATTTCAACATCAGCGTAGAAAACACATCGAGCTACACATGCACTTCATCAGAAAGCTCATTCATGATCAAGTTATTGAAGTGCTATTTTTCCCTATAGAAGATCAAGTTGCATACATTTTCACAAAGTATCTTACAGAAGCAAAGTTTTCCAAACTTTGATCTATGTTGGGAGTTCAGGAAGTTTTCATTAAAGGGGGATAGGCTCTAATGCCTCCTTCCTTCTCCCATTGTGTCACTATTGTAAATCCTTCAATCCTATCCCAAGTTGTTCTTAAGGGGGGATGTTATGATATTTAGACACTTAGGAGTTAGTTAATATGTACTTGCTCTATTGTGTCATTAGGTAAAAGTGTGTTTTCTAGTGTGTTTCTTTAGTATGCATTAGTATGCATTTGTAGTTAGGAAATCTGACGGTCACGATATGTTCCTGACATAGAGTGATTTGACGGTTCATACTCTCCTCGATCTTAACGGCCATTGATCTTTGGCTTAACACCTGATTGGTCCATGATCTCTATTTAAAGAGCATGGAGGGTCATTTACCGATGATCAATTTTGAGAAACTCTCTTGTAAAATCTCTCTGTAATCTTTTTCTTTGCATTAATAAAATTCTCCAAGTGACCGCGTTGGCTTGGTTAATAAACATCAGTGTGTTAATTTTTTATCTGGTTATGTGAGTGGTTACTGAAGGTGCTTGTCCTCTGTTGGAATACCTATGTTGTCGAACATGTTTAAGTATTCTTTTTGCCCTTCCTTATTTTCCTCATCTTGGTTTCTCTTTGGGTGAGACTTCTTCCCTTCAAGGAAGGGGAAAATGTCAACGCTCTAGACTACTTCGGTACTTTTGTTTGGTAACCTGAGAAGGACCCTGGTCTGATCAATTACATGCCAACATATGGGTTAAATCAATATACATGGGTATTTCTCCCCTTAGAACCCTCTTGGCCATTGTCCCTGAGACTCCCCTCTATTATGGATTAATTCAACCCCCATCTCTTGTCCATGTCCCCTTAGTAGTTGACATCACATTTTTATTAATAAATCAAGGAAATACAATTTGCATATTACATTGCTTGGCCATAGCCACATATTATATCTACATAAGCATAAATTAAACTGGGGATTATAGTGGGGATGTTACATTCCCCCTCCCCTACAATTATGCGCCTTCCTTAGTGCACTCTATACTGATATACATATATATGTCTAAAAATTTGCATCACATAAAATAAAAATTTTGCAATTTAACAAATCCAACAGTATCTATGACCATAATCTCATGTTCATGTCAACTCGCTGACCCAAGGAATGCACCATTCATTTATCATATTTAACCAAGGTATGTACCATCATTTTATCAAGGATAACCCAAGGAATGAGCCATTCATTCATCAAGGTCCCTAGTGCAGCTGGCCAGGACTCTGAGATGTGGTTTCATAATTTTAGCTACTCAAAATGGAGTCTTTCATTATATTTTCTTCAAAACTATCAAAAATTTGTGCGTATTCTTCCTGCATGTTTTCTTCATGTTCCCATGTAGCATGTTTAGGACCATAGTAGTTCCATTTAACCTTTACTAGCCCTATGTCTTTGTTCTTGAGAACTTTGAATTTCCGGTCCAGGACATGTACTAGTTTCACCCAAAAATCCCCTTCATGCTCCACTTGGATCACATTCCAATCAATTATGTGGTTAGGATCAGGAACATATTTATTTAACAAGGACACATGAAATACATTATTCACTCTCATGGATGAAGACAAAGCTAACATGTATGCAAATGGACCTATCTTTTCTAATATTTCAAAAGGCCCACAATATCTTGCTCCCAACTTCAAGTAGCTTCCTAATCTTATCGAACTTCTCTTTGCCTTTACTTTTAATAACACATGTTCTCCCACTTTAAAATCAATGAAACTATGTTCATGTCTTCATAAATTTTCTTCCTATCCTGGGAAGCCTTCAAATTCTACTTTATCTTTTCCATCTGATCTTCCATTTCCTTTAACAATTATGGCCCAACAACTACTATGTTTGTTGGATTATCCCAACTCACTAATGTGTTACATCTTTGGCCATACAATGCTTCAAAAAAAATCATTTTCAATGAGGCATGATGCCCATTATTGTAGGCAAATTCAACTAAATGTATATAATCTTCCCACTTTGATGGTTGATCCATCACGTACATTTTAAGCATGTCCTCAATTATCCTGTTAGTCCTTTCTATTTTCCCATATGACTCTGGATGATATGATGTACTAAGATTTAAATTTGTTCCAAATCCATTGAACAAACCCTTCCAAAAATTGGAATTAAACTTTAGATCTCTTTCTAAAACTGTTGCCTTAGACACTCCATGTATCCTAGCAACTTCTTTCATATAAATATCTGCAATATTTGTTGTCTTGTGTGTAGTCTTTACTAGAATAAAATGTGTTTCTTTAGCCAATTTATCCACCACCACCATGATGGAATCATGTTGCTTCACTATTCTGTGAATCTTAGTAATAAAATCAATTGTAACTACTTCTCACTTCCATTTGGGAATGAGAAATGGCTATAGAAAACCTGCTAGGTGTCTATGTTTTGTCTTTAACTTTTGGCATTCTAGACATCTGGCTATGTAATTAGCCACTTTTTTCTTCATTCCTGGAAAAAAATATTGGCTTCTCACTGTTGCAATTGTCTTATGATATCCTGGGTGCCCTGCATATGGCACATTATGCATCTCCTTCAGCACTACATTTTCCAGCTCCCTGAAATTCAGCACATAAAACTTACCTTTGTACATGAGAATTCCATCCTCTTTCAACTCATAATAATTAATTTTTTGTTGAAAGTTACCTTGTTGCAATGTCTCTTTTATTTTTAAATAATTTTGATCTGAATTTGTTGTTGCAACAATTATTTCTTTCATAGCTTTCATGTACATTCTATAGGCTACAATATGTACTTCATGATCTCTCCTACTGAGTGCCTCAGCCACTTGATTTTCCTTTCCCTTTATATGCTTAATTTCAAATTCATATTCACTCAGAAATTCCAGCCATCTAGTTTGCCTAGCATTTCATGTTGGTTGTCCAAAAAATACTTAAACCCACAATGGTCTGTCCTTAGCTCTAATTTCTTACCCATAAGGTAATGCCTCCACATTTTCAATGCATGTACAAACATTGCTAACTCCAAGTCATGTGTAGTGTAATTCCTCTCATACTCTTTTAATTTTTTGGACTCATAGCATACCACATGCTCCCTTTGACTGAGAACTCCACCAAGTCCTTGCCTGCATGCATCAGTGCACACAAAAAAATATTTATTTGGATCTACAATATTCAATATTGGTGCACCTGTCAACATTCCCTTCAACTGTTGAAAACCCTCTTCACACTTGGAAGTCCATTAAAATTTCACTCCCTTCTTTTGCAAAGATGTGATTGGACTCGCAATCTTTGAAAATCCTTTTATGAATCTTTGGTAATAACCGTAAATACCCATGAATGATATGACCTATGTCATGTTATTTGATGTTGTCCATCATCTAATGGCCTCTATCTTCTCAAGATCAACTTATATCCATGCTGCTGATATTATATACCCCAAGTAGTGAATCTTCTTTTGATAAAAAATGCACTTACTTAGCTTAGAATACAATCTATGCTCTCTCAAAACTTGCAACACCATTCTTAGATGTTGGTCATGTTCCTCTTTTGATTTAGAGTAGATGAGGACATCATCTAGGAACACAATCACAATTTTGTCTAGGTATTCCCTAAACACTCCATTCATTAGACACATAAATATTGTTGGGGCATTCGATAACCCAAATGGCACTACCATGAATTCATAATGCCCATATCTTGTTCTCAACATTGTCTTGTTGATCTCTTCTTCCTTTATCCTTACTTGATGATATCCTGATATCAAGTCAATCTTTGAAAATATTCTTGCACCTTTCAACTAATCAAACAAATCATCAATTCTTGGCAAATGATCCTTATTCTTTATGGTAACCTTATTAAGTTGCATGAAATCAATACACAACTTTAAGGTTCCATCCTTTTTCTTTACAAAAAGAACCATGGCTCCCCAAGGTGACACACTTGGGTGTATATATCCCTTCTTCAGAAGTTATTCAAGCTACATCTGTAAGTCTTTTAATGTGTGCCCATTCTGTAAGGTGTCTTAGAAACTGGGGCAACTCCTAGTACTAAATCAATAGAGAAATCAATGTCTCTCTTGGGTGGCAATCATGGAATTTCTCTAAGAACATATTCAAATCCCTCAATATTGGATGGTATGCAAGGCTTTCCACTATGTCTTTGGTTGGCTCCTCCATATGGGCTGCAAACATCTGGCATCCCTTCCTGAAGCTCCTCTTCAGCTACATATCTTAAATATCTCTAACCACTACATCTCTTGGAATTCTTTGAATCTTGCATTGCTTCCCTTCCTCATAAAGACATGTGATTGTCTTGATGTAATAGTCAAGGACAACATGATATTTTTCCAACCAATCCATGCCAATTAGAAAGTCATATAAACCCAATGGTATGATGTTTACATCCACCTTCATGTTGAGTCCATTCATTTCTATTTGAAAATCTTTAACAAACTCATTGATCTTTCTCTTAGACCTCGTAGCTAACTGAACTAACCAATATTTCTTATGTTTACTTCTTTGCAATTGAAATCTTTCAACAATGTTAACATTTATGTAACTATGCCTAGCTCCATAATCAATTAAAATTGCTACAAGATGGTTATAATTATTACCTTCCACTTCAATCATGGGGAAATGATATTATGTTTTCTTGTTGTCCAAGGATGCATAAATCCTTGGCATGCTTCCTCCCATGTCTTCCATTGTTTCAGCCTCTTGAATGTTGTGGAAAATCCTCATTCTTTCTCCTTTGTGAGGGAAGTCCCTATATAAGTGATTCCCCTCACATCCCCAACGTTGAACAACTTGTTTCCTTGGCCTTTTCCCAAATGAATCTACATTATTTGGATCATTTTGGGTTGTTTGGCCTTGTTGATTTGCTTGGGAATTATTTCTAAAAATTGGTGGTTTAAAACCTTACTTCCTTTGATCCTTTTTTCCTTTTCATATTGTCATTCCAAGCCTTTTGGAACACTAGCATTCCTTTGATTTGTTCAAAAATGTTCCTTTCTCTCCTTATGGTTTCCTCCAATGTCTTGGGGTTATCGTATTGAATCTTGTCACTATAGAAGGAGGGTAACCCACTTAGAAACCTTTGGATTTTAAACTTCTCATCCTTGATGAAGTCAATATACTTCAAAAATTCAAAGAACCACTTCTCATATTCTTCCATTGTCATGGCTCCCAACTTGAGTTCAAATAAATCTTTCATCTTTCTTTCATACTAATTCTCGGAAAAATATTTCTCTTGGAAATATCCATTGAACTGCCTCCATGAGACCCTCTTCTCATCAAGTTTATTGGATTTCTTAAGCTGATCCCACCACATGGTTTCCTTTCCTTGCAGGTGGTAGGTGGAAATTCTAGATTCTACCTAGGATGGGTAATCATGCAGCTAGAAATATTTCTTCATTTCCAATAGCCAAGCCTCTGCCTCTTCTCCTTTCATGTGCTCACCATTGAAATTAGGTGGCTTGATTTTCCCGAGTTCACCTTGCAAGATGTCTACCTCAGGCCTTCTTCTTTTCCTCCAAACATGAGAAACACTTTGGTTTCTCCCTAGCTGCAAGCTTGCATGATTTCTTCTAGTAGACTTTCTTGGAGAATTATGGCACCTGCTCATGCTTCTTGAATGCCTATAATTTAGATGATCCTCCCATTTTCCATGGGATCTCGATGTTGATACTTGTCTAGCACTAGTTGTTTGCTTGGTGCCAGAATCTTTGTTAACTTTATTATGTAACATATTTAAGCTCTAAAGTGTCTCTTCTTGAGCCTTCATAATCATTTCATTATCATCCATGTATCTCTACACTTCCCTATGCAGCCTTCTCACAGTGACATGCTCTTGCCTATCTCTTCTTCCATTTGACTATGTCTCAGCATTCCCCAAGTTGACATGCAGACCTATGATATTTTCCTCATGACTATAAGATCTTTGAGCATATTCCATGACTCCATTCCTCATATAATAACTAAATCTTTTTTTTGTACCTCTAATTCTGCAAGAAAAGTGCATGTAATAATTACTATTAGAACATGTGTATTATAAAAAATTTCATTAATTGGAATACATGTTATTTATTCATCAATTTCAAAAGGACACATTGCACCAATTCAATTTTTATTTTTTTTCTTAATACGTTCCTCCCTAAAATAGCTTCCCAATGACTGAATCCTTTCCCACAATCGAGCTCTAGTTTGAAATTTATATCATTCCAAAGTTTTTTGGGGCGTCTTTGGACAATGGTCATTCCCTTCGCCACATGGCATCCACATAGTTTCACATCTCTCATGTCATCTGACATGGCACCAACAAGGCACTGATGTGGCACTCGCCTCACTTTCAAATGTAAAACTTTCATCCATGTAAGATTACAATTATCAACGTTCGAGCCTTCCACAAATTCACTCATCCTTTACCTCTGATAGATACGACACCGAAGAATATTCCCTTTCAAATTTTTTCATTCGACGTAAAAAAATTCAACAAGTTTCACTACTTTGAACCCAGGGTATTGAGGAATATTCCTTCCTCTACCTCCAATGCATTTCTTTGATGGGAAATGTAGATGTTCTTATGGTTTTCTCGATCAATGGGTGAGATTTATTCGGTGGTATAAGGTTCTTCTGACCATCTCGACCACTCTCAACTTCTCAACAAATTAATGATTGACATTTGTCATCCCAAGGACACTCTAGATACCTCACTGACATGCTACATCATTCATGATGTCATCCCTTCGTCTCTTAGCTTAGGTTCTTCACTAAAGGTTCACGGTCTATATCATTAGCGAAATCCCTCAACCTTGGTAGATCAATGGTCTAGGTTGACTCTCAAGGATTTTCCATCGGTGTTAATCCTTTTCCTACAACGTGATCACTCCAAACAACCTCCCTTGAAGGATGGTCAAGATCTCCTCTCGAAGATCTCCCCATCTGAGCGGATCAACGGTCACAACTCTAGCTCGAATTTCCTTTTTCCTCAGTATTAGGCCACTCCTAGGGAGACACTCGTCAACCCAAAACACACTGGAAAGATGTGGGGCACATATCTCATGTCACCATCATCTCTTTACTACGCTACAAGACCACTACACATGGCATCACCACTAATCGACATGTGGACCTCCACATGTACTTGATGTGACATGCACATCCCAACAAATTCACTCGGCATGTATCTCTAGGTAATGATACCTATCATCTAGGAATTGGTGGAGTGATGTCATCCATGTCATCATGGCATCATTTTCCTCCTAGATTTGTCCTGAAGGAACACCAAAATATACGATCAAGATTACTTTTAACTGGGTTTGATGGATGATTAGTATTTCTCCTCGAAGTATTTTCCTCCCAGTGGATCAAATCACTCTAAATGTCCCACAGTGATGGACGATCATGATCACTCTGAATCCTTCCCTGATAGATCAACAACTTTAGTAAATTCAGAGTCTTGTCCTAGTCTAATTGTGGAATACTTCGATGAATATTCCACAATCAACAGTTGATATCTTTCAACCTTTCGATCGGATGACCAAGGTTAAGACAAAGGTTTAATACCAATTTCACCCAAAAGGATCATGCTTGACCCACCATCCAATTACCTATTCCCATTCACAGAATAACACCTGTCAACCTTTGGGCATGTTAGTGCTCTGAATCAGCATGACACATCATACTAACATCCCTCTCCTTATAATCTCACTTAAGTGAGACCACAAAGTTCTATGGTAGAGGTTAATCATGGCTACTCCTTTATTAACGGTTTAGATATTCCCTCAGATTCTCCTCCTTTGGAGTACAACTCATTGAAATCCACAACTTACTCCAAACAATATCCTGTGATTGACGATGGGGATTTGATCTCTCTCTAGTTCTGATCAATGATCTAGATCTTACCTCGGGGTCCTATAGCACCCTCACATTTGGTCATTCTGAAACTACACCCTTCGATGATGGGTAAATATTTATTCGCAATTCTAGTTCAACGACTGTGATTTGTCTTATCTCAAAACACTGAGTTTCCATAAGACGACAATCTGAAACTCAAGATTTAGACATTTTTTTAGGGTTCTTCCAAAATTTTCCTTTGATTAACAACCCAAATTCATCTTCATAACTCAGGGATTGTTCCATATTCCTCCATTTTTTTACAGACATTCTTGGTCTCCTCGCCCATTTCATTCCATTCGACGTTCGAGGATTCCGACTGTTACAAACTCTTCCACGCCCAGAGTGAGTCAACGTCAAATGAAAATAACTCACATCTAAAGGTGAGGAAGGGTACCGAAGATATTTATATATACGACCCACTTTATTTCACGACTTCAACATTCAAGAGTTTTGGCCCTTTAATGCCTTTTTTTTTTCTCCCAAATCGGTCATAGACAAAATCTGCAACAATGAATTTCATGAATTCCCAACCATCTTGGCCCATACAAACTCAGTGTTTGAACTAGGAGCTCTGATAACATAATGTAACATCCCCCAACCCATCCAAGGGACATTATGGTGCATAATACTCTTAAAAACAAAATTTACAGCCAAATAAATTAATTCATTTACAGTTAGCCAAATGCCTGTATCTTACAGCTACGAATTAAAATCGATTTAGCCACTATCTACAACAAGAATATAGAATCATCTACAACATGTTATTAATCAAGATGAAATGCATCTAAAAAATTCATTACAACAACATATAAATCACTTCCAAACATAGAGAGTTCATGCACAACAATTAAACAGATAATTTAACACACAACAAGATAAAACACTTATATTTTCACAACAGTTGTGCAACCAACTACTTGGGATGGACATTCCACCCAACCATAGACTAATTGTTCCAAATCTCAACATCCAGTCACCACCGAGATAAGGCTAAAAATCCACAAAAGAGGGTAGTCTCTCATAGTCTACTCACAACTCATAACACTCTCAACCCAATTGATATTCTCCTGCAACTATCCCAATTTTTCACTAACTCGCTTCCTCTTGACTTGTACAACCCAAGGAATGTACCCCTTCACTGATGTTAGTCCCTCGGGCGTCCCATTCATTTATTAGGGTCTCTCTGGCACAGTCAACTGGAATCTCTCTGCTGAGAACTCCAGGAAAATCGCTACTAGGAAAAGATATCGACAAACCAACAAAAACCACTTGTTGTTTTAGTGCAACTCACATAGGAGTTCACTCTTCAAGCCTTAAAACCTGAATCTTCAATTTTCCAGCTCCAATTCGCTCCAATTATGGTCCACATTTCCCTAGAATTCGCCATGTTGGGTATGTGTTATATTCTTTGCATGAATAGTAGTGTTTGCGTTGCGCCGGGAGCGCAGGGGGCCACTAGGCCCCCCCTTGGGGGGTGCAGGGGGAAGAAATTATCCACACGAGGGTTCAGGGGAAGAGCCCCCGAGAAAAAAATAAAAATTGGGAAACGTGTCTCATTTTTGCCTCATTTTTCGTGTCCATTGTTGGGTGGTTTTTTGGCACATGGTTTTTTGCCGATGGTTTTCTATTTCTGGTTAAGGAATTAGGGTTGTTGACTAATCCAGGTCATTGGGTTAGGGTTTTTTATTCCACTGGATCTCGTATGTATATTTTATTGTAAACAATGTATCACTATGAATGAATATAGAATATGTTGGTTTTCCTAGTTTGGGTTTCTAGGGGGAAAATCTCTATGTAATGTTTGTATTTTCCATTGTATCTTTTTTGTTCTTTTACTGAATTTTTTTTCCGGTAAATATTGTACTAGGTTAAAATGTACTTTTGGTATCATATTTTTGTTGGCTTTAGGGGGACACCTTTGTGGTCAAGGGTTTGGCTCGGGACTATGATAAGCCTTGTTACAGTGGGAGATCTGTGGTATTGATTTTTCAAGTGAAAAGAAATGGCAAGAAATTCGAAAATGGAGATCGAGAAGTTTAATGGGAAAAGTTTTGAGCTGTGGAAGCTCAAGATGGAAGATTTGTTGGTGGAAAGAGATCAGTGGATTACGATAGATCTAGGTACTGCACCTACAGGAACTTCAAAAAATGATTGGAAAAAGTTGGATCGAAAGGCAAAGAGAACAATCCAACTATGTCTCTCAGACTTAGCATTATTGAATGTGTCAGAGGAAGCTACATCCAAGGATTTATGGGATAAGTTGTGGAAGTTGTATCAGTCTAAGTCCCTAGTAAATAAACTATTCCTGAGAAAGAAGTTATATAATCTGAGGATGAGAAATGGAGACTCAGTGGCAGAGCATTTGAACACTTTCAATACCGTGGTAAGTCGGTTAGTATATGTTGAGATTAAAATTTCAGATGGAGATAAGTGTATCATTTTACTTTTTTCTTTACCAGACTCGTGGGATAGTCTGGTTGTTGCCATAGGTAGTAATACAACTTCCTTGAATTTTGATGAAGTGGTCTCATCCTTGTTGTCGAAGGAGATGAGATGAAACAATATGGAAGGAAAGAGCACATACGCATTATTTGCAAGAGGAATCTCCCAGGAAAGAAATAGATCTAAGTTCTCAAGTGGGAAATCTAAGTCTAAAAGTAGATCTAAATCTCATGAAAATTTTATAAAGGTATGTTGGAGATGTGGAAAAGAAGGGCACTACAAGAAGCAGTGTAGATACAAAGTTGAGAAAAAGAAAGGATCTAAATAATCTCCTTCTACATAAGAAAAGACCTCCAAGGAGGAAGGAGGGGATGTGTACCTAGCTTCTTCAAGCACACATGCATATCATGAGGCATGGTTGGTTGACTCAGGAGCATCCTTCCATATGACTCCCCACAGGGATTGGTTCTGTGGATATGAAAGGTATGATGGAGGTAATGTTTTCTTAGGCGATGATTCGACAACCAAAATCATAGGATGAGAAAAATTCAAGTTGAGGCTTATAGATGGGAGGATTAGAACATTGTTTGGTGTTCTGCACATCCGAGGTTTGGCCAAAAAATTGATTTATGTAAGAAAAATGGACGATGCAGGGGTAAAAACAATATTTGAAACAGAAACCTACAGGAAGGTTCGAGGAGCAATGGTGTTGTTGAAAGGAGTTCGGTTTGGAACTCTGTATAATTTGAAAGGAAGCATTATTAGTGATGGCTGTAATAGTTCCATTGTTCTTGACATTGGAGTTGAAGAAGAAAGAAATCCTACAGTCTCTGGAGAAAAGGTTATGTTGTGGCATCAAAGACTGGGACATATCAGAGAGAAGGGTCTTCAACTACTACATGGTAAAGGTATTGTAATGATCCCCTCAACCAACCTGAGGTTGGGGTATGCCACTCCAGAGAAACCACTCATGCTATGACACCAGTTGCTAACATTCCCATCCATCAAGCCCGGACATGCTACTCTAGGGAACATCTCTCGTTCCCATACTCCAAAACATATAGTAGCATACCTAGTACTCAACTAAGCAATGCCACCTAAATTTACTCTTTAGACTGCATGCAACTAAAGCATATACATACAGTACACTCGTGGAAGCTTTACATCTAACATAAACAAACAATTACTTTATGTAACATGACTTTTATATTACAAATAAAAATAATTACCGATATGCATCATTTACATGAAATTACCCATAAGCACACAAGCATTCATAGTCACATATATGATAAGATCGTAACATGGGAATGTAAATAACAAGACAACATATCCATATATCATACAATTGGTACTTATCTTAGAAAGGTTGTCACCAACTGCTTACAGACTGTCCACAAACCTCCCATCCATAGATTTCACTGTTCATCACTCTCAACAGTGAATCACCCCCAAGCTGGGACTGAACTCTACCCAGCATAAAGGGATTCCTATCCAGGATAAGGCTCATGGACAATAGGAAAGACTCCATCTCAGGTTCTCACTCAACTAACAGCCTACAACCTCTCATTCCCCACATGCCTATCCCACCCAAGGAAGTGTGCCCCTTCTCTGCTCAATAGTCCCTCAGCTGCCCCACTTCCCTCTCAGGGCTTCAACAATAGGCCAAACCGGAAGTCTCAGAGTGTTGTAGTTGCAGTTTATCACCTACGGAAATCAATCCCCAACAATTCTCTCTCCCAGAGAACTTCTCACGAGCCTGACAACCCACTTCTTCAATCCCACTCCAAGCTAACCAAGTACACCAACCAAAAGGGATGGGGAACAGGTTTTGGAAATATGGAATGGTTGTCTCAAGGATAACGAAATGTATGAGTGAAAATGGTTAGCCTGATGGTTTTTCCCTTCCCCCCCCTTCTATTCATAAGCTATCCCTGTGTGAGAGAGACCCCCTTAGCAAAGTTTCCCCACGATATGAATGCATGTCCCCAACTTGACACTTGTCATATCAGAAGTTACTTTTGTCCACTTGCCCCGAACCTTATAGCTTAGGATAAAATTATCCATACTTTATGTTTTGGGAAATATTAATATAATATTCCCTTGTCTTTTGGCCCTACCTTTCACTAACTGGTGAAGTTCAACCCCCCATCTCTTTATCGTGGTTAGTCTACACGGAGTGATGTATTTTATATTAATCATGAGTTCATGTACAAAGTAGGCTCATTGGCCCTTTAACATCTAAGCGTGCTGGCCTAATTCCAAGACATAAGCATTCTAGCTTATAATACTGGCTCACCAGCCTATAATGCATATTATATAGACAAAGGTTCTCTGACCTTAATATTGTGTGCACTTAGTTACTGCACGTTGTATCCTCTGTCTCTAAGGTTGCACACACCTTAGTTACTGCGCGCGATATTCAGAAATGTGCACATTACATCTCTTTACTGCACAGTATATGCGCACACCATGCCATGAAAGGTGTATTACAAAAATGATGTCTAAACAACTCACTAGCTTAGATATACTTAGATTATATTTACATTTGGGTTCAACCAAGGGATATTACAATCCCCTCCCCTTATTTATGCACTGTCCTTAGTGCATCATGTACCCATATACAACAAAATTCTCAAAATTCTTCAAAAAGATGCGGGTATTCTATCCGCATTACATCCTCATGCTCCCAAGTAGCATCTTCAGGTCCGTACGAGGTCCATTGGACCTTTACAATCCCTATGGATCGATTCTGGAGTTGTTTGATTTTTCGATCCAGGATGCGCACTGGATGCACTTGGAAAGCGCCTTCTTGCTCCACCTGGATAACGTTCCAATCAGTAACATGATTAACATCGGGTATATATTTCTTTAGCAATGATACATGGAAGACATTATGAACATACATAGATGCAGACAATGCAATAATATAAGCAACTGGACCAATCCTCTCTAGGATTTCAAATGGTCCACAAAATATGGCTGCTAACTTGGTGTAGCTTCCCATCTTCATGGAGCTTCTGTTAGCTTTCACTTTTAGGAAAACATGATCACCCACTTTGAATTCTTTGTGGATTTTGTTTTTATCAGCATAACTTTTTTGTCTGTCTTGGGTAGCTTTCAAATTCTGCTTAATTTTTAACATTTGGTCCTCCATCTCCTTGAGAAACTCTAGCCCAACTACTGTTCTATCAATGGGGTTATCCCAGCTTACTGGAGTATTGCACCTTCTTCCATAAAGTTCTTCAAATGGGCTCATTTTCAATGACGCATGATGCCCATTGTTGTAAGTGAATTCTACCAAGTGTAGGTAGTCTTCCCATTTAAATGGTTTGTCCATCACATACATTCTCAACATATCTTCTATCACTCTATTTACCCTCTCCATCTGTCCATCAGTCTCAGGATGGTAAGCTATACTAAAGTTTAGATTCCTTCTGAATCCTTTGAACAATCCTTTCTAGAAATTCGAGGTGAATTTCGGGTCTCTGTCAGACACAATCGTTTTAGGAATTTCGTGCAATCGTGCCACTTCCCTCATGAAAATATCAGCAACATCTGCTACTTTGTGAGTAGTTTTTAGTGGAATAAAATGGGCAGCTTTTGTGATCTTTTCCACCACTACCATAATTGAATCATGTAGCTTGCCTATTCTGGGAAATCCTGTAATAAAATCCATTGTCACCACTTCCCACTTCCATTCAGGAATGGGCAAGGGTTGCAACAATCCTGTTGGTTGCCTATGTTCTGTTTTAACTTTCTGGCATTCCATACACCTAGTGATGTATTCTGCAATTTATCTCTTCATACCTGGCCAAAATTATTGGCTCTTGACCATTGTTACAGTTTTTTGATATCCAAGGTGCCCTGCATAAGGAGCATTATGCATCTCATGCAAAATTATACATTTCAAGTCTTGGACATTTGGTATAAAAATTTTGTTCTTGTGCAACAATATTTCATCTACTCCCAACTTATAAATATCCATCTTCTGTGGTGTCTTACCTTACTGTAGAATTTCTACCAATTCTCTGTACTGCAGATCTGTATTTGCAGCCTCCATAATTTTTCTTTTAACATCAGTCTGATACATGCTGATGGTTGTAGCATGAATCTCATGCACTCTCTTGCTAAGTGCATCAGCCACTTTATTTTCTTTCTCTTTTATATGCTTTATATCAAAGTTATATTCGCTTAGAAATTCTAACCATCTGCTTCTAGCATTTAGATTTGGCTGATCAAATAAATATTTCAAACCATTGTGGTCTATTCTTAACTCAAACCTTTTCCCCATGAGGTAGTTTCTCCATTTCCTCAAGGCATGCACTATGGCTGCCAACTCCAAATCATGAGTGGCATAGTTTATTTCATGCTCCTTCAACTTCCTTGTTTCATAACATATCACGAATCCATTTTGACTGAGGACTCCACCCAGTCCTTCATTACATGCATCTGTGCATACAATGAAATATTCATTTGGGTCTGCAATCCTTAGTATTGGAGCACTTGTCAATAATTGTTTCAAATGTTGGAAACTCCTTTCACAGTCCGACGTCCACTAGAACTTCATACCCTTTATTTGCAAGGAAGTGCTTGGGTGTGCTATCTTCAAGAATCCTCCAATGAATCTCTTGTAGTAGCCTACAAGGCCCATGAAATATCTGACCTATGTCACATTCTTTGGTGCTGACCATTCTCTAATTGCTTCTACCTTCTCAGGGTCCACTGCTATCCCATCTTTTGAGATGATATGCCCCAAATAATGAATTAGTTTCTGATCAAATGAGCACTTGCTCAATTTGGCATACAACTGATGTTCCCTTAATACTTGAAACACCATCCTCAAATGATGTTCATGATCTTCCTCTGACTTCGAATATATAATAATGTCATCCAAAAAGACAATGACAAACTTGTCCAAATACTCTCAAAAAACACCATTCATTAAGCACATGAAAACAACTGGTGCATTTGACAATCCAAATGGTACCACTGTGAACTCATAATGACCATACCTTTTCCTGAAGGCAGTCTTGCTAATATCTTCTTCTTTAATGCTTACCTAATGGTATCCTGATCTGAGATCTATCTTTGAAAATATCCTTGCATCCTTCAATTGATCAAAGACATCATCAATTCTTGGTAGAGGATATTTGTTCTTAACAGTCACTTTATTCAATTGTCTAAAGTCAATGCACAATCTTAATGTTCCATATTTCTTTTTCACAAACAAGACTGGGGCACCCCAAGGTGATACACTTGGGTGTATATACCCCTTCTTCAGAAGTTCTTCAAGCTGCATTTGCAACTCCTTCAATTCTAGTGTACTCATTCTGTAAGGAGCCTTTGATATTGGTGTTGCTCCAGGCATCAAATCTATAGAGAAATCAATGTCTCTCCTTGGGGGTAGTCCTGGTACATCCTTGAATACATCTTCAAACTCTTTCAGGACTAGATAATCCTTCAAATTTGGAACCTTTTCTTCAGGTGTCTCCTCCCTATGAGTTGCAAATATTTGACATCCTCTTCTATAACATTTCTTTAGCTGTAATGTTGAAATTTCTCTAACAGTTACTGCCCTAGGAATTCCCTTCACTTTCCTTTGGTTCCCTTCTTCATCCAAGCAAGTGAATGCTTTGATATGACAATCCAATAGAGCATGATGTGGGTCCAACCAATCCATCCCAATTAAACAGTCATAGGAACCTAAGGGTAAGATGTTCAAATCTTCCCTGGTATTTAGTCCATTCATGTATATGAGGCAGGACTTAACCATCTCATCAATGTTTCTTCTGGCTCCTTTAGCCAGTTGCACCAACCAGGATTTCACATTCTTTCTTCTTGGAAATTGCAAACTTTCCACCATCTTAGGGTATATATAACTATGGCTAGCTCCCGAATCAATTAAAATAGAAAGGGTTTGGTTGTTGATCATACCTTCCACTTCAATCATGTGGGACTGATACTCTGCTTGCTTGTTGTCCAGGGCTGCATAAATCCTTGGCACATTTCTGGCCATGTTCTCTACTATATCAACTCATTGTACATTGTGAACAACCTTACCTTTTTCACCTCTGTGAGGACAATATTTGAACCTATGGTCTCCTTTACAACCCCAACATTGCATAGATGGTTGTCTTGACCCTTGAATCCCTGTGTCAATCACTCTGGTTTCCTTATGTGTTTGTTGCCATTGTGGATTATTTCTGAAGAATGGTGGCTTAGCTCCCTTCTTCCTCTGATCCATCTTGAATTTCTTATTGTCTTCCCAAGCCTTTTGGAAAGATGGTCATATAAGCATTTAGCTCTTCTTATGGTTTCTTCTAATGTCTTGAGATCATCATACTGTATTTTATCATTGATGAATGATGGCAATCCACTTAAGTACCATTGAATCTTGACTGTCTCATCCTTAATGAAAGAGACATACTTCAACAGTTCCAGAAACCTTCTCTCATATTCATCTATGGTCGTACTTCCAAGCTTGAGTTGAAAGAACTCTTTCATTTTCTTTTCATAATATCTCTTGGTCAAGTACTTCTTCTCAAAATACTTCTTGAATTCTCTCCAAATAACACTTTTCTCTACAATGTGTTGTACCTGCACAAGTTGATCCCACCACATGGAGGCCTCTCCTTTGAGTTGATAGATAGCAATTCTACCTTCAGCATAAGAAGAATAATTATGCAATTGAAAATACTTCCTTATGCCTAGAAACCATGTTTCAACATCTTCATCCTTCTTGTGCTCACCATCAAATGTAGGAGGTTTGATTTTGTTCATTTCTCCTCGCAGTTCATCCACCCTAGATCTCTTATACCTTCTAATAGGGGATAGACTTGATTTGTTTCCTTCTCTCCTATGGGAATGCCTATGGGAATGATGGTGATGCCTACTAGCACTTTTTACTTCTCTCTTCTCCTTTGAAGATTTGTGACTCTCAGATCTACTTGAGTCACTCTCCTTAGTCAATTTCTTCTCTATTATGTTCAAAACTTCCAATAGTTTCATATTCAAGTCATCCTATTGCTCTTTGGCTTTCATAAGCCTTTCATTATCAGCTTTATGGCTTTGGACATCCTTCTGTAAATTCTTAATGGTCTATATTCATTCCTTTCTTCTCCATGTTCGTTGGAGTTCATTCCTTCCATGCCCAAATGGACATCCATCCCTCTGCTCTTCTCTGGATGACTGTAATTCTCCTGTGCCTCTTCCATTCCTACAGACTCTGCATTGGTCTGTCCTAGCCAAGTTGTTGTTAATTCTACAAAACGTGCAGCCATCGAAACTAATCAAACTAACCAATCAACAATTCATGAGAATATGCACCATTTCGATTCAACATACACATCAAAATTATCACTCTCGGTTTCTTGGTGTTATCACCACAACAATTCTAGATAAGACCCAAGTCTCGAGAACGCTGACGCGCAGTGCCTTCTGAGATACACTCGCGCAAGAAGGTGGTATTGTCGAAACCACTTTCGCCAAGATGTGGTATCACATGTCTCAACATGTCAAATCCATCACTCATGGAGCAGGTGACGGCTATTCGGATCACCCTTCTTCATTCGTTCGATACTTCGCAGCCATGTGACATAAGTTGAACGTCGCCATGTAACGAACTCAAAATCTAATCATTCGAAATGTATTAGCTGAGCATGGCAACCCAATGCTCTTTGTATGTAATATGTCTGCGCTTCATAAATGGAGCTCTATAATTACCACTCCCCAAGTATGAAGATATCTGTGTATCCATAACTGTAGTAATATTCAAGTTGCTCGACTTCTTTCTCTTTGTAAAGACACATTTTGGTATCCCCAACCTCAGATACATGGACAAAGCTAAGTCGAGTGAGACTGGTTATTTGAGAAACATGCTAGGTTTTCCTGCAAATAAGGAGGAAAGGGTCCTTGCACACCTTCTAGCAACTAGGTTCCACACAGATCCGGTTATAGACTCACGATTGGAAGTCAGGTTGAATCCCATTATAAAGGATTTAGTCATCAACAGGTCAGCCGCTAAGAAGAAAAGGAATAAGCAGCATAAGAAGGAGGAATCTACGGTTAAAGAGGCCGAAAGTGTTGGAGAAAATCAACCGATATGGTTACACTCCTCTTTAAAGGAGGATATCGCTAAGATGAAGTAAGTCTTCAACTAATATAAGCATGTCTCAGTGAATTTTGAACATCCTGTAGCGAAGGTAGAAGTACAAGAGATGATAGGCATGTTCTTCAACGATCCTTTCTACAACAGGCTAACTGTTGTCATCGCCCTTTTGTAATTTTGTAATTAATATGATTATATAAATACAGAAATGGATCTTAGACTGTTTTATTACAATTTCTATCTAGTGATGTTATGACTCTTGTTTTCTTTTATAATAAGTTTTTATTGTAATCTTATATTTTATTTTTATCTGTCTAAATCGGAAGAAATTAAAATTCGGAATTCTTTTTAATTAATGCTTCAATGCAGTTATGTGTATGTTTCTTTTATTATTATGCAATTTAAACTCAGACTCCTCGCCTTCCAAGTGACTTCGCGCGCATTAACTAGACTTGTTCATTCATATTATCGTGTATAACAATATTACAAGATAAACGCTTCTCTGTGCTCCTTAATCTACTACACATTTCTTCTTCATCATACCGACTACTTACGCGCACTACTCTGGCATTGTGTACCAATATCTAGTGCTCACAGTTCAATACTGTGCACCGATATTCCACATGCATTTTTGTACTATGCATGCACCATGTCAATTTTAACATACTCCTTTGCACTCAAATATCTGCGCATACTACTGAATACACCACTGCGAAACAACTTATATTCATACTTATGCATGTAACAACAAAACTCCCCCGCATTAAGAAATACTTGCGCATCCCATGTGCACCTTACTATGTGTGTGCTTACTGCGCCAGGCTAATTTCAGTGCGTGCATCTACACATAATAATATTCTGCGTGGCACCACAATTTACCATGCACACTGGCACGCCACATTTCCCATGCAGTGTTAAATTTACCACGTACACCAGTACGCCAACCTTTTCCAAGGACACTCTATGACTCTAATTCTGGTCACTACAAAGTTACTTTTCTGTGAATATTCACTTCAATTGCACCCTTCTGGTCCATCCAAGCTCAGAGTTGAACTGATGCTCTGATACCAAATTGTAATGATCCCCTCGACCAACCTGAGGTCGGGGTATGCCACTCTAGAGCAACCACTCATGCTCTGACGCCAGTCACTAACATTCCCAACCATCAGGCCTGGACATGCTACTCTAGGGAACATCTTTCATTCCCATACTGCGGAACATATAGTAGCATACCCAGTAGTCAACTAAGAAATGCCACCTAAATTTAATCTTTATACTGCATGCAACTAAAGCATATACATAAAGCACACTCACGTAAGCTTTACATCTAACATAAACAAACAATCACTTTATGTAACATGACTTTTATATTACAAATAACAATAATTACTGACATGCATCATTTACAGGAAATTACCCATAATCACACAAGCATTCATAGTCACATATATGATAAAATCATAACATGGGCATGTAAATAACAATACAACATATCCATATATCATCTTAGAAAGGTTGTCACCAACTGCTTACAGACCATCCACGAACCTCCCAACCATAGATTGCACTGTTCATCACTCTCAACAGTGAATCACCCTCAAGTTGGGACTGAACTCCACCCAGGGTAAAGGGATTTCTATCCAGGCTAAGGCTCATGGAAAATAGGAAAGACTCTATCTCAGGTGCTCACTCAACTAAGAACCTACAGCTTCTCATTCCCCACATGCCTATCCCACCCAAGGAAGTGTGCCCCTTCTTTGCTCAATAGTCCCTCGGTTTCCCCACTTCCCTTCCAAGGCTTCAGCAACAGGCCGGACCAAAAGTCTCTGAGCATTGTAGTTGTTGTTTAGCACCTACGAAAATCAATACCCAACAATTCTCTCACCCAGAGAACTACTCACGGGCCTGATAACCCGCTTCTTCAATCCCACACCAAGCTAACCAGTTACACCAACCAAAAGGGATGGGGAACAGGTTTTGGAAAGGTGGAATGGTTGTCTCAAGGATAACAGAATGTATGAGTGAAAATGGTCAGCTTGATGGTTTTTCCCTCCCCCCCCCCCCCCCTTCTGTTCGTAAGCTATCCCTGTGAGAGAGAGACCCCCTCAGCTAAGTTTCCCCACAATATGAATGCATGTCCCCAACTTGACACTTGTCATATCGAAAGTTACTTTTGTCCACTTGTCCCCAACTTTAGAACATAGGATAAAATTATCCATACTTTATGTCTTGGGAAATATTAATATAATATTCCCTTGTCTTTTGGCCCTACCTTTCCCTAACTGATGAAGTTCAGTCCCGCATATCTTTATCGTGGTCGGTCTGCCCACAGTCATGTATTTTATATTAATCATGAGTTCATGTACAAAGTAGGCACATTGGCCCTTCAACATCTAGGTATGCTGGCCTAATTCCAAGACATAACCATTCTGGCTTATAATACTGGCTCACCAGCCTTTAATACATATTATATACACAAAGGTTCACTGACCTTAATATTGTGCGCACTTAGTTACTTCATGTTGTATCCTCTGTCTCTAAGGTTGTGCGCACCTTAGTTACCACGTCGGGTATTCAGAAATGTGCACATTACATCCCTTTACTGCGCAGTATATGCGTGCACCATGCCATGAAAGGTGTATTACAAAATTGATGTCTAAACAACTTACTAGCTTAAATATACTTAGATTATATTTACATTTGGGTTCGGCCAAGGGATATTGTAGGTATGGTTGTAGGTATGTCTAACTGCTCTCTAGATTTTTATTTATGTGAACATTATGTATATGGGAAGAAAAATCGGGTAAGATTCCCCTCTGGTGCATTGAGGGCAGAAGGAATTTTACAGCTAGTTCAAAATGATGTTTGTGGACTTGTATCGGTCCCATCATTAGAAAAATCTATGTACTATGTCTCATTTATAGATGACTTCTCGAGGAATACTTGGATATATTTCCTCGGGAAGAAATATGAAGTCTTTGACAGGTTAAAGAGTTTAAGGATCTTGTTGAGAATCAAATAGAGAAAAGAATTAAGGTGCCAAAGACAGATAATGGTGGAGAGTTTTGTGGGAATGAATTTGAAGAGTTGTCTAAGAAGTGCAGTATATCAAGGTAGAAGACTACTCCATATACACCTCAATAGAATGGAGTTGCAGAAATGATGAACACGACGTTGATGGAAAAAACAAGGTGCATGCTCAGTGGTTCCAGATTAGGGAAACAATTCTAGGTAGAGGTAGCAGGTACTGCATGTTACCTGGTCAACAGATCACCCTCTTCAGTGCTGGATGAAAAGACTCCTCAAAGGTATGGACTAGTAAGAAAACTTCTCTCACACATTTCAAGGTATTTGGATGTGATGCATATGTTCATGTTCCAAAGGAAAACAAGAGTAAGCTAGATAAGAAGGTTGAAAAGTGTATATTTATTGGATATAAAGATGGTCTCAAATGTTATAAGTTTTGGAACCCATAAAATAAGAAGGTAGTGTATAGTCGAGATTTGGTATTTAGAGAAATGAAGGATGTTGTTAAACATGAAGTCCTACCAAGTAAGGAAGAACCATAGAAAATAGAGTTTGATTTAAAGAATGATGAATCAGACTCTACAGAAGAACATGAATCAGAATAAGAAGATCCTCATAATCCAGTATTGAGGAGATCGGCTCAAGAAAGAAGGATATCAGAAAGGTATACTCCATTTTATTTCCATTCTAATTTTCTTTTTCTATTACTAATGATGATCCTATAACTGTCAGGGAAGCAGTGGATTCAGAGGATGGAAATATATAGAAAAAGGCCATGGACGAATAAATGGCAGCCTTGGATACGAATGAGGCTTGGGATCTAGTGGATTTTTCAACTGGGATAAATCCCATTGGAAGAAATTGAGTATTTAAAAAGAAGTTGAATGCATAAGGAAAAGTGGAGAAATAAAAATCTCAGTTAGTAGCAAAGGGTTATTCCCAGGTTGAGGGATTTGATTTTGGTGAGATTGCTTCTCCTATTTCCAAGTTAACCTCTATAAGATTTTTGTTATCTATTTTTGTTTCATTTGATTTTGAAGTAGAACAGGTGGATGTGAAGACAACATTCCTACATGGGGATATGGAAGAAGAAAACTATATGAAGCAACCATAAGCTTATGTTGTGAAGGGAAAGAAGGAGTTGGTATGCAAGCTGAAAAAGTCCCTGTATGGTTTAAAACAATCACCAAGGACGTGGTATCAAAAATTTGATACTTATATGTTGGGACTTGGATTTACAAGAAGAAAAGAGGATCACTATGTGTATTTTAAATTAATTGGTGATCATTTGATTTATTTGGTCTTGTGTGTGGATGACATGTTTCTGATAGGAAACAACAAGGAGATTATCCAGGATGTGAAAACTCAGTTGTCCTCTAAATTTGACATGAAGGATATCGGTGCTTCAAACTTAATTTTGGGCATGGAAATTAAAAGAGATCCAAAAAAGAGGAAACTCTGGTTAAATTAGAGAAAATATGCCGAGACAATATTACAGAGGTTTAATATGCAGGAATGTAAACTGATCAAGGTTCATATTCTTGTTGGTGTAAAGTTATATATGGATCAGTGTCCCAAGACACATGAAGAGGAGGAGGACATGTGTCGTGTTCCATATGAAAGTGAAGTTGGAAGTTTGATGTATGCAATGGTATTTACTAGACCCGACATTGCACATGTAGTGGGAGTTTTGAGTAGGTATATGTCTAAACCAGGGGAGGAGCATTGGACAACATTAAAAAGGGTTTTCGGGTATTTGCGTGGAATTGCTAGCTATGGATTGTACTACCAAGGAAGACCGGGATTGTACATAGTGTTGGATATACATGGATTTGTGGATGCAGACTGGGCTGGAGATCTAGATCATAAGAGATCTACAAGTGGGTATGTGTTTAACCTATTTGGAGGAGCAAAAAGTTGGATGAGAAAAAGACATGTTGTAGTGGCACTTTCAACTACAAAAGTTGAATACATGGTATCCACTCATGCAAGTAAGGAATCAATATGGTTACAAATATTTTGTTCAGGTATTGGGTTGGTACAACAAGCTGTAAGGATAGATTGTGACAATCAGAGTGCAATTTTTTTCTGGTGAGGAACCTAGCTTATCATTCAAAGACAAAGCATATTGATATTCAATATCACTTTGTGAGAGACATGGTTGAAGAAAAGAAAGTATTGTTGATGAAGGTGGACACTTTGAAGAATGTTGCAAATTCATTAAAAAAATCTGTGAGAACTGAGAAGTTTTCTTGGTGTAGAGGATCCATGGGAATTGTTTCCCTAGATTATTGACTATGTAACCATGTAACCCCTTGTATGCAAAGAAAACAACAAGTGGGATAATGTTGGGTATGTGTTATATTCTTTGCACAAGTAGCAGTGTATGTGTTGCGCTAGGTGTGCAAGGGGGTTTGAGGGGAGTGAGAAATCCCCCCGCGTGGGGGTTCAGGTGCAACACCCCCGAGAATTTTTTTTTTGCCTTGGGAAACGTGTTGCATTTTTTCCTCGTTTTTCATGTCCATTGTTGGGTGGTTTTTCGGCACATGGTTTTTTGCCGATGGTTTTCAATTTACGGTTAAGGAATTAGGGTTGTTGACTAATCCAGGTCATTGGGTTACAGTTTTGGATGCCGTTGGCTCCTATATGTATATTGTATTGTAAACAATGTATCACTATGAATGAATATAAAATATATTGTTTTTCCCGGTTTCGGTTTCCAGGTAAAAATCTTTGTGTAATGTTTGTATTTTCTATTGTATCTTTTCTTCTCTTTTACTGGATATATCTATGCAGTAAATATTGTACAAGGTTAAAATATACACACCCTCCATACCTGCATCAACTTCAAGCTCAATTTTCTTCCCCTCCCTTGGCTCTCCTACACAAACTTGACTAACTAGCAATTGTTGTTCCGACCCATATGAATTTCCTCTCTTTTGCTTGCCTTTTTTTTCTCACACTCTTCCCCAAGTTGGTTTTACTCAACTCCCATGTGCCCAATAACTTTGGGATGTGACTACTCAAACCCACCCTCTTACATGTATTCAATGATTGGCTTAGGGAACACTCAATCATAAATGGGAAGGTTCATATACAAATAAAAAATTTAGGAATATGGGTTAAATCAATATACATGGGTATTTCCCCTCTTGGACCCCTCTTGGCCATTATCCCAGACACTCCCCTCTCATATGGATTAATTCAACCCCCATCTCTTGTACATGTCCCCTTAGCAGATGGAACCACATTTTTATTAATAAATCAAGGAAATACAATTCACATATTACATTTATTGGCCATAGCCACATATTATATCTACATAAGCATAAATTAAACTGGGGATTATAGTGGGTATGTTACAAACATGATAAAATTTATAAATATCTTCTTGGTAACTTTATTCAAGCATTTCTTCTTATATTTTCTCATCATCCACTGGAAAACCTTCTCTGCAAAGAGCATGTTTGAGCTCTTGGAAAGTATCTTGCAAATTTTGAGTAGCTAGCAGATAATTCCTGAGAAATTCTTCAATGAGCTTGGTAGAAGATGGGATACTCTTCGGATTACAAAACGTTTGCAAGCCAATTCCTTTGACTTGATTCCAGTGAAGATACAAAAATTTTCATCAACACATCTTCGTGTTGGGTTCTACAAAGACAAATGGATACACCCTCCAATGATTTTCCTAGATCACCATCACATCCTAGCCCATGTGTGACGTCAAGATCCAAGAAGGTGATGTTTTTCCTCTTTCAAGAAAATTATTTGGAATGTAGGGGATGGGTAAGATAATCTAAGGTGTCCTATAGGCCTCCAAATTCATTTCTCCATGAGCTGACATGTGGGCCCTTGGAATCCAGCCTGTGGGCTTCAATCCCCATAGAAGCCCAAGCCAATCTTGCTCCTCTAAAACCATCCACCAGTTGGGTTCTACAAAGACAAATGGATACACCCTCCAAGGATATCAATTCAAAGAATCATGATGAGTAAATCAAATCAATAAAATATCCATCCAAGCAATTACATACAAACCACCTCATCAAAATAAACTAATGCGCAAAGACTCTATGCAATTTTCCAAGTTTAGGTATGGGAGGGTTGACAAAACGACCTATTGGGTGAATCGTTCCTTAAGTTTAGGGGTGCTTCCCAAGGGGACCTCCATCTAAGTCATGTGGATGAGGTTTCATGGATGGGTGGAAGACTTTTTGGGTGGGGTTTATGACATACAAGGGGTTTTAGTGTCTCATTTATGGGTGTCTTTGAAGAGGGTGTGTTGCACCTTCGTTTTCAATGCATCTTTTATCCAAACTCATTTAATGCCATTAATTAATTAATAATCCAAAACCTTGGGTACTCCCTATTCGTGAATCGAATAGATTAGGAGTCAATACCACAAGGACACTTGACGTTATAGGTACACAGATTTCCATATGCAAGGAAAGAAAGGGATACCACATAAGTGTACACACCTCAAAAAGTGGGGACATCTATATAATGTTAATTTGATTTTATAGGTCTTTGATTTTTAAGGAGAAGCAATTCCTTTCTCTCAAGACCTCTTTGGGAGAGCATCTAGAAGGTTCATAAGTAGGATTTTATCTTTTTTCATCTATCAAGCCTTTGGGATTCCAACCCTTTCTTCCCATGAAATGCCGGACAACCCCTTCTTGGCTCAGTACACCCAAAAATCCCAAAAGATGAGGAGATGAGGGGATGATGTTTAGAAAGTGACAAGTATGGTCAGGAATGGAATTATGACTCATCAAAAGGACCTCCCAGTAGCATACCTATCCCTAAGGGTGACCCACTTACTAGGGAGCAATGTCAACCACCAAAGTGAAACGGGGAAAAGAGCATAATGTCGAAGCAATTGTCACATAATCAAAAGAATTAATATATGCAACAAACTTAAATCCCTAAAATATTGAAATGAAACTCACCATAATACCTCAATTGTTCCTCATGGATCAAGACCCAACATCTTTCGGAGGCTATTTGGTGTGGTGGATATCCTTGTGAAGAACCTAGAGCTATGGTTGTGATGTGGGTCTCTGTATGTGCAAGTGGACACTGTTGGTCAAGTTGTCTCTTGGTACTCCATGTTTGCAACCTGAGGGCCTTGAGACATCATCTCCTTATTTATACTTAAAAGTTGGGGATAAAATGACTCTCAAATTAGGAAAATTTGTCAAAGCTTCGTAGTTTCCACCAAGCCAATCCAAGATAGGATATTGATACACCCTCCAATCTTAAAGTTAAGAGGGATATTCTAGTCGATATGGTCAAGAAGATTAATCTGTGATCAGTGTTGGTGGCATAATTTATCTTAATGATGCACATGGCTTAAGTTTAAATTTGTCCTAGGGGAAGTGTATAACAACTACGCAAAACTCTTGGATCTAGAAATTTTGATTAGAATAGTTCCATAAGAGGGGTTGTTGGATATTCAAGTCTTTGGTGATTTAGATTTAGTAATAAACTAGATGAAAAGTAGTTTTCCGTTGGAAAATTTTCACCTATAACCTCTATTTGAAGTATTTAAAAGCTTGGAGCATTTATGTCATAATATTTCCTTTCATCATCTATATCAAGAGTTTAACTTTAGAGGATGATTTTTTGTCCAAGGAGGGTCTACAATTGGAACCCTTCTTAGGTATAATTTTGGAGTTAAGGAATGGGTCCTTCTAATTAGAGAACAAATGTCTAGTCTTTGGCCCATAACATTTATTTTTTTCTTAGTTTTTTGTTAAAGAAAACATGTTGTTGTCCTAGTTTATATAGATCATGGGTCAATTCTATTTTTTCTTTTGTTTACTGAAGGATTATCTATTGTGATTTAGTCATGATGAATGAAACCGATGAAGGCTAGTTGACAACATGTACATGTTCATCTTTTATGGGACAGTTAGTTAAACAAATATTGATAATAAGGTTATCAAGACCTAATGTAGTATTTTTGGACGAGAGCTTACAAGCCTAAGCAAATAGTGTTTTTGGATAGCAAATCCTTTGGCAAGTATATATATTTGAATTCTAGAGATAAGATATGCATCATGTTCATTTTTTATATTTAATAACAAATAATGACTTTTTGTGATATTTCATAAAAAGGTACTGAATGTTTTTATAAGGAACAAATTTAAAAAAAAAGAGATATTAGATATTTTACAAATAAATGAAAATACTATAGAATTTATGATATAACACATAAATATTGTTACATATCTTAACAATAATCTAAATTGTAATTTTACCTATCCATATTTGTGTAAGCTAATTAGATAATCCAAATTGTAATTTTACCCATCAATATTTCCATAAGCTAAGAGTATTGGGTTTCAAGATGATAAGTGAAACTATAACCAACCTAAATTCATTTTAAATTATCAAATTTTTAAAAAAATCAAAGTATAATTTATCTAGGATTAAGATAGATCTAGTCATATAATTTTAGGTTAAGATAATTCTACCTTAGTTGTTATTGTGATTAGACATTGTTGGTTATTCTATCCATACAAATATTACAAGCAGTGGTATTAGGGAAAATTTTGAGGATCCATACTTATCTTAAAGTTTAGAAACCTTAGTAAATCTTTCTAATTATTGAAATGCAACAAAAAAATGTTTGACAATATTTTGTAAAAATATTAAAAAATTTATATAGTTTCTAGAAAATTTTGGTGATTTTTAGAGTAAAATACTTTTATGCTATAAAATTTGGGCAAATAAAATGGAAATTGACAAATTATTTTTTAGAAAAAAACATGGAAAATTAATCCATGGGTGAAATTTAACCCTTAAAATTTTCCTAGACAAGCACTAAATTCTATCATGATTTTCAACACCATATTTTAAATGTTATTGGTGTACAATATTACGGATAGCCTTTAAGTGTGTATCTTTATATACAAAAAGAGACATTCAAAGTGTAGATTGGAAATTCTACACATGTTTGTATTGAAATCAAGTATCAGTTTGGCATGTTATAATTTGAAGGAGAAATAAGGTTGTAGATGTGTGAGTGTTATGGACCAAGATAAAAATAGAAAGAAATACCCTTTTTGCACTTTCACTTCGCATCCTTCCATGCCCAAGTCTTGAGGGTGCCTTGCTTCACTACTCACCAAAAATAAATTTAATGAAAATGTCCATGAATTCTTATTTTTGGTTTATTGCATTGAAGTTTAAGGTGGCTTTTCCGTTTGTTTGCTTGCCATAAAGAAACACCCAAACTTAATCTACAACTATAGCTATTGAAATGATGAAGAGATTCCTCCTATAACCACTAGCATTGATAATAGATCCTTACTACCAATATGATATATAACATAAAGGGAATTAATTCCATTAAATATTACCATAAATTAAATATGATACATAACATACAAGGGAATTAATTCCATTAAATATTACCATAAATTAGATGATGTGTCCATCTTGGAGACACCATGAACCTCCTAAGATAATATCCACAATGAAATTATGTAAAAAACGTGCATAGTGTGGAGCTAGCTGCTGGAAGGAGAAACAATTAGACTACATAAATGAATGTGAAAATAACCTTAGAATTGACAAAGAGAAAATTACTAGAGGTAAAGGAACTCCAACAAATATTGAAAATTAGATCCTTGTGGCTACAAATTGGGGATGGAAACAACAAAGTTTTCCGTAATTATTCCAATCATAGGGGAAAGGTCAATATCATATGGAATATGAAGAACTTGGAGGATGGGAGTGTGGCTAGGTTTTTCAAAGAATTGGAAAATATTGAGGTTTCTCACTTTTCATGATTATATCATGAAAAAGATAAAGTAAAAACACTAGAGATAGAGATAGTAAAGACAACTTCATACTTCCCTATTTTTTTTTATTTTTTTAATAAGAGAACATGAAAACAAACATCTAGTGGAAGAGGTGTCTAATGTTGAACTCAACTTTATGTTGGCTTCTATGTAAAATGATAAAATTCCAAGCTGATATGGCTAGACTATGGAGTTCCTTGTTGGATTTTATGACATTTTAGAAGAAAAAGTGATAAGGGGGGGAGGAGATCAACATAATGGTAAAAAATTTAGGGGCCTTTAATTTTATCTTTATTTCCCTTATCCTTAAAATGGACAAGTATTCCTCTTTTGAGGAATTTAGGCTTATTTCACTTTGTAATTTTATTTTAAAAAACATTACTAAGATTATTACTATAGGGGTAAATTTTTATTTTTTTTGGGTTAAGAATGATTTGGTTTCTTGCATGGGAGAAACATGCGTGAAGAAATAGAGGTGGATCAATAATGGTTGCACTCTATTAAAAAACAAAGGATGTATCTTATGGTTTGGAATTGGACCTATCCAAGGCCTAAATATAGATCAGTTGTATCCAAGGTTTATCCTAATCCACGTTGGGTTCCATGTCAAGATGGTGAACTAGATCATAGGTTTCATATTTTTTATTCATTCATGGTACTTGTTAATGGCTTTGGATCAAGGTTTTTTAGGATAAGAAGAGGAATTTAGCAAGGATGTCCTTTGTCTCCCTTAATTTTTTCAATTATTGCAGAAAGTTTAAGTAGGACAATTATTGATGCTAAGAGGTCCAATGATTTAGGTGGTATTAAGTTAAGTGCTTCTTTCTACTTGACGCCTCATTTTCATAGATGAAATGTTACTTTTCTACAATGGTTCTAGAAAATGTGTAAACAAAGTACTGGATATTTTAATCCTTATAGTACAACAATATGCATAGATATAAATGTATAGAAATATTTCATTTCTTTTAACATGGAGAAGGATTAGGTGAGAAGAACACTTGATATTTTTCCTTTCCAAAAGCTAGACCTGTAAGAAAATTTTAGGTGCCTAGGATTTATATTGAGACCTAATGATTACATGACAAGGGATTGGAAGTTGTTGATTGAAAATTTTGAAATCAAACTAAGATGTGGTGTAGCATATGGCTTTCACTCGGTGGAAGGTTAACCCTAGTTGGGATGCATTATTGGCCATTACTCTTTATCATCACACCCTAAATTTTATTACGAAAGGTTCCTAGAAACTATCGGGAAGAGATGATTTAAATTATTATGGATAGGGAAGAGAAAATCAAATGGAATACTAGTTTTAAAGTGGTAATATTTGGTCAAGCCTGAAGAGGAAAGTGGGTGAAGAGGCAAGTGGGTGGGGTTTAAGAAATTTTCTTTTTTGGGAAGGATTTGGAAGGACAGAAGCTTATTGAAATTGATGAATAAGGATGGATTATGGAGATAGATGCTTCATCAAAAGTATATAAAACCTTTGCTATTGGAAAAATGGATTAAGGATGAAATTAAACCTATTAAAAAATATTCAATATTTTGGAAGGATTTAGTTTAGTGATTTCTCTTAGTGGGAAACTGGTTGGATTGGAAAATTGGAAAAGGTGATAAAGTAAGGATAGGCTTAGATTTTTGAGTTGGTAGCAGAGAATGCTATAGGATTTCAAAGGAGTTGATTGTGACTCTATAAAATCTAGGTATTTTTAAACTTGTCAAAGATACTAAACCTATTACTATTATTGTTTTGTTTCAAGGGTGGAAATTTAGTGTTGAAGAGTTAAGTTTGTTTGAGGTGGGCATTGACCAATTGAGTAGGTTTGCAACTTAGTTGTATAAGAATCACATAAGGCTTAGAGAGGACGTAGATGCCAAAATATTTTCAAATAATTTATCCTTGGTGATTTATACTCCAAGGCTAGGTTACAAAGCAATGTTTGTTGAGTAAACATAAGATGGGTCACTTTGTGGTGGAAGGATTTATGTAAACTCAAAATTCCTCTTAAAGACAAATTCTCTATGTGGCTTGCCTTATGAAATAAGGATTTAACTGGAGAGGTCTTTCAGAAACAAATTAGGCATGGAACTGGTTGTTGTATTCTATGTAATCAGTTCTCAAAAACTATAAATCATTTATCAATTAGTTGTTCTTATAGAAGAGAAATTTAGTTGGATATGGAAGCAATTCCAAGGGTGAAGTATGGTTGGCAGGGGATATCACTTAATGAGAGTTTAAAATTATGCATTCAAAAGAAGGAACTAAAGGCCTATAGTGTATAGTGGTCTCCTAGGGTATTTGGATTGCTAGGAACTTAGAGGTATTTCAAGGAAGGATTATCCCTCCTTTTCAATGTGCCTCTCAAATTAGGAAAAAATTCCAAAGCTTCATAGTTTCCATCAATCCAATCCAAGATAGGATATTGGTACACCCTCCAATATCAAAGTTAAGGGGTGGGGATTTTTCAATGGATTTAGTCAAGAGGATTAATGTGTGAGGAGTGTTCGTGGCATAATTTATCTTAATGGTGTTGATGGTTGAAGTTTATACTTTTCCTAGGAGAAAGTTATAAAAACTACGTAAAATGTTTGGCTCAAAAGTTGAGTTCTAGAATAGGGGTTAGTGGATATTCAGATATTTGGTGATTTAGGTTTCTTAATAAATTAGATGACAATAAGTTTTCCATTGGAATAATTGAACCTACAGCCTATATTTGAAGAAGTTGAAAGTTTGGAGCATTCATTTTATAATATTTCCTTTCATCATGTATATTGAGAGTTAAAATCATAGGTTGATGTCATGCCAAGGGGGTGTTATAGTTGGAACCCTTCTTAAGTATAATTTTGTAGTTTAGGAATGTGTCCTTCAACATAGAGAAGCAATGACTAGTCTCTCATCGATAATATTTAATTTTTTCTTAGTTTTTCTGTTAAAGAAAATAGTTTGTTGTCCTAGTTTATGTAGTTCATGGTTTAACTCTAGTTTTTCTTTGGTTTACCAAAGGACTATTTATTGTGATTGGAAACTAATGATGGTTGGTTGAAAACCTAGACACATGTTCCTTTTTATGGGTAGTGAAAGGCTGGTTATACAAAGGATGATAATAAGGTTATGAAGATGGGATTCTAATGTAGTTTTTCTAGATGAGAGCTTGCAAGTCTAAGTAAAAAGTGTTTTTGGATAGTAAGACTTTTGGAAAGTATATATCTTTGAGTGCTAGAGATAACATATGTATTATGTTCATTTTTTATATTTAATAATTTTTTATATTTAATAAAAAATAATGACTTTTTATTATATTTTAGAAAAGGTAATGAATTTTTTACTAAAAAAACAAAAATAAAAGTATACACCAGATAATATTTACATAAACAAAAATATTGTAGATACATAACAACACATAAATATGGTTACTTATCTTAACTGTAATCCATTTTGTAATTTTATCTATCCATATTTGCTTAAGTTAAGTGGATAATCCAAATTTTAATTTTACCTGTCGATATTTCCATAAGCTAAGAGTATTGAGTTTTAAGAAGATGTGTGAAACTATAACCAACTTAAATCCATTTTAAATTATCAAAATAATTTTCTTAAAGAAAAATCATTCTCAAAGTATAATTTATCTAGGATTAAGATATATATACTCTTATAAATATTGGTTAAGATAGTTCTACCCTAGTTGTTATTGTGATTAGACATTGTTGGTTATTATATCCATACAAATATTACAAGCACTAAATTCTATAATGATTTTCAATGCAATATTTTAAATGTTATTGATGTACACTATTATGTATAATCTTTCAGTATCTTTATATACACAAAGAGACATTCAAAGTATAGATTGTTAATGCTACACAGGTTTGTATTAAAGTCGAGTATTAGGTTGGCATGTTATCATTTGAAATAGAAATAAGGTTATATATGTGTGACTGTTATGGACCAAGCAGAAATAGAAAGAATTTTTTTTTTTCACTTGCATTTTCTCATCCCTACGGGCCCAAATCTTGAGGGTGGCTTGCTACCCTACTCGCCAAAAATCAAATGACAATTTCCACAGATTATTTTTTGGTTTATTGCATTGAAGATTATCTTTATATATTGGAATTAAGAACAACAAAAAGTAATAATATATGATATCATTGTTGACACCTTCATCACCCAAATTTGGGTTCCTCTAGCTTGAGCCACTTATAAGTCTCAACTACAACATAAAGTCCAAGTTTTACTTTGGAAGGGAAATTAAGGGAGAGTTTAGGCCTAACTCAAAACTAGACAATGAAATCAAAACTAGAGGGTTTAAACTAATGGTAAAGGAACTATATTATAAAAACCCTAGGATAATACTCCAAACAATTATCTATCATTTATGTACTTTAATTTCTCTCTTATGTGTGTTCCTCCCAACATAGGACTCGTATTATATCGTGAGAATGTAGTTTGGGTCATTGGGGATTGATATTAGGGTTGTAAAGGTGTACAGGTTTCATTATCCTCACTAAGAACCACACATTTTATGAATTTATTTTTTATTTGGACATTTTTAGAGGTGCTCGTGGGTTGCATGAAGACAAATCATGCACAACACACAAGTTGTCAGAAGGAAGGTCATGTGCATCAAGTTATGGGAATATATATGTGTGTGTGTGTGTGTGTGTGTATGTGTGTGTGTGAAATGAGAAATGATGGAAGGATTATGGATAAATGGCCAAAAGAGAATCAATGATCAAAGATGACCACATATAGCTATAACAAATTCCCACTAATGTATGAGGCTAGAAGAGAAGTTGATAGCCAAAATAAATTATCTTAGTACAGAGGAATCATACAAGTGAAAACCCAAGTGGATTCTAAAAACCAAGGATTTGAAAGGTACAGGAAAAACCAAAGTATGAGATGACTCTCTTCCCCTAGATGGGTATACCCATGCTTAAGTGAAAAAAAATCATGGCCATTAAATAAAATAAACTATGGACCTAGGAAGTATATATAATACAATATCATGGCCATGGAAGAATACACAATGGATTCAACTCAAAATTGTATCATATATGACTTAAAATACACAGTGGATCTACATCTCATTATACATTAGGAGAACAATTATCACTATTAAGTAAAACTAGTTCACTAAAAGTACCAATGTAATATATAAAGGTGGTATTGTACAATCAAATCAAGTACTATCTACCAAAGAGAAATTCCATCATAACCCAAGGTATTCTACCCAAATCCATTGAATGCACAAATATACACCATGTGAATAAATGACCCGAAGTCAAACATTAGAGAAACCATCTAGTCACCATTCATTGACATATGTCATTGACATATGTGAGGTAACCCTATATTGACCCAAAAATATTTTTTGGGCTCAACATGATGTTTCACATTTGATATGTTCCTAAGCTAGTAGGAAGGTTGCTCTGAGTAGCCTATCAAGGTCTAGTTCTAGTAATAGAAAATTATAAGAGTCATAGTCATTATGGATATTTCCCATTTAAAAGTATTAAGGGGTTGGATTAGATAAAGAATATAGTGACTTATTAAGAACTAGAATATTATTAGTCATCCTTTTAAAGTCACTTAGTCTATGTTCAATTCAATTACAAGGTTTAAGTTTCATTTTGGTTAAGGAATCACTTATTAATCATGGGGTTAGTACGGATAAATGGATTTCAGAGTTACAATTTTCCCTATAACATTATCATATATTGGACATCTCCATGACATTCATCAATACCATTGTGCCCAATAGTATCATATTGGCACTGATGTAGGCTCAATATGGCCTTGTTTGTCTTGTTTCAAGACCATAATATTTTTTTCTTAAGGGAGGGTATCCTATCATTATTTCCAAGTTATGAAACCCTTCAACATCATCATTCTATATGTGAAGGATTATTAGCTCATATCTCATGATTTGAGGACCTAGTTTGTGAAATTTTCAATGTTCGGCCCTTTTGTTGGTCATTAGGTGGATTCCATATGAACATGATATTTCATAGAAAATAAAATGATTCTTGTTAATTTTATATAAAATATAGTGGTTATGCCCTTTAGGTATTTGGATAATCTTTCCAATGAGCTATGATTTGGTGGATTCTGAATTCATATAATCAATCTACGAAGGGCACAAGTTGCATGCCTCCTAAATGGAAAAATTTCATAGTTGTGACTTCCTCATTAGTTTCTGTTTTGAAATATGGTTCAAAATAAAAATAAATCCTCAAGTGATGTAAGGAAGTGTGATAAATTTCCAATGGTATATCATAAACTAGGTTTTGACCCTCGATTGTTGACAATGAACCTTCATAATTTCAAGACTAGTTTCAAGCACTAGTTTGGTGATAATGGTTCAAAGTTTAGAAAATTGAACTAACAGGATATGTATTAGAAAATTGAATGTTCCATGTTGTATCTAACTTCCAGGCCTTTCTAATGGTACTTCATTTACCTCATTTTGACATTGGATGAACCAGTTAAAGATGTCACAAATATTTGAACTAGTTGTGGGGCCATGGTATAGCTAGCTTGCATGGAACTTGTTCAAGTTAGTTAAAACAATAATAGTCATCCTCATATCATATTTTTATGTCCAGTTCATCAAAGTAATATTTCATAGCTTTCCTATGATCCATTGTTTTCTATGATTAAATGTGATATGATGATGTGGTAACCTTTGCACAAGAGGTAATGAAGTCCCTTGTGTAGATGAATGAAGGTATGAAGGAGAAAAAGGGTGATGAAGTCCCAATGGCTTGTAGAAATTTTTCTTGGGTGCCCTCTCTCCTATGAGAGCCACCTAGGTAGGAATCCTAGTAGAATGGTCACTGAATTTCCTCTTTACAAATATGTGTGACAAGTTTCCTTTCCTTCAAAATGAATTCAAATGGTTAGTGATATCCATTATTGAAAGAGATAGGAGTCTCAATTAAACCTTGAATCCCAAGCTTGGAATTATCCACTATGAAAATAATTCATGTTGTTAAACAAGTTTTGATTCTATTCGATAGTAAGGATTTTAAGTTCCTTCAAATTCAATCACTATGTTTCAGATGTGAAATGGTTGTGACAAATTATTTGGGTGCCTATACCCACAACCCTAACTTAACTACAATAATATTTTGGCCCCAAGGGGGGATTAAATTGGTTAAATTATGTGGTTTTTTTTAAGACCTAGATGTTAAGAAATAAACTCCCATGCTAAACCTAATAAAAGAGAGGAAGACAAATTTAAACAAGAAAGTAAATGACAAAGCAGTCACACAGTACACAGAGATTTTCCCCTAGAAACCCAAATGGGAAAAACAACATTCCTTGAGTATATTTCTCTTTTGTTGACTTATTCATTCAACATAAAGGGTTACATGACTAACCTTGGTCCACACCTAAGGAATAATCATGATCATACCCTCTTGCTTGAAAAAGAACAACCTTGTAGACAATACGACTTACATCTACATGACCAACAACCTTTTGCTAAAGATAAGCATGAAGATCAACTACAACATTCAAATTAATATAGTTACAACACACCTTATTTATAGGATTTATAGTAGGTAAAACCCTAAATAATGGCACCCAAAAATGGTTATATATCTAAACAGATCATTGGATAAAAATCCTTCGAATCTCGGGATTTTGTTACAGTCAACGACCAGTCGGATTACTAGTCAACCTCCATTCATACTTTAGTCGATTGCCACATGACTTATTGATGACCTATTATCAACTGACCTCTCGACTTGCTATCGAACACTTTGACTTTGACTTTCCTGGTCGATCACTTCGACCTTTGAATTTCAACGCAAAGAATATAATAACTCAACATTCTCCCACTTGTTGTATTCTTTGTTGAAACATAAGAACATAAACTTTTGTCCACATAACCAGGGCAACAATTCCCATTTCCTCTCTACACCAAGATAATTTCACAACACTCACAGACTTGGTCAAAGAGTTTGTTTTGTTTTTCAATCTGTCTACTTTCTCCAGCAACACCTTGTTTCTTTCCACCATGTCTCTCACGAAATGGTATAGTACATCAATATGGTTTGTCTTGGAATGATAAGATGGGTTCATTTCTAGGAATATTGTTCTTTATTTTTCATAATTTATCTTCATAGATCTCTTCTCAAACCCGATCCCTGAACACAACCATTGCAATCATACTACTTCTTTGCTTTCATGAGTGGCTACCATGTATTCAACTTCTATTGTAGACAAGGCTACAACCACCTATCACTTAATCATCCAGCTAATTTCTCCACTGAATATATTGAACACATTGAACACATATCCATCCATTGGTATACCTTTGTTGATCTGTATCTCTATCCCAGTCGGAATCAACAAATCCATGTAATTCTACTTCACTGTCAACTCCAGGTTTCCCTTGGTAGCATATAGCATAATATTTTGTGCCACACATATACTTGAATACTCTTTTGAAAATTGTTCAGTTCTCTTTTCCAGGTGTCAGCATGTATCTTCTCAACACTCCCATTGCATGGGAAATGTTTGGTTGAGTGGAGACCATTTCATACACTAGACTTCCAATAACACTTACATAGGGAACACATGCCATATCCTCTATTTCTTCTAGTGTCTTCAGACACTATTCAATAATTATCCTTGCTCCCATATGAATTGGAATTTGTACATTTTTTCAATCATGCATGTTGAAATTCTTCAAGATTTTTTCAATATATTTCCTCCAGTTCAACCACAACTTTCTAATTTCTCGATCTCTCTTAATCTCCATTCCCAGAATGAAGTTTGTCGCAACGATATCCTTCATGTCGAACTTGGAGGATAGTTGATTCTTCACCTCCTTTATTGTGTGCATTTTGTTTTCGATCAACATGTCATAGACATACAATTATACATATATGAAACCCCCATCTTCTTCTTTGGAATATACACAGTGATCAACTTTATTTCTCACAAATCCTAAACTAAGGATGTATGTGTCAAAATTTTGGTTCCACATTCTTCGTGATTGCTCTAGATAATAAAGGGATCTTTTCAATTTTCACACTAGATATTTCTTGCCCTTTATTGCAAATCCTTCAGTCTATTTCATGTAGATTTATTCTTCTAGGTCCCCATGTAGGAACATTGTCTTCACATCCATTTTCTTTATCTTGAGATCAAATGTTGCAGCTAAAGACATTAGTACTCTAATGGAAGTTAATTTTTCAACAAGGGGAAAAATATCACAAAAGTTGACTCCTTCGACCTGGGAATATCCTTTCACTACGAGTCTAGCTTTGAATTTCTCGACTTGACCTCCATCGTTCATATTTTTTGGAACACCCACTTTCTACCAAAGAGTCTTCTTCCACTATCTAATTTGACCAAATCCCAAGTCTCATTATTTTGCAAGGATTCCATCTCTTCGACCATGGCGTCCTTCTAGAGTCTACCCTCTACCAAGTCAAATTCCTCCCTAATTGACTTAGGATCCTCATTAGTGGAAATTAACATAAATGTAGAATGAAAATTGGGAAACTTTTACCTTTTGAGTGGTTTTCTTACTTTTCATACCTCCTTACGATCAGGATCGGATTTTCCACCTCTTCATCTAATTCAGCTGACTCATCTAAATCATCTTCTTTGTTCCCCAATTCAAACCTCACCTTCTCTGGATTTTTCTCTATTTGAACCACTTCAGACTCAAACTTACCTTCAAATTCTGTAAATACCACATCTCAACTGTACAATTTTCTCCTTGATGTAGGATCTTAGAGCTTATATCCTTTCATTCCTTTTTTGTGCCCAATGAAAATACACTTGGCTACCTTCTTGTCCAACTTTCTCCTCTTTTCATTGGGAACATGCACAAATGCATCACAACCAAATACTTTGACATTTGAAAGAAAAGGCTTCTTTCTAAATCATAATTCATGTGGAGTTGTGTCAACTAATGTCAACCAAGATGAGATATTCACCATATATTTTGTAGTATCGAATTCTTCTTCCCAGAATTATTGTGTGAGCCCAACACCACTGAGAATGCTCCTTTCCTTATCCATCAATGTTTTGTTCATTATTTTGGAAAATCCATTTTGGTGTGGGGTATATGGTGTGTTGTTTTTTCATTTATTATCACACTGCTTGCAGAAATGCTCAAAAAACTTTCCATAGAATTCACCACCATTGTCAGGTCTCAATAGTTTAATCTTCTTATTTGTCTGGTTTTCTACAAGAGATTCAAACTCTTTGAATTTCTTGAAAACCTATGATTTCTTCCTTGGGAAATATATCTATGTCTTCCTCGAAAAATCATCTATGAAGGATACATAATACATGTGTCCACCAAGTGAAGGGACTATTAAAGGCCCATACACATAACTATGAAGCAATTCTAGAATCCCATTTTCCTTTATCTCTCTAGATGGGAACCTAACCCGATTTGTTTTTCCATATATGCAATGTTCACAAAAAACTACTTCTAAATTACATTGAGGAAAACCTTCGACCATACCTTGTTTTGCATGGATTGAAGTCCTTTTTCTCCAATGTGTCTCATCCTGTAGTGCCATAACATGGTCGAGTCGAATTGGCAATAACTTATCGAGTCAGTTTGAATCGACATGGCCCGAGATGAGTCGAGTCGAGTCAACTTTAGAAAAAAAAATGTTGTTAAATCTAGTCAAGTCAGCATTCCCTCACATCTTGTATAGGGTTCCAATCCAAACTCCTTTCATTAAGACCATCGCACCCCCGACCATTTTGCACATATCCTTCTGAAATAGATTGTGCACTCCTGCATGACTCATCTTACTGACATATATTAGGTTTCTTACCAAACCTAGAATATGTAGCACACCTGGAAGGGTTCTACTCCTCCCATCCTACATAATCAGTGAGACTCTTCCCTATCCAAAAATTTTGGTTGTCGATTTATACCCGATGAACACATATCCTCCTTCATATCTCTCATATTCGTAAAACCATTCTCTGTGAGGTGTCATATGATAGGATTCTCCTGAGTCAATCAACCAAACATCTTGATCCGACTATGTACTGGTTGATGCAAGATAGGCAATTCCTCCTTTATCTGGAGTAGTCTTTCTCTTAATTGATTGATTCTCATTGGATCATGTACCGACTTCCATTTCCTTCAACTTGCAATCATTTTTATAATTCCCATATTTATCACATTTCCATCATCTTCTCATCGACTGAACCAAGCATTTAGATCTACCCTTCGACTTAAACTTTCTACCAGAGAATTTTCCTTTATCTCTGTCAACCATTCGACCTCTTACCATTAAAGCATCTTTGGTTGATCCTTCCATGTTCTTCCTTCTCATTTCTATTGATAGTAGAGATGCAACCATGTCTTCTAGCACTAATGTGGTTGAATTACTCCCTATAACCAAAACTATGTCATCCCAGGAGTCTGACAAAGAACATAATAGGCTAATACATTTATCCTCCTTAGTGATTTTGATATCTACAAACGATAATTGACTTATTATAATATTCATTTCATTCAAATGCTTCAATCATCCTAAGAAGATATCGTTTCTTTCTAAGGAACAAGTTATTTACCAGGGATTTCGATTGATACAAGATTCCCAACTTGTCCCACATTTTTTTGGTCGAATCTTCACCTGAGACATTCAATAACACCAAATATATAAGACACAGAAGAATCATACTCATTTCCCTTATTTTGAGCTTCTCCCATTCTTCCCTTGACATACTAGTCATAATGGTACCCAGATAGAGTGTTACCCATTGTTCTCAATCTACAAAGAGATCTTCAATTTTAAGCTTCCAAAGTTTAAAATTATGTCCATCAAGTTTTTCGATGTCTATCCTCAAATTTCTTGTCATTCTTTCAAACACAACTTTAAAAATATTTGACTTACGACTCTTACTAGAACTAGGGTTTAGCTCAGATCCAAGATTATAAAACCAAGCCTTGATACCACATGTTAGGAAATAGACTTCCACACTAAACCTAATATAAGAGAGGAAGACATGTTTAAACTAGAAAGTAAATGATAAAGCAATCACACAGTACACAGATATTTTACCCTAGAAACCCAAACTAGAAAACCAATATTCCTTGAGCATATTTCTCTCTTGTTGTCTTATTCATTCAGAATAAAGGTTTACATGACTAACCTTAGTCTACACCTAAGACACAACCATGTAGCTAATATGGCTTACATCTACATTACCAACATCTTTCTACTAAAGATAAGCATGAGGATCAACTACAACATCCAACTTAATACAATTATAACATGCCTTATTTATAGGCTTTGCAGTAGGACAAACCCTAAAGAATGGCACCCAAAACTAGTTACAGATCCATGTAGATCATTGGATACAAATCCCGTGAATCTCGGGATTCTAGTACAGTCGACTAATAGTCAGATTACCATTCGACCTCCATTCAGACTTTAGTCGGTTGCCACACGACCTCCTGACGACCTATTGTTAGCTAACCTCTCGACTTACTGTCAATCACTTCGACTTCGAACTTCATGGTCGATCACTTCAACCTTCAACTTTCACCGCAAAGAATATAACAACCCAACACTAGCTTGGGTTCATGAACCAAGTATATGATCAAGGTGTGATGTGAGTGTAGAAGTGTTGTGAACAACTTCAAAAGAAAATGCTTATAAACATAAGTATTTGTAATAAATGACATCTAAAATTGAAATACAAGCTAACTACTAAGATAAATACTCTAGTGAATGAAACTTTTTGTTTATGTTAATAAAATTTCAAATGAGAAATAAGTATAAAACAATTTAGATTTACAAATAAAATCTCCTACTTCAACATAGCTAAGAACTAGGGCTAAATAAGCATGAGATTTAGCTAACTTGAAAAGAAAAGGCCAAAACCTCACACAAAAATCCAAACCCTGGGACAGGTACTAATACAACAAAGGAGGTTTTTCTTTGTCTATAAAAATGAAGCAAGTCTAAGGATTGTATCAATAATCTATGGTTCTATCCTAAGTAAACTAAAACAGAAAACTGCAATGCATGCAATACAAAACCTAAAAAAAGAAGTTGCTAAAAACCCTAGGGGGGATTTTCTCAACCTACATGAATTCTTAAAGAATGTGTTACATTACAATACAAGTACCCTAAAAGGATGAATGAACCGTATAAAAGAATTATGTAAGCCACAATAAAACCAAAAAAAAAAAAAAAAAAACTGAAAACAATGCAGAATAATATCCCAAAATCTGTGCTCTCAATGCAAAAACAAAAGATAGTTTTTGCACTGAATGAGTACAAAAAATCATAGTTTTTGCACTGAATGAGTACAAAAATCGCCCCAAATTTTTCACTAAACAAGTGTAGAAATTATAGAAATTGGGAGTAGTTTCTATTCCTTGAAAAAAATGTATTCCCGATCCTATGTTGGCTAAGCCTTAAAGTGGTCATGACTCGTGATGGGAGGAGACATGTGAAGAGAGATAGGTGCTACATTCTGTAAAGTGTGATGAAAACACATGAAAAACCTCATTACATTAGATTGTTTAATCTCAACCACCAATATCTTCCAGCTATTCTTTTAAATTTCTAAATAAAACTAATCAGAAACAGCAGACGGAAAAATTCAAAAACCTATAATATACACAGAAGAAAAAGATTCAAAAACCTATAATATTTATCAGGATATATTTGTCTTTTAATATGATCCTTAGGACCTATTTGATTGGTTACATGACTGCACTGATTGTTAAGGGATCTAATAAAAAAGATTTCTAGATAAAATGACTAAAAAAACTGGGCATGATCGTATTGCTTCCATACTTACTCAGAATGGAGCATCTTTGGGCATAGAAAATGCTGAGCCCTAGAGAGCTCTTAAAGCGATTGTTCACTAATGGTATAAACCCTAATTCAAAAAGAATATGTTCATCGTACACCACTCCACATGGCAGCTGCAGAGGGATTGCATTTGTTGGCAAAGATATTGCTTGATTTAGGTGCGAGTGTTTTTTCATTAGATAGATGGGGAAACACTCCACTGGATGAAGGAAAAAAATGTGGCAGTAGACCTCTCATCCAGATGCTAGAGGAAGCAGCAACAAAAGCTTCTGGGAGAGTTTCAACTGAATGTTTAAGAGATCCAGATAATCAAGAAGATGCCTCTTCTCTTCAAGATTCAAGAAGAGAGATATATGACCCTAGGAAAGACATAAAGGCCAGAATATGCAAAGTGTTTCCTTTTCACCCATTGACTCCCAGAGAGAAGAGGATAAATAGACTGGTCATGTGGGTTCATGAGACAATTGAAGCCTTGCTTCAAGCTGCAACACATCACTTTGGTTCTGTTGGTACCTGTGTTCTGACAGAAGATACATAAACATGAGGTTTTGCAAGTGGGCATAGACCAGTTACAATAAAGTTTGAAGTACAGTTTTCTAGGTTGTTTAACTATTCTAAGTTTTGATTTTTTTGGTTAGTAATATAAATTTATAAGAAATCACGATTTTTTGTTATTTAAATTGCATTTCTGAATACAAAAATAAATTCAACCTGTTAAAATATTTCTAGTACACTCAGATTATACAGAATTAACCATTCAAATCAGTAAATCCAACAATTTCTTTAAACAAAATTAAATAAAAATATCACTTAAAAAAACCAAAACACAAAACAGTTAACTTTTAGATTTACCTCACACTAGAAAGTAGGCTAGGAAGAAAATCACACGCAATTCCTTCTGAGAAAAGTAATCCATTCGGACTTGACAAGGAAAAGGTGTGTATATTGATTCTCATCGTCTGATACCATATTTCCTTTATTAAATTTGATCACATCACAGGCACTTTATTTTGTTTCAGTCCCGATATTCAATATCACAACACCCGCTGTCGTTGACAACTGGTGTGGAAAATGAAAAAGTTGTTCGAATCAAATTGGATTGGATTGTTACAATGACAGCATTTGTTATATCTCTCATTGTAATGAGTTGGAGTTTCTCTTGAGAATCAAATTAAATCACATGTGTTATAGGTATAGGAAACAGGATCCGATGAATGATAACTTTGCGTGGTGTATTTTGTATTTTCTTCTCGCTAAAAGTGACCCATAGAATCTTTCCTTATACTGAAACTTTTAATGAATTACTTATGTAGATGTGTGAGTATTGATTATGTGTATGAGGAATTATAGTGTAAGTAGTACAATTAGTCGATCGTGTCATGAGATCGCTTTTTTTTCCAGTGATGTTTTCATAGGGGAGCTATGTAGGTTGCAGGTTTAATGGAGGGTTATAGTAGGATTGATGGTGGAGCGAGGGGTAGCAGGTTAGGAGTTTTACCAGAACATGGAGTTGTAGGTTTTGTCGATGGTTTTTAGTTTTTTAGGCTTTCGTTGATGGAAGTCGGTTTCCACTGACATTTCACAACTGGTGCTTAGAGGTGGCAGGACTGCTAGCATAGTCTTATAGTTGTCTATCTGGTCCTATTTCCCTTGGGTCAGGTGGGGCCACTTTTTTGCTAACTGTTAGCTAGACTTTGGCTTCTCCAATGGAGTCTTTCAACTTTTTTTAGTATTTTCCGCCACAGTTGTTCTTAATGGCGCTTATCACTCTGAAGTGACTACCCAACTCTCCAACGTACTCCTACTTAACACCAAGTGTTACTTCTTTTCACTTTAATCTGCGGGCCAAGACAATTTACTGACCAAGGTTGTTACCTGTACTCCTAGGTGGCAGGGGAACATTGGACAGTGGAAGTTTCTAATGGAGCATGAGGTCAACGCACTCATGGGTGCAGTTAATGAGGTGTTGTGGAAAAACACGAGTCTTTTCACCTCAATGGATGAGCTATGTGGGGGTACCAGTAGTAAAATCCCATCTGCACCAGGCATTAAACTTCCCCCTGTGACCACGGAGGAGTTTCCTACACAACTTAACTCTCGCACAGTGCTTAACCACCACATTAGTCAGGCTCCCACGACATTTGAAGGTTGGTACACAGGTCTGTTTTCTGGTGAAAAGGATGATAGTTTTCCCTCTGAACATAGAGTTCAGTTTATCGAGGTGCAGGAGGGTGGGACTTCTCCAGAGGCTAGAACGAACCATACTGGGAAGTCGTCACATGTCCACAAGGGGGTGAATTTCTTGAGTAAGTGAAGTTTTTCAGGACGCAGAGAAAAAGCGTGGAAAGAAAAAAAGATGAAGCGAAGGATGGTTATGGGAGTGGACGTTGGGCTTGAGGAGTCCTGGAACTTATCATTATGTGCCTTGGTAGGGAGACTTTCTTATCGATCTCTATGTAAACAACCTATCACTGACTAGATGTAGAGTTTGTGGGTAACATTGTTGGGGTATTCTCCAGAGCTTCTAACGTTGCCGAGAGGCTGGTTTCACTTCATTTTTAGGAATCCAGAAGACACGCTCTTAATTTTAGAGAAGTTATGGGTTTTTGAGGGCAGTAATTTGATGTTAAAACGATGGTGAGTACGCTTTGACCCTATTTCAGAGTATTTTATCTTTTTCCACCTTTGGGTACTCCTACCAGGACTACCTCTCCAACTGTGGAATGCAAAGGCATTGGAGGCTATTGGCAATGAACTTGGTCGTTTCATCAAGGTGGATGAACTTTCTCTACAGTCGCTTGATAAAAGAATGGTTAAGGTGCTGGTTGAAATTGATATACATATAGGGAAATTGGAGTCTCTTGAAATAGACTAGAGGGGTCTCATAATGGAGCAGAGATTGGACTACCTGGGTATCTCGTTTCGGTGTACACTCTGTCGGAGAATTGGACATTTAAGAAGGGATTGTCAACATTCTATGGGGGATTCGGATTCAGAGGCCACCATGTTCGAGAAGTCAAAGGACCTTTACTCTCTAGGTGTGGACTCACAGGATGTTGTAGACTTCACACCTGCAACATTGGAGGATATTCCAGAGCAACATAAACTCTCCTTTGTTGGTAAGCTTAAAAAACATTGCCCCTCACTTTATTTTTCTTTATCGGCATGGGAATGAGACCATTTGGATAGTACATTTTTTTCGGACTTGGTTACCTCGCTTGTTGTCCTTAACGGAAAAGGTTCTGAGACAGAACCACTAGTATCAATACTCTTAGAAGGTAGGGATGAGACATCAAAAGTACTTTTACCTGATCCTGAGCCAGTTACAGTTGAGGAACCCTCATGTTCGCCTCTAGAGGGCACTAGCCTTGCTTCTGGGTTTATAGAACCACATTATGGTGATCTCTTGCTTGATAGGGTGCTTACCACTCTGGTCTCCTCCTTTAGAAAGGCCTCTAGTCCCATACCTCTCTCGACTTACCTAGGGAGGGAAGTTACCCACAGAGCAGAGACTAGTGGTGCTCATGGGGTTACTACTAGTGAAGAGGAGGAAACTGGGAAAGACTATGCATGGTCGAGAGGTCTGGGATACGAGTTCTCTCCTATAAAAACTAGGAGTGCTCGTAAGAAGGATGGGACAAACTCTACTTTTTCTGCACAACATCTTTCAACCAACACTGATCTTGGGGCGCTTAGAGGCATGAAAGCCCTTGCAAGGGCCAAATCATGATACTCCTTTCCTTAAATATCAGAAGGGTAGGAAGACCCCTTAAAATTGCCTCCCTTCGTAGACTAATCTCAAAAACACTTCCAGACATTATATTTCTGCAAGAAACACTGGTAGTCGAGGAAAAGGCTAGACTCTTCATGTATTCTCTACATCCCGAGTGGCTGATTTGTGTTGTTAGTTCTATAGGGAAGTCTGGGGTACTTTTGGTGACATGGGATCCAAAAAAAATTGATTTATTCCCCTTCTTAAGTTGTGGCGATATTTTTTTGACAGGTACACATAAAGCAGATAAAAAAATGATCTCTCTTTTAAATGGGAAAAGGTGGATGGTAGGGGATTGTTAGCTCATAGAGATTTGATTGTAGCTAGGGAAATAAACTTTAAGGTAAGTGCAGGGGAGGTATGGGGTGACTCGGGTCTGTTGAACCCGCTGGCGGCTTATTTTAAAGATATCTTCATAAAAAATCAACTTGTTGACATTCTTCCAGCTGATGTGGTTCCTGTTAGCACTAGAAGTCACCTCCTGATTGCAGTAGAGGTAATCCCAATACCCATCAGTTTGTATGTCACAATGAATAAATTTAAAGGGGGGTCTAATGGACATAGACTTAGAATTATATCACTTTAACTCAAAAAATTGGGCTAGTATGCATAAGCAGATGAGGTCTTGATCTAACTTTGGTCAGTAAGTTGTAATAAGGGTGAGTAGGGGGGGAGAACTTGACGAGAATGAAGAGGTCTATTGTGAACATCCGGTCTTCCAGCAGCCTAAGGAGTAAAAACTCAGAAGACAAGATCCTCTTGGTTCATATTTTTAGGGAACTGAATGAAATTATCACTAAACTGAAACCAAACATACATCACAATTCAATAACAACAACTCGAATGGATCATCCATGCCTGAGTCATTCATTGTTGGAGGGAAAAGACAACACAAGAGACTGATTAAAACTGGTCGCGATGTCCCTTTGATCAAATGTAATGTCCCCCGCCTCTTAGAGAGGTGATGTGGAGACTCAGTGGCCTGGGCACCCCCACTAGGTCATATTCTTACACTGAAGGGGGAAGTCAAGGAGGCTAAAGTTATATTTTTAAGTTGACTTAAGAAAGGAAAAGGGATTAAGGGTGAAAGATAACTCAACAGAAGAATAGAAGATTAACCCTGAGAGTTAACCTAACTCAACAGAGAATTAGAAGGAAAAAAGTATAAGTAAGAGGCTGGGGCACACCTATTAGGCATTATGGTTTTGGATTAACATTTTCTATTGCTCTTGAGCATTTAGTTTGGGGGTTTTGTTGTACAAACCCTTGTGAGCAACTCAGTGGTGAAATATCCACTCACCTTGTTCCGCAGCTTGGTCTCAGGGATGAAAGACTCCTCCACACCATTCTAGCCTCATCCCATCTCCATCTAGTGCTTCAGAAGGTAGCAGGACGTATTGTTCTTGTGTTTCCAGCAAGGGCGCACCATCATCTAGAGGGAGGTTCGATCCAACTTATCCGGAGGGCCTAGGGCCATTCCGATAGTTAGGTTTTGTTTGCAGGGGCAGGACCATCAGTTTGAGGGATTTTCTGGAGGGTTATCATAATTCTACATTTGTCTACAGTTTGGGATGTCTTGGAGCCATAGGGGACGTCCTGTGATTCAGTAAAACTCAGATCTAGGGAGATCTGCTTGAGATCTGAGTTTGAAACTTCTCCCATGGGATTCTCATAGCCCGATCTATATTCTTGGAGAGTTTCAGAGCATTTGGAGGCCTCCTTCATCAGGG
>ML796709.1:128236-167876 GCA_009831015.1 Picea engelmannii | reverse complement strand
AACTCAACGCAATGGGGACCATTTCTTCCTAAGGAGGGAGGATTGATCCAGGTGGATATCGGTGGCCACCCACCTTTTCTGACTGGCTCAAAACAATTTTCTGGCAATTTTGGCAATTTACTATTTTTAGCAGGTTTTAACTTTCAGGGCCATTTTGAGGGCCTAAATGAAGGTTTTTTGAGATCGAGGTTCTCAATGATAGCCGAAGGCATGATTGAGCCCCCAAAATGAATCTCCTCAATGATACCTTTCCAACGATCTATCACACACCTAAAACGGAGATCGTATGCAAAAGTTACAACCCCGGGAAGTTGATGTACTAACTTACCCAAACGGGGCCCACGTGAATTTTGGCGCTTCATCTCCTAGGGTTAGGTTTTTGGATGTATATGACTTTTGGCATTCTCGTCTATTGTAAAAAGGCCTCTAGAGCCTCATTGTAATCATCTTCTCACGGATAAGCTACCAGCGCCTTAGCTAGTTTATTTACATTCTGTTTGTAAGCATATTTCAGTCATTTGTTATTAATGAAATGAAGTCTTATTTCCGTTGCATCTCTGCGTTTATGTGTATTTATGTATTTCATTGTGTTCCTACATAAATCCGGATCAACATTGGCTGGGACAATGTTGTCGAACTTCCAAAGCAGACATAGCACATGGGGCTTGAGCCAAATCCTCAACAATGTTGTAGTTTTGGGTAGCCCGTGAACTAGGATTAAAGGTATATTTTCGGATAGTGCTCTTAGGAGGGCGTAAGATGGAGTCAAATGAAGGTTTGTCGATCTGGAGCGGTCCAGATGGAGGGCTAGCAGATGGAGGACTAACGGAGGATGGTAATGGGCCTGATAAGGAACTGTTAGTAGTCTTCGGTTTATCAGGTTTAATCAGTGTGTCATATGTCATAGTGCGAGTGGTCAGATTAATCCTGTTAAACATGTAAATGTGGGCACTTGTCAAGGCCTCATCATGGGATTGGTTGGAGCTGCCCCCTGAAGTGGGGGTTTGAGCAACCAAAGATTGTTGTTGTGGAAAAGGCTGGGTAAGAACAATGGGTTGTGAGTTTCCCTTAAAGATCTTGGCCACTTCATCACGATGTGGACAGTCTCGGGTGTATTGATCATCACCACAAATGAGACTTGGGAATGTCGGTTATCGTTGTGGTTGTTTTCCAGCAGCAGGGGTTTGAGGTTGATTTTTTGGTTGTTCATTGTTGTTGTTTTTCTTTGGTTTATTTCTTGCTTTCTTCTTGCCCCCAGATTGTTGCGAAGGGGTCGATTGGACCGCATTCACCTCAGAGACCTGAGTTTGAGGGGAGGTAGAAGAGGGTGTAGTCAAACTGGGAGTAGACGTTGAAATGGACCGCTGGGTTGTTCCAGTCGACTGGGAAGTAGATTGGGTTTTGACGGAGCGAATAACTCCATTCGCGTGCGACGTAGACGATGGTTTGGATGGATAATTAGTGACACAGGTAGCATTCGGTATCAAATTGTACAGAGTACCAGACTGTGAATAAACCAAGTCTAAGTACTGAGCTTGAGCAATAGCTTCTTCCTCGGTGAATACACCACCCATGGCAACATCACGAGCGATTTGGGGTAACAATGATTTAGTGAACCATTCCACTAATAATTGGTCAAGGATGACCACTTTGATTAGCCTTCGTCGTCGTCTCCATTCATGAATATTATCGGAGATATGTATGGAAGTTGTCTGACGAAGGGAGGTCAATAGTTTGGTGCCCGTCTCGTATCGAATGGGTAGTTGGAAGTGTGTGAGGAAGGACATGGAAAGAGAGTTGAAATCGTGAAAAGAAGCACATGGTAGTTCAATATACCACTTTTCTGCAGAACTCGTAAGCATTCGTTGGAAAAGACGCAAACGTATAGAATCGTCCATGAGGGAGTTGGATGAACACCACAAATGGAAAGTCATCACGTGGTGGTTTGGGTCTTCTCCGGAATTTCCGTCAAATTTTGGAATATCAGAAGGAAGTTTAGCTGGAATAGCTGGCCAAACCGGAGAATGAATAATAGGATCATTCGTTAACCGAGACAAGTCTGGAAGGTCCAGATTCGCTAGAAAAGGTAGTTGTCAGTTAACCTGTGGGTAATACTGGTGTGGCATAGGAACACCAGTAGGACCATACACTGGGTTAGACTGATAATTGTAACCAGTGGGCCCTCTTGTATAAGGTTGGTGTTGACCAGGGTACACAGAATTTGAGGTGTTTTGAGAAACATGTGTGAGTGGAGGATAACTGGATGGGTTTTGAGGATTATAAGACATATTTGGCGTTTTTCCATAAGGAGGATATAGATGGGTCCCTTAAGGGGGAAGAGATTGTTGTGGAGACTGAGGGTTGTGTGCCCCTGAGAACTGTGGGTTTCTTGGAATGTGATGTTCCATGGATTGGGTGTGGTAGACATATTTTGTCCATACAGTTGATGGTAGGCTCCGAATTGAGGTTTCCCCCCATCATGAGGGTGCCCTCCAAATAGAAGTTTTCCTCTGGTGGGAGGATGTCCCCCATCTTGAGGTAGAGTTCCCTGAATTTGGGAACCAGACGTAGATGACTGACCGGTGCTTCTTAATGGATTAAAGTTACCGAGACCAATTCCTCTGGGTTGTTTTATAGGTATAGAACTTCTATGCATAACTTGTGTAGTAGTGATAGTTTAAGAATTCAATGCTCTATACCCAAAAGGGAGTGATGATGAAGGTCTAGGTGTTATTGGTGTGCCGATTGCATCTTGGCTAACCACCGCATTACCGGCGGGAATAGTCGGCATGTGAGGGACCATTGTAGAGTGAGCCATCTGGAGAGAAAAAGTGGACCTTGGGCCAAAAGACGATGTGTTCAGACCAACGAACGGTGTGGCTGAAAAAATGGTAGTACACGTAAAATGGTTGAAGGGTAAGGTGTAGGTGATAGGTGCATTGACACCTATCCCCATTCCATAAAGATCTTGCACAATGCATGGTGTGCTTCGAACAATGTCTATGGTCCAAAAGGGGTCATCGACTAAAGGGTTTGAATGAGGCCCAGTCAGAATGTCAGAAGGATTGATGACGACAAATTCACTGGCTGAATTCAGTTGGAGAACATGTGTTTCATATCCCTCCGGAATGCGAAAAGCCTCCGGAGACTCTGAAACAATCCAAAAATTCTCTAAAGAGGTGGGAACTTCTTCTTGGGAGGTTATAGTGTCGTGAACCTCGCTATGTTGAGGAGATTCCTCCATAGAATGAGGGGGTAAAGGAGTATTCTCTTCCATATTTTCTGGAGGAAGTCCCTGTAACCTTCGTGAACGGCATGGAGGGTCGATGTTGGCAAAAAAGAGTCGATGGAAAAAATCTATGGCCAACTAGCGAAAAGAAGCAGCATACACTAATAGAATATAGGAGTCACAACCAAGCAAACATGACCTTCTCTCGATGACCGTACTAGTTGGTGATGAAATCCAACGTCACGTGATCAGGTCAAGAAGGGGCGGGGATATGGTGGAATAGTTACAATGGCAAGCTGCTTAACGGACTTATGCCTTGGTGCAAGATTCCACGTAGTAATTGTGGATTTACTCTCCAAGGAGCCCGAGTGAGTTTGACCAATGTCTGCTCCAGGTACAGTGAGACTTCCCTTCACTGTCACCTTGTGTAAGACCCTAAAGATTATGTCCACTAAGGATACCAATTTGCAGTCAGCCCCTAGGCAGGTATAGTCGACAGTCCAATCCGAACGTATGGGCAACGTATCTAGCCCGAAATTAGCTTGAAAGGCTTCCACTCAACATTGTGGGTATACCTTTAAGCGATCCCCATAATACAATCAGACTACTACAATCAGTCAAACCACGGAGGGATAATCTTCGTAGCTTTCCCGAATGCAACCTCGTGCATAACCCCTATGTGAGAGGGGGATCCAGGGTAGACTTATACGACAATTGGATTTGGATCTCCCTAGCTCAGGATGCTAATGTTTGTTTTTGAAACTTTGGAGAGTTATGCTCACAGCCTAATCCAAATTACTAACCCTAGTCTACTGTTGGTGGAGGATCCTAGAAAAGAAAATGTTTGAAATAGTTTTTAATTACCGTTCATTTTATGGCTGTTCTTTACTCAAAAAGGGTGCATGGAAGTGAAACAGATGGGATGATGACTCAATCCCCAAAAAATGCATCAAAGATGATAAGAAATCATTTCTTTTCGATGAATATCTATTTAAGGGAGAGAGAGAGTTATTTTCACTAACAAGTACTAATAAGGAATGTCCTCAAACAAATTTTTTTCAATCAAATCCAATGTGGTGCTAAAACTTTTGGAAATGTCTTCTAATATGCAAATCAATCATGAAGATGAATCTTTATTGTTTGTGTCCGAATAATGATTAATTCAAAACAACACTTCTCCTGCTAATTAACCTTTTGGATCAAGGAGACTCAGACAAGTATAAGCAGGTTGCGTGCAAACAATACACCCTCTCGTTGTGATAGAAAACAAGAAGCAAAAAAGAAAACAAAGAAAAACAATAATTTCACACACAAAGAGATGTTGAAGAACAATGAACTTAACAAAAGCCAAATGAAGAGATTCGTATACTTCTGGTGTCATTCACCTGAGTTTCTCGTTCAATCAAAAAGGAGAGAAAAATAGTGCATTGGTTTCAAACTCCCAACAGCAGAAAAACTCAAAAATAATGAAGAAGACTACAAAATCTAAACAACAAGGTATTTTTTCCTCAGAAGGAAGGATGTCAAAGTTGAATTGGAAGAAGCATTGACTCACAGAGAGGCTCAGCATGTGAAACACAGAGACTAGACCCTGAAAAAGGCAATTCTGGAAAGGTTTTCTACCAAAAAGGGGCTAGCACTCTGGGATAAAGGGAAACGAGCATTATAGTGCTCTGTCTAACATACCCAAGGAGCACTGGCCCTCTGTCAACATAGCCACAGGGGCGCCAGGCTTGAAAAGCTCATGAAAATGTCAAAAAATCTAAAATTTCAGTCGGATTTTGGCAATCAAGCTGAGTGTGATGGGGTAAAGAGTCAATGAGTTCATGAAATCAAGCCAAAAGGGGTGAACTAGGTCTGAAAAAAATCAAAGGGTAAGACAAGGTCTATGAGGATAAATCAAAACCAAAAAGTTTCGATTCAAGGCATCCCCAATGGAGTCGCCAGTTTCTGTTGAAGGAAAATCTCCCTACGGACAGGTAGATCTCCTCTTGAGAGCTAGACTCTTAACTCTTAAGACAAAAGATGCTTAACGTGGACACTAACTTCCTTTCGGATCCATACAAACTAATGCATGAGGAGGAAGGAGAAAATAAATACCTTTTATCGACGTTTGTCCCTGCACGCTCCGAGTTGAGCTCCAATCTTTCGCTCCTCGATGAGCCTTGTAGACAAACAACCATACAACCACTTCCTACTCTATTGATATTAGCTTGAAATAGATCTATCTATCATAGACAAGTTTATGTGAAATTAAATACAAACTAGAAAGAAACAGGCCAAGCATGTCATATTAATGAGAACAATGACAAAAGTAGCTTACAACCGTAGATGCGAATGCGGCAGCTTCGTCAAGTCCCCTTTGTCTAACCCTTGCTCAAAAGATCCACCATCCAGACGACAACAAATTTACTGATTACTTTCCTCCAGTTCATTGTGTGTTTCCTATGAGATCATAGGTTTCATGCTTCCATTCCTTCTCTCCTTTTCACCATGATAGAGCCTTCTTATATAGGTTCAGAGAGGCCTAACCTCTTGAGGTATCTTTAGGGTAAGTTGAGGAATTCCCTCCTTAGATCAGGGATCTTTTCCTAAGATCATGGTTGAACTAGGAATTCGAATGCAATTGCTTTCCAAACTTTAAATATCTTCCCCTTATTCTCCTCAACAGATCAACTGCTGCCTAGATTAGACAACGCTCCCTCAGAAGGGGCTTCAGGGCACTATAACGCTCCCTAGTAGGCTCAAGGGGGGCGCCAACACTCCAAATATCCATAGCGCTCCTTCAGAAGGGATATTTGGTGTTATAACGCTCCCTAGCACCTTATAGGGGAGCGCCAACACTCCTAAGGGTGATGTAGAGGTGCACTCTCTACCAAAACCTTAAATTAAATGCTCCTTTCAGGTGGTAAGAGGTTCTTATCTCCAGTTAGCCATTCCTCTTTCTTCAAATCAAGTGTTTGAGGCATTTTAAGTGTCTTCTTAGTGTCGTCGTCATGGCAGTATGATTTGCTTGATACTCGCGACACTTATGAGAAACATGCGACACTTGCGAGCAACATGCGACACTTGTGACACTTACCAAAGCGAGTAATGTTGATGTGTAATAGATTGCCCCCCAAAGTATGAAGCTAGAAGATGAGAACTGATAACTGAAATGCTTTGTAGAATTTCAAGAAAGGGTATAGACTTCGAGAACCTGACAGAAGCTGCACACAAACATCCAACAAATATTATGACATGTTTCAAAGCCAAGGCAGGCATACCTATGCTTGGGTGATCAAGACTTGCAAGATATGGCCGCCATAAAATACACTGCGGATCCATAATTGCATTGATAAAAAGGTATAGCCACCGATGATACAATGTGTATCTATAATATGATGACCTGAACTGATCGTAGCCACGAAGAATACACAATGGATCTATGAGATGACAAGACATAGCCACGACCAATACAAAGTGGATCTATGTAACAATATATGTGTCATTGTTCAAGAGAAACGCCTTCGCAACCTGGGAAAAGTACATATCAAAGTAATCACTCAACCCAGGGTCTTCTTACTGATCCCGATGTAGTATGAATCTAACCATGTGAATAGATGTCCTGATGTCGAACATGGCAGAAACCACTTGATTACCGATCAATGATGTAAACCATTAACAAGCGCGAGGGAGATCACCATTAATGTCAATGATTCCCAATGTACCCTAGTACATTCCAACGAATGTGAATGGATGAGCTGGAGTCGAATATCTGTGGAATCATCCGATCAGAGGTCAATGGTGTAAATCCACTGTCGGACGTGAGGAGGCCTGCCATTGAGGCATGCAGGTCCCAAAGTACTAATTGGTTTGTGAGTCTAGTTCCCGGATAATGTGTTGAAGTCGACAGGAATAGACTCGTCGAAGGAGGGCCTTGATGTATTCCCCATTAACGACACGAAACAGACATAGAGATGTAATAGTCAGATCAAATGAACATGGACTGACATGGGTATCAAGACAAGATATTTGTGATGGCTGACTCTCGAGGCAGATATTTCCCTTGAACACTGAGGCACGACAATGGAAACATGACATGGACCAAAACTTTATGATGCAGTGGATGCTGTGAATTACGTCAGGCGACCCAAAGGAGTGGAAGAAACTCAAAGGATTGGCTGAGCGTAGAGGTTCAGTGGATTAAATGTGTGCAAAAGACAAAGTGTCATGTTCAAGGGCGACTTTAAGAATTACTTGGTAATGTTCTCAAGAGACTGCTTGGCTTGCTTCTTTCAAATTTTCCCCCATCCAGATAGATGAGTACTCTTTTTGATTTAACAATCTTGAGGAGGGTAACACATGCTCGATATAACTCACCTTCGGTAAGTTCCTCTTCCTTTGTTTAACGAACTGGAAGAAGTAAGGGTTCGGTCCCGCATGGGCCTGTCGATGTTTGTTTTAGCGAGTCCAAAGACATAAAACTCGAAGGTTTTTCATGATTATAGAGTCTGGAAAAACACTTAAAAGAGAGCTCTCTCAGTTCCTTTTTCGTACAGTTAGTCTCACGAGGCCGAAAAAGAGATAAACTACCACTCGAAAGACGCCCTTTCGAACCTTTTAACGAGCGTGAAAGGAAGCAAGATCACTCGGTGATATTTTCATATTTAGAGAGTCTGAATAGAGTTTAAAGATGACTCCAGGGGGTTCCTTTTTCGTGTGTCCATATGGGTCCGAAAAAGAGATAAAAGTCTACCCGATGCGTTCTTATATTCTCGAGCTTGAGAACAAACTAAGACTATGCTCATGGATTTGACAAGGTAAACAAACGATCAGAACTGCTTGGAAACCTGTAGCGTAAAAACTGCAATCCAAAGGTTTATTGAAGCCATTATATTGTTAAAGAAACCCACAAATAACTATACCTTATAAAAAATGGAAATTTATAAATAGTAATACAATAAAAAATTCATTTACCATTTCATTTTGCATAAGGATTTATAGTAGTGGAGATTCTCACTTTGGAGGTTAATCTTGTTTTGCATGATACTGGAGCTACGGTTGACCATTTCTCTCACCGTTTGGACCAGGTAGATCTTCATCTCCCCTTCTTTAAATTACATGGTTCAACATTTGTTTCCATAGCAATATTTACATTAAAAAACGAAGCCCTAAGTCGCTCCAAAAAAGATCAAATTGACCTCTATTGAAAATGATGGGAAAAAGGCATTCTTTTGCAAAAACATTTTAGAGGGTGATAACATAGATGCCAATGCCTTGACACTTAAGTAGATGGGTCGTTTTTGTTAAAGAATATATAAGAAACTCAAAAAAACATGCCCACGTAGCCATTATGAAAATCTTTTAATTAAAAACGTTTTATCGTTGCATGATGATTGTTGAATGGTAAAGAGAGGGCGTGATGATTATTGAGTGATAAAAAGAGGGCGTGGTCCTTTTTGAATAGTATGGGCAATAGATTTCAAGTTTTTTAATTGCTTAAGAAATTGCTGAAAAATTGAATAATGAAATTCTTTGTTTTTGTTTGTTTGTTTGTAGGTGATTTCGGCAACGACCATGATCGAGTGGAAAGAACGAGAGCATGAGATTGATGATTTGGCCATTTTGCGGAGTCCTCGTACATGGGATGCATTGAGAGATTGTGGCCTTTTGAAATTCTTCAAGTTGTAGAAGATGAAGAAAGAAATCCTTTTTCTTGAGTACATAATCAACTTATGGGATGTCGCAGAGCAAGGGTTCCGGATTGGAACACAACATCTAACCATCGAGTTGGAGGATGTATATTTCTTGACTGGCCTCTCGAAAATAGGGGTTCCTATAGCTTTATTTGGACAGAGGGTGCTTCCTGAGCAAGTGGGTTTGTATCTGGCACGTCATTGTGTCCCAGGAGCAAGACTGGTGGGGGGTAGAATCCCCATCAAGGATATCAGAGAGTTACCCCTTCGGTCCATTTTGTTTGCCATCACGAGTGTGACGGGAAGCACTAGCGCACATCTGGCATCGATATCACAGTTAGCTTATGGCATACAGTGTTTGGAACCAATACTGTTCAACTGGAGCTCAGGGTTCCTTCGGAATGTGAAGGAACATGTTTCGCAGTGTAGGATGGGGAAGAAACAATTCGGATATGGTTCGTTCTTAGTCTCATTCTTCTTAGAGAGTATCCCCCAGATGCAACCTTAGATTGCATTGGCGGTCCGGCCAGTGGAAGAACCACAGATGGAACGATGGACTAGTCTTTTTCCGAGACTAGTGGCAGAGTCAGAGTTCCATTTCACCAGTGACTTCTTTGCTTGGCTGAGATGCCAGTATCTTTGGATAGAGGACTTCCCATATGCCGATGTGGACTTCCGCAGGAGCATGGATTTGATTCTACCAGCGGGGGAAGATTGGGATGCGTCAGGTGAGAGACTAAGCAACACCTTGTCTATTTTTTTATGTTTTTAAGTTTTTTAACGTATATATATATATATATATATATATATATATTTGGGTATGTGGAAGAGTTTTTAATGGATGTATTGTTTTGAACATGTAGACAAGAGAGCAGTGCGCCCGACTGAGATACCAGTACCGGGACGTCGCGGGGATGCTCCGGTTGTAGTAGATCTGGGGCACCAGTGATAGGTCCATGAGAGGTTGAAAGAAACCTTCAAGGCCTCACGATGGGCATTCCTCCTCTACGGAGCAGAGAAGTGCCTTTACATCTATAGAGACATACTGTGGGGGTGCCAAAGAATGTTAATTATCTACTGAGATGTGTAGTGCGCGCAGTGATATGTTACTCTGAGCACAATGCAGAGCAGAGAGATTAGAGTCTCTCTAGTGATTGTATATTTTGTATGACTTGTCAGACGATGTTGTATGTAAAGACCCAAAATTTTTCTCTTCCAAATACTTTTTCGATGTAATCAAAACATTTTCAGTCACGCTATGTATATATATACAGTTCCGAGTTTTTATAGTGCCAAATGATTTGTACATGATGATGCCTTTAATGTGATGTGTTTTAATTTACATATGATGTACAATTTGTTTTCCTTCATGAAACCTTATCTATGGGCGAGATACCAATCCATGATGTAATTAGCTAACGAATCTGAAACATTGTTGAGTTCTCTTGGAATATGTTTGTATTCGATGTAATCAAACATTCGTTCCAAACGACGAACTTGTAGGTGGAGACATAGCAGGATAGGATTACGAATAGCGTAGATACGATTGAGTTGATAAACCACGAGTTGGGAGTCTAGGTTAACAATGATACGAGAGATACCTAGGGAGGAGGATTGGGTTAAAAGTCCGATGATAGTGTGATATTCTGCCATGTTATTAGTCGTTGGTCCTAAGCAAATACCTCATGAACTCACCACGTCGTCAAATTGGTAAATGACCCATGCTGCCGAAGCAATGTTTCGGGTGTGTCGACTAGCGCCATCTGCAAACCCGACAAAGATAGGAAAGGAAGACGCCATCTGCGCATGTAAACACAAGGCACAGTATGAGTGGCAAAGGTAAAGACTTGAGCACGTGAAAGAAACAGTCACACCAAACTAAAATACAATAATGTACAAAGTACACATGCTAGGTAATATAGGCATAGTACTTTTTAAGGTAAAGCCCATTCTGGGGCTCTCCTATGGAAATTCCATCATAATCGACTAACTCATAGGTGCTTCTATGCAGAACACATTTCACAATGTAAGGGCCATGCCACAGAGGTTCTAACTTACCTGTCCCTAGTTTGTCATGAGCTTGGTCATAGACGAGGACTAAGTCTCCTTCTGCAAAAGTATGAGGATGGACATATTTGTTGTATTGAGTTTTTATCCATTTCTGATGTGCCTCGTTAACGAGAGCAACATCTCGACGTGTTTCGTCCATTTTGGTCAGATATAAGAAATGTTCTTCTTCGGCAGAAGTATGGGGTAGGAGTTCTACTTTAAGTTTCAGAGATGGAATCTCACACTCGATTGGTAAAACGACTTCGATGCCATACACTAACTGGAAAGGAGTGAACCCAGTTGTGGTTTTCACGGAAGTATGGTAAACCCAGAGAGTAGAAAAAAGTTGTAGATGCCAGGATGTCTTATTTTCCCCTACCATGAATTGAATTATGGTTTTGAGGACCTTGTTGATAGCTTCAACTTGTCCGTTGGCCCGAGGATAGTACGAGGATGAGTTTTCATGTAGAAAACCCAACTTGACATGCAATTCACTCATCATCTGGTTCTTAAAGTGTGCACCGTGATCGGTGACAATGGCGTGTGGTACACCAAAACGAGTTATGATGTGGTTAAAAAGAAATAGAGATGCGGTACAACCATCATTTAGAAAGGTAGGCATAGCCTCAGCCCATTGGGTAAAGTAGTCGATGGTGACGATTATATAACCGTGTCCCTCGGATGAGGTAGGCTTATATTGCATGAAATCGATACCCCACTTGGCAAAGGGGACGATGGCGATAATGGGTTGCAACGTAGTAGGGTGGGTGCGTTCCTTGTTGTTAAAAACTTGGCAGGGTGGGCATTTTTTGACTACCTCAATACAATCTTTGAAAATCGAGGGCCAAAAATAGTCGGCACATAGAATTTTTTGAGTTGTGGCCATCCCAGAAAGGTGACTGCCACAGGCTCCAAGGTGACAGTCATTCAGAATGTGTTCAGCCTCTGCGTGAATCAAACATCGTCGAAGGATAGTGTCAATACCACGGCGATACAAGGTGTCGTCGACGATAAGATAACGATGAGAATGGTGGCGAATACGCTGACATTCTTCACGGGAAGTGTTAGGCTGAAAGAATTGGGTTTGGAGGTAAAGGAGGATGTCTCCATACCAAGGATCAGAGTTGCTGATGAGGAAAAGAGTTTCATCAGGGAGAGACTCTCTAGGTTTGATATCTTCATCAGCATGGGGGAGATCGCAGATGAGTTCCGCAAACACCAGGGACTTTTTGGCTTTGGACTTTGCAAATTCAAGATCAAATTCCTGAAGGATGACGATCCATTTAGAGTATTTTCCTCCGAGCACTTGACGTTTCAAGACGTGGTACATGAGGTTTGAGTTTGCAATCATAGTGGTGGTGCGTAGTAGGATGTAATGGAAAAATATTTGGACAACGATAACGACTGCCATAGACAGTTTCTCTACATGTGAATATCGGAGTTCGGGTCTAGATAGACTCTTGCTCAGGTAATAGATCACATGTTCCTCACCGTTGGGGTCCTCCTGAACTAACACCATTGCAATAGTGGAAGTGGAGGCAGCTAAGTAAAGGATGTAGTCCTTTGTATAGTTTGGAGGATGCAACAAAGGTGCGTGGGTCAATGCATGCTTGAGAACGTCAAACGATCATTGAGCGATGTCATCGCAGATAAAAGGGGTGTATTTATGCAACAATTTCATGAATCCTTTAGTTATCTCAACGTAGTTACAAATGAAACGGTGAAGGAAGTTTGCTTTTCCTTGCAAACTTTGGAGTTGGGTCAAATTAATAGGTGGGAGTAAGGCCAGAATAGCCTTGATCATTAAGGGATCCACCCAAATCCCATCTTTGGAGACAATAAAACCAAGGAGTTGACTGGATTCGACAGTGAAAATACACTTATGTGGGTTCAAGCGGATACGGTAAAACCGACATCGAAGAAAAATAGCCCGTAAGTGATCAACGTGATCTGATTGATTGGATGAGTGGGCAGGTAAGTCGTCGAGGTAAGGTTCTGCAATATGCTTGATATCGTGGAAAGCGTACGACATGGACCGCTGGAAAGTAGCACCAGCATTTTTGAGACCAAAAGGTAGCTTTCGATAGGTGAGGGTTCCCCATGGGTAGATAAAGGTGGTCTTATGTTTATCAGTAGGTAAAATTTCAATCTGGTTATACCCAGAAAAACCATCCATGAAGGAGAAGATTACGCTCCCAGCGCAATTATCACTGATCTGGTCGATGAAGGGCGTAGGGTAGTTGTCCTTTGGACAATCCTTATTGAGATCGCGATAGTCAACATAGACATAGATGGTCCCTTTTTTTTTGGCAACCAGAACAAGGTTGGAGACCCATTCTATCAAAGGGACGGGATAGATGAAGCCAGATTTTAAAAGTTTCTCAACTTCTGCCTTTATAGCCACTATTTTCTTGGGATGAACCGGGGGGAGTTTTTTTCAAATAGGTTTCACGCCTGGGTAAGTCTCGATTTTATGCACGACGATCGAAGGGTCGATTCCTGGCATTTCCTTGTAGCTCCAAGCGAAGACATCGCGAAATTCTTTAAAAAGAGCGGTGTAAGATACCACTTCTTCGGGTGTGAAATTAGCACCAAAGTTAATGTTTTCCACAATGCCCTCTTTGATCGAAATATCAATAATGATCATAGTAGATATATTACCCATATTTCCCTCATAAAGAGTATCTTGTGTGAGGATGGGAGATTGTGGAGAATCGGTAACATCAGGAGGGAAGACAGAGTGTATGACTTTTTGAATTTCTTCTAGAGGCGGAAGAAAAGAGGATCGATGATGGTTATCATCCCAAGGTACATCGTCAATACTAAGCATCTACATTATAGATTCGTCGGAAGGGAAAATTTGGGAAATAATCGATTGCAGACGATAGGGAATCCAACCATGAGGACATCGAGTAGGCATCAGGTGCCAATGAATGTGGGTTGTCCAGAGAGGGAGAGGTAGATTGAATAGCAATGTATGTGGCCTTGGCTGGGCCAAGTGGCATGGTGTCACCTAGCACATCGAATTCCATAGGACTAGGTACAATCCAAGGGTCAGATGATTCCAAAGATTGATAAGGCATAGTCGAAATCATATTGACGGTGGCAATATGATTTGTGGTGGGTGGAAGTGGTGTAGGGAAGGTACCCATAAGGCTAGAATATTTTAACAAGCCAACACAAACACTTTCATACGTAACTAGGTGGTCTCCCCAAAAAGGAATTTTGTTGGTGACAGGGCCACGAGCGTCGGGTGTACAGAAATCTAGTTGATCGATAGTGACAATTTTTCTTTGATGGGGGAATTGTACACATCAAAACACTGGCGAGTTGATCACAGTCATAGCGTAGAACCAACTTCTTCCTAGTAGTAGGTTGTAATCGAGGGGGTGTCGACCACCTTGACATCAACAGTAATAGTTTTTCCGCCCAACTGAATGACTAAGGATTATAAAAGTCCATGAGGATGAAAACCTTGCCCATCGAAAGCGCGTAACATCGTGGGGGATTTGTTAAGGGAAGGTGATTTTAAGCCTTTCCAACAAGCTAAAGACATGAATTAAGTAGAGGCTCCCTCATCCAAGATAGTTCGGTGGATTTGTTGATTGTGAACAACAACATCGATTTGAAAAGCTAGTTGGTGGGAGAGTCTTGGTTGATGATCATCCAGATTAAACGTAAGGTTATTAGATGACTCATGATTGAAAGCACCGATGGAAGCTAAGAGAATTCTACGTTGGTTGGGACAGTGTTGTAGAACTTCCAAAGCAGACATAGCACACGAGGCTTGAGCCAAATCTTCAACAATGTTGTAGTTTTGGGCAGCCCGTGAACTAGTATTAAAGGTAGATTTTCGGATAGTGCTCTTAGGAGGGTGTAAGATGGAGTCAAAAGAAGGTTTCTCGATCTGGAGCGGTCCGGACGGAGTGCTAGCAGACGAAGGACTAATGGAACATGGTAATGGGTTCGATAAGGAATCATTAGTAGTCTTCAGTTTATCAGGTTTAATTAGTGTGTCATATGTCATAGTGTGAGTGGTCAGATTAATCCCGTTAAACATGTAAATGTGGGCACTTGTCGAGGCCTCATCATGGGATTGGTTGGAGCTACCCCCTGAAGTGGGGGTTTGAGCAACCAAAGATTGCTGCTGTGGAAAAGGCCGGGTAAGCACAGCGGGTTGTGAATTTCCATTAAAGATCTTGGCCATTTCATCGTGATATGGATAGTCTCAGGTGTAGTGATCATCACCACAAATGAGACATGGGAATTTCGGTTTTCGTTGTGGTTGTTTTCCGACATCAGGGGTTTGAGGTTGATTTTTTGGTTGTTCATTGTTGTTGTTTTTCTTTGGTTTATTTCTTTCTTTCTTCTTGCCCCCAGATTGTTGCGAAGGGGTCGATTGGACCGAATTCACCTCAGAGACCTGAGTTTGAGGGGAGGTAGAAGAGGGTGCAGTCGAACTGTGAAAAAATGTTGAAATGGACCGCTGGGTTGTTCCAGTCGACTGGGAAGTAGATTGGGTTTTGACGGAGCCAATAACTCCATCCGTGTGCGAGGTAGATGATGGTTTGGATGGATCATTAGTGGCATGGGTAGCATTCCGTATCAACTCATATAGAGTACCAGACTGTGAATAAACCAGATCTAAGTACTGAGCTCGAGCAATAGCTTCTTCCTCGGTGACTACACCACCCATGGAAACATCACGAGCGATTTGGGGTAACAATGATTTAGTGAACCATTCCGCTAATAATTGGTCAGGGATGACCGCTTTGATTAGCCTTCGTCGTCGTCTCTATTCATGAATATGATTGGAGATATGTATGGAAGTTGTATGACAAAGGGAGGTCAATAGTTTGGTGCCCGTCTTGTATCGAATGGGTAGTTGGAAGTGTGTGAGGAAGGACATGGCAAGAGATTTGAAATCGTGAAAAGAAGCACGTGGTAGTTCAATATACCACTTTGCTGTAGAACTTGTAAGCGTTCATTGGAAAAGACGCAAACGTATAGAATCATCCATGAGGGATTTGGATGAACACCACAAATGGAAAGTCATCATGTGGTTGTTTGGGTCTTCTCTGGACTTTCCGTCGAATTTTGGAATATCAGAAGGAAGTTTATCTGGAATAGCTGGCCAAACGGGAGAATGAAAAATAGGATCATTCGTTAACCGAGACAAGTCTAGAAGGTCCAGAGTCACTAGAAAAGGTAGTTTTTAGTTAACCTATGAGTAATACTGGTGTGGTATAGGAACACTAGTAGGGCCATACACTCAGTTAGATGGATAATTGTAACCAGTGGGCCCTCTGGTATAAGGTTGGTGTTGACCAGGGTACACAGGATTTGAGGTGTTTTGAGAAACCTGTTTGAGCAGAGGATAACCGGATGGGTTTTGAGGATTATAAGTTGGATTTGGCATTTGTCCATAAGGAGGATATAGATGGGTCCCTTGAGGGGGAAGAGATTTCTGTGGAGATTGGGGGTTGTGTCCCCCTAAGAACTATGGGTTTCCTGGAAAAAGGGATGTTCCACAGATTGGGTTTGGTAGACACATTTTGTCCATACGGTTGATGGTAGGCTCCGGATTGAGTTTTCCCCCCATCATGAGGGTGCCCTCCAAATGTAATTTGTCCTCCGGTGGGAGGATGCCCCCTAGCTTGAGGTAGATTTCTCGAAATTTGGGAACCAGACGTAGATGACTGAACGGTGCTACTTAATGGATTAAAGCTACCGAGGCCAGTTCCTCCGGGTTGTTGTATAGGTATAGAACTTCCAGGCATAACTTGTGTAGTAGTGACAATAGAAGAATTCAATGCTCTATACCCAAAAGGGAGTGATGATGAAGGTCTAGGTGTTATTGGTGTGTCGATTGTAGCTTGGCTAACCACCACATTACCGGCGGGAATAGTCGGCATGTGAGGGACCATTGTAGAGTGAGCCATCTAGAGAGAAAAAGTGGACCTTGGGCCAACAGACGATGTGTTCGGACCAACGGACGGTGTAGCTGAAAAAACGGTAGTACCGATAAAATGGTTTAAGGGTACGGTGTAGGTGATAGGTGCGTCGACACCTATCCCTGTTCCATAAAGATCCCGCACCATGTGCGGTCGACTTCAAACAATGTCTGCGGTCCAAAAGGGGTCATTGACTAAAGGGTTTGAATGAGGCCCAGTCAGAATGTCATAAGGATTGATGACGACAAATTCACCGGATGAATTCAGTTGGAGAACATGTCTCTCATATCCCTCCGGAATGCGGAAAGCCTCTGGAGACTCCGAAATAATCCAAAAATTCTCCAAAGAGGTGGGAACTTCTTCTTGGGAGGTTATAGTGTCATGAAACTCACTTTGTTGAGGATATTCCTCCATAGAATGAGGGGGTAAAGGAGTATTCTCTTCCATATTTTCTAGAGGAAGTCCCTGTAACCTCCGCGAATGGCGTGGAAGGTCGATGTTGGCGAAAAAGAGTCGACAGAAAAAATCTATGGCCAACTACCGAAAAGAAGCAGCATACACTAATAAAATCTAGGAGTCACAACCAAGCAAACAAGAACTTCTCTTGATGACCATACTAGTTGGTGATGAAATCCAACGTCCCGTGATCAAGTCAAGAAGGGGCTGGGATATGGTGGAACAATTACAATGGCGACCTACTTAATGGACTTACGCCTTGGTGCAAGCTTCCACACAGTAATTGTGGATTTACCCTCCAAGGAGCCCGAGTGAGTTTGACCAATGTCTGCTCCAGGTACAGTGAGACTTCTCTTCACTATCACTTTGTGTAAGACCCTAAATATTATGGCCACTAAGGTTACCAATTCGTAGTCAGCCCCTGGGCAGGTACAGTAGACAGTCCAGTCTGAACGTACGAGCAGGGTATCTAGCCCGAAATCAGCTTGAAAGGCTTCCACTCAACATTGTGGGTATACCTTTAAGCGATCCTCATAATATGATCTGACTACTATAATCAGTCAAACCATGGAGGGATAATCTCTGTAGCTTTCCTGAATGCGACCTCGTGCCTAACCCCTGTGTGAGAGGGTGATCCCAGGCAGACTTATACGACAATTGGATTTGGCTCTCCCTAGCTCAGGATGCTAATGTTTGTTTTGGAAACTTTGGAGAGTTATGCTCATAGCCTAATCCAAAGTACTAACCCTAGTCTACTATTGGTGGAGGGTCCTAGAAAAGAAAATGGTCTAGATAATTTTTAATTAGCGTTCATTTTATGGCTGTTCTTTACTCAAAAAGGGTGCATGGAAGTGAAACGGATGGAATGATGACTCAATCCCCAAAAAATGCATCAAAGATGATAAGCAGTCATTTATTTTCGATGAATATCTATTTAAGGGAGAGAGAGAGAGTTATTTTCACTAACAAGCACTAATAAGGAATGTCCTCAAACAATTTTTTTTCAATCAAATCTAATGTGGTGCTAAAACTTTTGGAAATGTCTTCTAATATGAAAATCAATCATGAAGATGACTCTTTATTGTTTGTGTGTGAATAATGATTAATTCAAAACAACACTTCTCTTGCTAATTAATCTTTTGGATCAAGGAAACTCAGACAAGTATAAGCAGGTTGTGTGCAAACAATACACCCTCTCATTGTGATCGAAAACAAGAAGTAAACAAGAAAACAAAGAAAAACAAGAATTTCACACAAAAAGAGATGTTGAATAACAATGACCTTAACAAAAGCCAAATCAAGAGATTCGTAGACTTCTGGTGTCCTTCACCAGAGTTTCTCGTTCAATCAAAAAGGAGAGAAAAATAGTGCATTGGTTTCAAACTCCCAACAATAGAAAAACTCAAAAATAATGAAGAAGACTACAAAATCTAAATAGCAAGTTATTTGTTCCTTAGAAGGAAGGATGTCAAAGTTGAATGGGAAGAAGCATTGACTCACATAGAGGCTCAACAAGTGAAACACAGAGACTAGACCCTGAAAAAGGCAATTCTGGAAAGGTTTTCTGCCAAAAAGGGGATGGCGCTCCGGTACAAAGGGAAACAAGAATTATAGTGCTCTGTCTAACATACCCAGGGAGCACTGGCACTTTTTCAACATAGCCACAGGGGCGCCAAGCTTGAAAAGCTAATGAAAATGTCAAAAAATCCAAAATTTCAGTTGAATTTTGGCAATCAAGCTGAGTGTGATGGGGTAAGGAGTCAATGAGTTCATGAAATCAAGCCAAAAGGGGTGAACCAGGTCTGAAAACAATCAAAGGGTAAGACAAGGTCTATGAAGAGAAATCAAAACCAAAAAGTTTCGATTCAAGGCATCCACAGTGGAGTCGCCAGTTTCTGTTGAAGGAAAATCTCCCTTCGGAAAGGTAGATCTCCTCTTGAGAGCTAGACTCTTAACTCTTAAGATAGAAGACACTTAACATGGACACTGACTTCCTTTCATATCCATTCAAACTAATGCATGAGGAGGAAGGATAAAAGAAACACCTTTTATCGATGTTTGTCCCTGCATGCTCTGAGTTGAGCTCCAATCTTTCACTCCTCGATGAGTCCTGTAGACAAACAACTGTACAACCACTTCCTACTCTATTGATATTAGCTTGAAATAGATCTATCTATCATTGACAAGTTTATGTGAAATTAAACACAAACTAGAAAGAAACAGGCCAAGTGTGTCATATTAATGAGAACAATGGCAGAAGTAGCTTACAACCGTAGATGCGAATGCGACAGCTTTGTCAAGTCCTCTTTGTCTAACCCTTGCTCAAAAGATCCACGATCCGGATGACATCAACTTTACTAATTACTTTCCTCTAGTTCATTGTGTGTTTCCTATGAGATCATAGGTTTCATGCTTCCAATCCTTCCCTCCTTTTCACCATGATAGAGCCTACTTATATAGGTTCAGAGAGGCCTAACCTCTTGAGGTATATTTAGGGTAAGTTGAGGAATTCCCTCCTTAGATCAGGGATCTTTTCCTAAGATCATGGTTGAAGCAGAATTTCGAATGCAACTGCTTTCCAAACTCGAAAGATCTTCCCCTTATTCTCCTCAACAGATCAACTTCTTCCCAGCTTAGACAATGCTTGCTCAAAAGGGGCATCAGGGCACTATAGCACGCCCTAGTAGGCTCAAGGGGGGCGCCAACGCTCCAAATATCCATAGAGCTCCTTCAAAAGGGATATTTGGTGTTATAACACTCCCTAGCACCTTATAAGGGAGCACCAACACTCCTAAGGGTGATGTAGGGGAGTGCTCTCTCCCAAAACCTTAAACTAAATGCTCCTTTCAAGTGGTAAGAGGTTCTTATCTCCAGTTAGCCATTCCTCTTTCTTCAAATCAATTGTTTGAGGCATTTTAAGTGTCTCCTTAGTGTCATTGTCATGGCAGTATGCTTTTCTTGATACTCACGACACTTATGAGCAACATGCGACACTTGCGAGCAACATGTGACACTTGTGACACTTACCAAAGCGAGTAATGTTGATGTGTAACAGATTGCCTCCCAAAGTATGAAGCTAGAAGATGAGAACTGATAACTGAAATGGTTTGTAGAATTTCAAGCAAGGGTATAGACTTGGAGAACCTGACAGAAGCTGCACACAAACATCCAACAAATATTATGACATGTTTCAAAGCCAAGGCAGGCATACCTATGCTTGGGTGATCAAGACTTGCAAGATATGGCCGCCATAAAATACACTGTGGATCCATAATTGCATTGATAAAAAGGTATAGCCACCGATGATACAATGTGGATCTATACTCTGATGACCTGAATTGATCGTAGTCACGAAGAATACACAGTGCATCTACGAGATGACAAGACATAGCCACAACGAATACAAAGTGGATCTATGTAACAATATATGTGTCATTGTTCAAGAGAAACTCCTTTGCAACCTGGTCAAAGTACATATCAAAGTAATCACTCAACCCAGGGTCTTCTTACCGATCCCGATGTAGTACGAATCTAACCATGTGAATAGATGTCCTGATGTCGAACATGGCAGAAATGACTTGATTACCGATCAAGGATGTAAACCATTAACAAGCGTGAGGGAGATTACCATTAATGTCAATGATTGCACAGGTACCCTAGTACATTCCAACGGATGTGAATGGATGAGATGGAGTCAAAAATCCGTGGAATCATCCGATCAGAGGTCAATGGTGTAAACCCACTGTCGGACGTGAGGAGTCTTGCCATTGAGGCATGCAGGTCCCAAAGTACTAACTGGTTTCTAAGTCTAGTTCTCGAATAATGTGTTGAAGTCGACAGGAATATTCTCGTCGAAGGAGGGCCTTGATGTATCCCCCATCAACGACACGAAACAGACAAAGAGATGTAATAGGTAGATCAAATGAACATGGACTGAAATGGGTATTGAGACAAGATATTTGTGATGGATGACTCTCGAGGCGGATACTTCCCTTGAACACTAAGGCACGACAGTGGAAACATGACATGGACCGAAACTTTATGATGCAGTGGATGCTGTGACTTACGTCAGGAGACCCAAAGGAGTGGAAGAAACTCAAAGGATTGGCTCAGTGCAGAGGTTCAACGGATTAAATGCGTGGAAAAGACAAAGTGTCGTGTTCAAGGGCGACTTTAAGAATTACTTGGTAATGTTCTCAAGATACTACTTGGCTTGCTTCTTTCAAATTTTCCCCCATCTAGATAGACGAGTACCTATTTTTTATTTAACGAGCTCGAGGAGGGTAACACATGCTCGATATAACTCACCTTCGGTAAGTTCCTCTTCCTTTGTTTAACAAACTAGAAGAAGTAAGGGTTCGGTCCTGCATGGGCCTGTCGATGTTTGTTTTAGCGAGTCCAAAGACAGAAAAATCGAAGGTTTTTCATGATTATAGAGTCTGGAAAAACACTTAAAAGAGAGCTCTCTCAGTTCCTTTTTCGTACAGTTAGTCTCACGAGACCGAAAAAGAGATAAACTACCACTCGAAAGATGCTCTTTTGAACCTTTTAACGAGTGTGAAAGGAAGCAAGATCACTCAATGATGTTTTCATATTTAGAGAGTCTTAAAAGAGTTTAAAGATGACTCCAGGGGGCTCCTTTTTCGTGTGTCCATACGGGTCCGAAAAAGAGATAAAAGTCTACCCGATGCGTTCTTATATTCTCGAGCTTGAGAACGAACTAAGACTATGCTCATGGATGTGACAAGGTAAACAAATGATCAGAGCTGCTAGGAAACCTGTAGCATCAAAACTGCAATCCAGAGGTTTAGTGAAGCCAGTATATTGTTAAGGAAACCCAAAAATAACTATACCTTATAAAAAATGGAAATTTATAAATAGTAATACAATAAAATTTTCATTTACCATTTCATTTTGCATAAGGATTTGTAATAGTGGAGATTCTCACTTTGGAGGTGGATCTTGTTTTGCTTGATATCGAAGCTATGGTTGACCGTTTTCTCACCATTTGGACCAGGTAGATCTTCATCTCCCCTTCTTTCAATTACATGGTTCAATATTTGTTTCCATAGCAATATTTACATTAAAAAACGAAGCCCTAAGTCGCTCCAAAAAAGATCAAATCGACCTCTATTGAAAGTGATGGGAAAAATGCATTCTTTTGCAAAAATGTTTTAGAGGGTGATATCATAGATGCCAACACCTTGACACTTAAGTAGATGGGTCTCTTTTGTTAAAGAATCTATAAGAAACTCAAAAAAACATGCCCACGCAGCCATTATGAAAATCGTTTTAATTAAAAAGGTTTTATCATTGCATGATGATTGTTGAATGGTAAAGAGAGGGCGTGATGATTATTGAGTTATAAAAAGAGGGTGTGGTCCGTTTTGAATAGTATGGGAAATAGATTTCAAGTTTTTTAATTTCTTAAGAAATTGCCGAAAAATTGAATAATGAAATTCTTTGTTTTTTTTTTGTTTGTAGGTGATTTCGGCAACGACCATGATCGAGTGGAAATAATGGGAGCATGAGCTCGATGATTTTTCCATTTTGTGGAGTCCTCGTACATGGGCCATGTTGAGAGATTGTGGCATTCTAAAATTCTTCAAGTTGCAGAAGATGAAGAAAGAAATCCTTCTGCTTGAGTACATATTCAACTTATGGGATGTCGTGGAGCAAGGGTTCTGGATCGGAACATAGCTTCTAACCATCAAGTTGGAGGATGTATATTTCTTGATTGGCCTCTCGAAAAGAGGGGTTCCTATAGATTTCTTCGGACAGAAGGCGCTTCCTGAGCAAGTGGGTGTGTATCTGGCACGTCATTGTGTCCCAGGAGCAAGACTGGTGGGGGGTAGAATCCCCATCAAGAATATCAGAGAGTTACCCCTTCGGTCCATTTTGTTTTCCATCACGAGTGTGATGGGAAGCACTAGCATGCATCTAGCATCGATATCACAGGTAGCTTATGGCGTACAGTGTTTGGAACCAACATTGTTCAACTGGAGCGCAGGGTTCCTTCAGAATGTGAAGGAACAGGTTTCGCGGTGTACGATGGGGCAGAAATAGTTCGGATATGGTTTGTTCTTAGTCTCATTCTTCTTAGAGCGTATCCCCCAGATGCAGCCTCAGATTGCATTGGCGGTGCAGCCAGTGGAAGAACCACGGATGGAACAGTGGACTAGTCTTTGTCCGAGACTAGTGGCAGAGTCAGAGTTCCGTTTCACCAGTGACTTCTTTGCTTGGCTGAGACGCCACTATATTTGGATAGAGGACTTCCCATACGCCGATGTGAACTTCCACAGGAGCATGGATTTGATTCTACCAGCGGGGGAATATTGGGATGCGTCAGGTGAGAGACTAAGCAACACCTTGTCTAGTTTTTTATGTTTTTAAGTTTTTTAACGTATATATATATTTTTTTGGGTATGTGGAAGAGTTTTTAATGGATGTATTGTTTTTAACATGTAGACAAGGGAGCAGTGCGCCCGACTGAGATACCAGTACTGGGACATCACAGGGATGCTCCGGTTGCAGTAGATCCGGGGGCACCAGTGATAGGTCTCCGGGAGGTTGAAAGAAACCTTTAAGGCCTCACGATGGGCATTCCTCCTCTACAGAAGAGAGAAGTGACTTTACATATACAGAGACATATTGTGGGGGTGCCCAAGACTGTTAATTCTCTACTGAGACACGTAGTGTGCGCAGTGATATGTTACTCTAAGCACAATGCAGTGCAGAGAGATTAGAGTCTCTCTAGTGATTGTATATTTTGTATGACTTGTCAGATGATGTTGTATGTAAAGACCCAAAATTTTGCTCTTCCAAATACTTTTTTGATGTAATCAAAACATTTTCAGTCACGCTATGTATATATATACAGTTCCAAGTTTTTACAGTGCCAAATGATTTGTACATGATGATGCCTTTAATGTGATGTGTTTTAATTTACATATGATGTACAATTTGTTTTCCTTCATGAAACCTTATCTATGGGCGAGATACCCATCCATGATGTAATTAGCTAATGAATCCGAAACATTGTTGAGTTGTCTTGGAATATGTTTGTATTCGATGTAATCAAACAGTCATTCCAGATGACGAACTTGTAGGTGGAGACGTAGCAGGATAGGATTACGAATAGCGTAGATACGATTGAGTTGATAGACCACGAGTTGGGAGTCTAGGTTAACAATGATACGAGAGATACCTAGGGAGGAGGCTTGGGTTAAAAGTCTGATGACAACGTGATATTCTGCCATGTTATTAGTCGTTGGTCCTAAGCAAATACCTCCTGAACTCACCACCTCGTCAAATTGGTAAATGACCCATGCTGCCGAAGCAATGTTCCGGGTGTGTCGACTAGCGCCATCCGCAAACCCGACAAAGATAGGAAAGGAAGACGTCATGTGCGCATGAAAACACAAGGCACAGTATGAGTGGAAAAGGTAAAGACTCGAGCACGCGAAAGAAACAGTCACACCAAACTAAAATACAATAATGTACAAAGTACACATGCTAGGTGATCTAGGCATAGTACTTTTTAAGGTAAAGCCCATTCCGGGGCTCTCCTTGTGAAATTCCATCATAATCGACTAACTCGTAGGCGCCTCTATGCAGAACATGTTTCACAATGTAAGGGCCATGCCACAGAGGTTCTAACTTACCTGTCCCTAGTTTGTCATGAGCTTGGTCATAGACGAGGACTAAGTCTCCTTCTACAAAAGTCCGAGGATGGAAAGATTTGTCGTATTGATTTTTTATCCGTTTCTGATGTGCCTCGTTAACGAGAGCGACATCACAACGTGTTTCGTCTAGTTTGGTCAGATATAAGAAACGTTCTTCTTCTATAGAAGTATGGGGTATGAGTTCTACTTTAAGTTTCAGAGATGGAATCTCACACTCGATTGGTAAAACGACTTCGATGCCATACACTAACTGGAAATGAGTGAACCCAGTTGCAGTTTTCATGGAAGTACGGTAAGCCCAAAGAGCGGAAAAAAGTTGTAGATGCCAGGATGTCTTATTTTCCCCTACCATGCGTTGAATCATGGTTTTGTGGACCTTGTTGATAGCTTCAACTTGTCTGTTGGCCTGAGGATAGTATGGGGATGAGTTTTCATGGAGAAAACCCAACTTGACATGCAATTCACTCATCATCTGGTTCTTAAAGTGTGCACCGTGATCAATGAAAATGGTGTGTGGTACACCAAAACAAGTTATGATATGGTTAAAAAGAAATAGAGTTGTAGTACGACCATCGTACATAAAGGTAGGCATAGCCTCAGACCATTTGGTAAAGTAGTCGATGACGACGATTATATAACCGTGCCCCCCGGATGAGGTAGGCTTACATTGCATGAAATCAATACCCCGCTTGGCAAAGGGGTCAATGGCGATAATGCGGTGTAGCGTAGTAGGGTGGGTGTGTGCCTTGTTGTTAAAAAATTGGCAGGGTGGGCATTTTTTGACTGCCTCAATACAATCTTTGAAAATCGAGGGCCAAAAATAGCCGGCACATTGATTTTTTTGAGCTGTGGCCATAACAGAAAGGTGACTGCCACAGGCTCCAAGGTGACAGTCATTCAGAACGTGTTCAGCCTCTATGTGAATTAAACATTGTTGAAGGATAGTGTCAATACCACGGCGATACAAGGTGTCGCCGATGATAAGATAACGACGAGAATGGTGGCCAATAGGCCGATGTTCTTCATGGGAAGTGTTAGGCTGAAAGCGTTGGGTTTGGAGGTAAAGGAGGTTGTCTCCATACCAAGGATCAGAGGTGATGATGAGGAAAAGAGTGTCGTCAGGGAGAGAATCTCTAGGTTCGATATCTTCATCAACATGGGGGATATCGCAGATGATTCCGCAAACACCAGGGACTTTTTGGCTTTGGACTTTTCAAATTCAAGATCGAATTCCTGAAGGATGATGATCCATTTAGAGTATTTTCCCCCAAGCACTTGACGTGTCAAGATGTGGTACATGGGGTTTGAGTCCGCATTCACAGTGGTGGTGCGTAGTAGGATGTAATGGCAAAATCTCTGGACAATGATAACGGCTTCCAGAGCCAGTTTCTCTACATGTGAATATCGGAGTCCGAGTCCAAATAAACTCTTGCTTAGGTAATATATCACATGTTACTCACCGTTGGGGTCCTCCTGAACTAACACCATTTCAATAGTGGAAGTGGAGGCAGCTAAATAAAGGATGTAGTCCTTTGTATAGTCTAGAGGATGCAACAAAGGTGTGTGGGTCAAGGCATGCTTGAGAACGTCAAACGATCATTGAGCGATGTCATCCCAGATGAAAGGGGTGTTTTTCTACAACAATCGCATGAATCCTTTAGTTATCTCAGTATAGTTACAAATGAAACGACGAAGGAAGTTTGCTTTTCCTTGCAAACTTTGGAGTTGGGTCAAATTAGTAGGTGGGGGTAAGGCCATAATAGCCTTGATCTTTAAGGGATCCACCCGAATCCCATCTTTGGAGACAATAAAACCAAGGAGTCGACTGGATTTGATAGTGAAAATACACTTATGTGGGTTCAAGCGGATACGGTAAAACCGACATCGAAGAAAAATGGCCTGTAAGTGATCAATGTGATCCGATCGATTGGATGAGTGGGCAGGTAGGTCGTCGAGGTAAGGTTATGTAATATGCTTGATATTGTGGAAAGCGTATGACATGGCCCGCTGGAAAGTAGCACCAGCATTTTTTAGGCCAAAAGGTAGCTTTCGATAGGTGAAGGTTCCCCATGGGCAGATAAAGGCGGTCTTATGTTGATCAACAAGTAAAATTTCAATCTGGTTATACCCAGAAAAACCATCCATGAAGGAGAAGATTACGCTCCCAGCGCAATTATCAATCATCTGGTTGATGAAGGGTGTAGGGTAGTTGTCCTTTGGACAAGCCTTATTGAGATCACGATAGTCAACACAGACACGAATGGTCCTTTGTTTTTTGGCAACCGAAACAAGGTTGGAGACCCATTCTGTCAAAGGGACGGGACAGATGAAGCCAGATTTTAAAAGTTTCTCAACTTTTGCCTTTATAGCCACGATTTTCTTGGGATGAACCGGGCGGAGTTTTTGTCAAACAGGTTTCACGCTTGGGTAAGTCTTGATTTCATGCACGATGATCAAAGGGTCGATTCCTGGCATTTCCTCATAGCTCCAAGCAAAGACATCGCATAATTCTTTAAATAGAGAGGTGTAAGATACCACTTCTTTGGGTGTGCAATTAGCACCAAGGTTAATGTTTTCCACAACGCCCTCTTTGATTGAAATATCAGTAATGATCGTAGTAGAGATATTACCCATATTCCCCTCAGAAAAAGTATCTTGTGTGAGGATGGGAGATTGTGGAGAATCAGTAACATCAGGAGGGAAGACAGAGTGTATGTCTTTGTGAATTTCTTCCAGAGGCGGAAGAAAAGAGGATCGATGATGGTTATCATCCCAAGGTACATCTTCAATACTAAGCATCTCCATTATAGATTCATCGGAAGGAAAAATTTGGGAAATGTAATCAATTGTAGACGATAGGGAATCCAACCATGACAGCATCGAGTAGGCATCAGGTGCCAATGAATGTGGGTTGTTCGGAGAGGGAGAGGTAGAGTGAATAACAACGTATGTGGCCTCGGCTGGGCTAAGTGGCATGGTGTCACCTAGCACATTGAATTTCATAGGACTAGGTACAATCCAAGGGTCAGATGATTCGAAAGATTGATAAGGCATAGTCGAAATCATATTGACGGTGGAAATATGATTTGTGGTGGGTGGAAGTGGTGTAGGGAAGGTACACATAAGGCTAGAATCTTTTAAAAAGTCAACACCAATGCTTTCATACGTAACTGGGTGGTCTCCCAAAAAAGGAATGTTGTTTGTGACAGGGGCACGAGCGTTGGGTGTACAAAAATATAGTTGATCGATAGTGACAATTTTTCCTTGATGGGGGAATTGTACACATCGAAACAACGACGAGGCGATGAAAGTCATAGCGTAGAACCAACTTCTTCCTAGTATTAGGTTGTAATTGAGGGGGGCGTTGACCACCTCGACATCAATAGTAACATTTTTGCCGCCCAACTGAATGGCTAAGGTTGTAAAAGTCCGTGAGGATGTAAACCTCGCCCATCGAAAGTGCGTAACATAGTGGGGGATTTGTTAAGGGTAGGTGATTTTAAGCCTTTCCAACAAGCTAAAGACATGACACAAGTAGAGGCTCCCTCATCCAAGATAGTTCGGTGGATTTGTTGATTGTGAACAACAACATCAATTTGAAAAGCTAGTTGGTGGGAGAGTCGAGGTTGATGATCATCCAGATTAAACGTGATATTATTAGATGACTCAGAATCGAAAGTGCCGATGGCAGCTAAGAGCGTTCTACGTTGGTTGGGACAGTGTTGTAGAAATTACAAAGCAGACATAGCACATGGGGCTTGAGCCAAATCTTCAACAATGTTGTAGTTTTGGGCAGCCCGTGAACTAGGATTAAAGGTCTATTTTTGGATAGTGCTCTTAGGAGGGCATAAGATGGAGTCAAACGAAGGTTTCTCGATCTGGAGCGGTCCGGATGGAGGGATAGTAGACATAGGACTAACAGAAGATGGTAATGGGTCCGATAAGGAACCATTAGTAGTCTTTGGTTTATCAGGTTTAATCAGTGCGTCATATGTCATAGTGCGAGTGGTCAGATTAATCTCGTTAAACATGTAAATGTGGGCAGTTTTCAAGGCCTCATCATGGGATTGGTTGGAGCTTCCCCCTGAAGTGGGGGTTTGAGCAACGAAATATTGCTGCTGTGGAAAAGGCTAGGTAAGCACAAAAGGTTGTGAATTTCCCTTAAAGATATTGGCCACTTCATCGCGATGTGGACAGTCTCGGGTGTAGTGAGACATGGGAATTTCGGTTTTTGTTGTGGTTGTTTTCCGACAGCAGGGGTTTGAGGTTGATTTTTTGGTTGTTCATTGTTGTTGTTTTTCTTTGGTTTATTTCTTTCTTTCTTCTTGCCCCCAGATTGTTGCAAAGGGGTCGATTGGACTGCATTCACCTTAGATACCTGAGTTTGAGGGGAGGTAGAAGAGGGTGCAGTTGAATTGGGAGTAGACGTCGAAACGGACCCCTGGGTTGTTCCAGTCGACTGGGAAGTAGATTGGGTTTTGACGGAGCCAATAACTCCATCCGCGTGTGAGGTAGACGATGGTTTGGATGGATCATTAGTGGCACAGGTAGCATTCGGTATCAACTCGTACAGAGTACCAGACTGTGAATAAACCAAATATAAGTACTGAGCTCAAGCAATAGCTTCTTCCTCGGTGACTACACCACCCATGGAAACATCACGAGCGATTTGGGGTAACAATGATTTAGTGAACTATTCTGTTAATAATTGGTTAGGGATGATCTCTTTGATTAGCCTTCGTCGTCGTCTCCATTCATGAATATGATCGAAGATATGTACAGAAGTTGTCTGACGAAGGGAGGTCAATAGTTCAGTGCCTGTCTCGTATCGAATGGGTAGTTGGAAGTGTGTGAAGAAGGACATGGAAAGAGAGTTGAAATCGTGAAAATAAGCACATGGTAGTTCAATATACCACTTTGTTGTAGAACCCGTAAGCGTTCGTTGGAAAAGACGCAAACTTATAGAATCGTCCATGAGGGAGTTGGATGAACACCACAAATGGAAAGTCATCACATGGTTGTTTGGGTCTTCTCCGGACTTTCTGTCGAATTTTGGAATATCAGAATGAATTTTAGCTGGAATAGCTGGCCAAACCGGAGAATGAAAAATAGGATCATTCGTTAATCGAGACAAGTCTGGAAGGTCTAGAGTTGCTAGAAAAGGTAGTTGTCGGTTAACCTATGGGGAATACTGGTGTGGCATAGGAACACCAATAGGACCATACACTGGGTTAGACAGATAATTGTAACCAATGGGCCCTCTTGTATAAGGTTGGTGTTGACCAGGGTACACAGGATTTGAGGTGTTTTGAGAAACATGTGCGAGCAGAGGATAACTGGATGGGTTTTGAGGATTATAAGCCGGATTTGGCATTTGTCCATAAGGAGGATATATATGGGTCCCTTGAGGGGGAAGATATTGTTGTGGAGCTTGAGGGTTGTGTCCCCCCGTGAACTGTGGGTTTCCTGGAAAAGGGATGTTCCACGGATTGGGTGTGGTAGATACATTTTGTCCATACAGTTGATGGTAGGATCCATATTGAGGTTGTCCCCCATCATGAGGGTTCCCTCCAAATGGAATTTGTCCTCCGGTGGGAGGATGCCCCCCAACTTGAGGTAGAGTTCCCAGAATTTGGGAACCAGACATAGACGACTGACCGATGCTGCTTAATGGATTAAAGCTACTGAGACCAATTCCTCCAAGTTGTTGTATAGGTATATAACTTCCAGGCATAACTTGTGTAGTAGTGACAGTGGAAGAATTCAGTGCTCTATACCCAAAAGGGAGTGATGATGAAGGTCTAGGTCTTATTGGTGTGCCGATTGCATCTTGGCTAACCACCGCATTACTGATGGGAATAGTCGGCATGTGAGGCACCATTGTAGAGTGAGCCATCTGGAGAGAAAAAGTGGACCTTGGGCCAATAGATGATGTGTTCAGACCAACGGACAGTGTGGCTGAAAAAATGGTAGTACCGGTAAAATGGTTTAAGGGTACGATGTAGGTGATAGGTGAGTCGGAACCTATCCCTGTTCCATAAAGATCCCGCACCATGTGCGGTGGAATTCGAACAATGTATGCGGTCCAAAAGGGGTCATCAACTAAAGAGTTTGAATGAGGCCCAGTCAAAATGTCAGAAGGATTGATGACGACAAATTCACCGGCTGAATTCAGTTGGAGAACATGTCTCTCATATCCCTCCGGAATGCGGAAAGCCTCTAGAGACTCTGAAACAATCCAAAAATTCTCTAAAGAGGTGGGAACTTCTTCTTGGGAGGTTATAGTGTCGTGAACCTCGCTCTGTTGAGGATATTCCTCCATAGAATGAGGGGGTAAAGGAGTATTCTCTTCCATATTTTCTAGAGGAAGTCCCCGTAACCTCCGTAAACGATGTGGAGGGTCGATGTTGGAAAAAAAGAGTCGGCAGAAAAAATCTATGGCCAACTACTGAAAATAAGCAACATACACTAATAGAATCTAGGAGTCACAACCAAGAAAACAGGACCTTCTCTCGATGATCGTACTAGTTGGTGATGAAATCCAACGTCGCGTGATCAAGTCAAGAAGGGGCGAGGATATGGTGGAACAGTTACAATGGAAACCTGCTTAATGGACTTACGCCTTGGTGCAAAATTCCATGCAGTAATTGTGGATTTACCCTCCAAGGAGCCTGAGTGAGTTTTACCAATGTTTGCTGCAAGTACAGTGAGACTTCCCTTCACTGTCACCTTGTGTAAGACCCTAAAGATTATGGCCACTGAGGTTACCAATTCATAGTCGGCCCCTGGGTGGGTACAGTCGACCTGGGCAGGTCCGAACGTACAGGTAGGGTATCTAGCCTGAAATCATCTTAAAAGGATTCCACTCAACATTGTGGGTATACCTTTAAGCGATCCCCATAATACGATTTGACTACTACAATCAGTCAAACCACAGAGGGATAATCTCCATAGAATTCCTGAATGCAACCTTGTGCGTAACCCCTATGTGAGAGGGGGATCCCAGGCAGACTTATACGACAATTGGATTTGGCTCTCCCTAGCCCAGTATTCTTATGTTTGTTTTGGAAACTTTGGAGAGTTATGCTCACAGCCTAATCCAAAGTACTAACCCTAGTCTACTATTGGTGGAGGATCCTAGAAAAGAAAATGTTCTAGATAGTTTTTAATTAGCGTTCATTTTATGGCTGTTCTTTACTCAAAAAGGGTTCATGGAAGTGAAATGGATGGAATGATGACTCAATCCCCAAAAAATGCATCGAAGATGATAAGCATTCATTTCTTTTCGATGAATATATATTTAAGGGAGAGAGACAGAGTTATTTTCACTAACAAGCACTAATAAGGAATTTCCTCAAACCAATTTTTTTCAATCAAATCCAATGTGGTGCTACAAATTTTGGAAATGTCTTCTAATATGCAAATCAATCATGAATATGAATCTTTATTGTTTGTGTGCGAATAATGATTAATTCAAAACAACACTTCTCCTGCTAATTAACCTTTTGGATCAAGGAAACTCAGACAAGTATAAGCAGGTTGTGTGCAAACAATACACCCTCTCGTTGTGAACGAAAACAAGAAGCAAAAAAGAAAACAAAGAAAAACAAGAATTTCACACAAAAAGAGACGTTGAAGAAAAATGACCTTAACAAAATCCAAATGAAGAGTTTCGTAGACTTCTGGTGTCCTTCACCAGAGTTTCTTGTTCAATCAAAAAGGAGAGAAAAATAGTGCATTGGTTTCAAACTCCCAACAGCAGAAAAACTCAAAAATAATGAATAAGACTACAAAATCTAAACAAAAAGGTATTTGTTCCTCAGAAGGAAGGATGTCAAAGTTGAATGGGAAGAAGCATTGACTCACAGAGAGGCTCATCAAGTGAAACACAAAGACTAGACCCTGAAAAAGGCAATTCTGGAAAGGTTTTCTTCCAAAAAGGGGCAAGCGCTCTGGTATAAAGGGAAACAAGCATTATAGCACTCTATCTAACATACCCAGGGAGCACTGGTGCTCTTTCAACATAGCCACAGGGGCGCCAGGCTTGAAAAGCTCATGAAAATGTCAAAAAATCCAAAATTTCAGTCGGATTTTGGCAATCAAGCTGAGTGTGATGGGGTAAGGAGTCAATTAGTTCATAAAATCAAGCCAAAAGGGGTGAACCAGGTATGAAAAAAATCAAAGGGTAAGAAAAGGTCTATGAGGAGAAATCAAAACCAAAAAGTTTCGATTCAAGGCATCCCCAGTGGAGTCGCCAGTTTCTGTTGAAGGAAAATCTCCCTGCGGACAGGTAGATCTCCTCTTGAGAGCTAGAATCTTAACTCTTAAGACATAAGACGCTGAATGTGGACACTGACTTCCTTTCGGATCCATACAAACTAATGCATGAGGAGGAAAGAGAAAATAAATACCTTTTATCGACGTTTGTCCCTGCACGCTCCGAGTTGAGCTCCAATCTTTCGCTCCTCGATGAGCCCTATAGACAAACAACCGTACAACCACTTCCTACTCTATTGATATTCGCTTGAAATAGATCTATCTATCATAGACAAGTTTATGTGAAATTAAACACAAACTAGAAAGAAACATGCCAAGTGTGTCATATTAATGAGAACAATGACAGAAGTAGCTTACAACCGTAGATGCGAATGCGACAGCTTCGTCAAGTCCCCTTTGTCTAACCCTTGCTCAAAAGATCCACGATATGGATGACAACAACTTTACTGATTACTTTCCTCCAGTTCACTGTGTGTTTCCTATGAGTCATAGGTTTCATGCTTCCAATCCTTCCCTCCTTTTCACCATGATAGAGCCTTCTTATATAGGTTTAGAGAGGCCTAACCTCTTGAGGCATCTTTAGGGTAAGTTGAGGAACCCTCCTTAGATCAGGGATCTCTTCCTAAGATCATGGTTGAACTAGGAATTCAAATGCAACTGCTCTCCAAAATCGAAATATATTCCCCTTATTCTCCTCAACAGATCAATTGCTGCCCAGATTAGACTGCGCTCCCTCAAAAGGGGCATCGGGGCGCTATAGCGCTCCCTAGTAGGCTCAAGGGGGGCGCCAGTGCTCCAAACCATAACGCTCCTTCAGAAGGTATATTTGGTGTTATAACTCTCCCTAGCACCTTATAGGGGAGAACCAACGCTCCTAAGGGTGATGTAGGGGAGCACTCTCTCCCAAAACCTTAAATTGAATGCTCCTTTTAGGTGGTAAGAGGTTCTTATCTCTAGTTAGCCATTCCTCTTTCTTCAAATCAAGTGTTTGAGGCATTTTAAGTGTCTCCTTAGTGTCGTCGTCATGGTAGTATGCTTTGCTTGATACTCGTGACACTTATGAGCAACATGCGACACTTGCGAGCAACATGCGACACTTGCGACACTTACCAAAGTGAGTAATGTTGTTGTGTAACACAATGACCCCGATCATCTCAGGTTTCCAAGATGTGCACTAGTTACCTTGGTTGGAGAAGCTCTTTCGGAAACAAAAAACCACCACTGAGCTTTCTGAATGGACCCTTCCGAAGCTTCCTTTCTGAAGGATCCAATGACTAACATATATTTCATACAATAGTCTATATATTCTAAAAGGTATTCAATTGCTCGACCTTTAACTCGCTCGAACTGACTTCATCGGAATGTGAAGTTACCCCCTGACTTCCCAAATATAAGATTTTTTTCGAAAACAATCCCCATGGAATCCAACGGTTGAAAGAAATGTTGATTAATATTAATGATTCTCGTTCTATTGGGCTTTTTCTATTGAGTTCTTCCTTTAGAATCAATCTCATGGCTTGCTCCAAGATCTTTCTGAAACCCGATTTCCAAAATCCTGCCGGGAACCACCTCTTCAAACTTCACATATGAAATCTTAGTTGTTGATTCTCCAGGTCGAAACAATTTGGGCCATAGATCACCAAACTTCTCAGTCGCCATGAAAATACAAAATTTGATTTCCAAATCTTTTTTTTTTCATGCTGCAACTTGCAAATTGATGCCATAAATTTATTCTTCAACTATTTTGAAGCATTTAAACTTGAATCTACCAACAAATTTGGGGATTTCGCTCCGATTGACCATTTTCCCCCAAATTCGTCGTAGAACGAAATCTACAACCATGAATTTACTCAATTTGTGCTATCTCTTGGCCCATACAATCTTAGTGTCGAACCTTGAGCTTTGATACCAATCTATAACATTCCCAAGCTTAACCGAGGAACATTACTTGCAGAAAAAAACATAAATTTGAATTTTTTTTTTTATAATAATTTCCTGTAGCTTACCAACTACAGGAAGTGTAATACCCCTACGTCGAACCCCAGTTGTAAATGTACATATGATTAATAGGCTGGAGAGCCATGATGTTTTGGGCCATATTTCCTTTGTCTATATGTATTGAGCTAGAGTGCTAGTGTGATTTAGGCTAGGGAGCCTATGAGTTTAAAGGTTGAAGAACCTAACAATTGTAATATGTAATCACACATGATGATAATAATAAAATACAACACTATTGTAGACCAAATAAGACAAAAAAGGGTATTGGGGGCTAGGACTCCACAAGAGGGAAAGGGGGCTAAGAGTCTAGGAAGAGGGGCTAAGTCAAAGGGTGCTTAAGCCAAGGGAATATTGTAATATTATTCCTAAAGTCAAATTCATGTGATATTATTTTATCATAAGTTCCTAAAGGTGGGGAATGAGTCACCAAGTGGTTTCAAGGCTAGTTTATAAGGCGATAAGTGTCAAGTTAAGAGAATGCACATATATTGTTGGGAATTAGTGTAATTTCATCATTCTTTCCATAATTCACTCTATCATTCCATCACTTGTACCTTTGCTAAGAGAGATAGGAAGTTCATTGTTACCCTGTAATTCCTTGGCAATTTGGGATGAAGAAAAAGTTGGCAGGAATGTGCATCATTCTCTTTTGGGTGAGAGAATTGTTGGGCTAGTGAGTGTTGAGATCTTAGAGGAGCCTTGTGTTTTAGGTACTACAAAGATATGAGACTTCTTGGCCAACTTGTAACACCCTGTTTCCCCCATCTTGTAAAAATAACTGGACTGGCCAAGAACTATGGAAAACTCATAAATGTGAATATGTGATGTAAATGGACCATGAGGAAAAGGTCATGAATGTGAATAACATTATGAATTTTATTGCAGGACTGCCAAGAGGGGATTTGCAGAAAAAGAGACCACGATGGTGGTGGAAGGAACCTGGAAAGGTGGCGTTAACTTCCACCAAGAATTAATACCTTATTTGGACTCCACTGGCCCGGAGAACCAAAAGTGGCTCGCTGGCCCCAAATTAAATGTCTCGTAGGCTGGTAGGTAGATGGTTTAATGAGGTATGGGAGGTGAACCTCTCATCCATAGAGCCATCAGACCTGATCAACATGAGGGTAATCGCGCCACATGCAACCTCGCAAGAGGATAAGGCGTGGGGTAGAAGCGATTGGGGGGCAGACGCGAGGGGAGAACTCTGGCAATATGCAAAGTTAGTGATAGCAGAGAGGAAGGATTGCAACCTTCGCTCCTGGTCATTGGAAAACAGAGATGCAGTCTCACAGCATCGTGGTCTCATCTTGGGGGTGGCTAGTTGTAAATCTGTTGGGAGTCGCTAAGCCTACGGTTGGGTGTAAACGAGCACCCCTCTCAGCAGTTGCACAACCCCTGGTGTTATTTCTGATAAGTGTTTTGCCTCTTGCCTCTTAAAATATATATGTATATATGTTTGTTTTGATGATTATGCCCATAAGCTGTGAAACTGTGAATGGATTCATTGTAAGAATGTTTGTAGGACGTTTTGATCAATACTAGTAGTTGTATATTTGTATGAAAGAGACTATATATGGCATATGTCCTCATGAATTATTATTTACATGCGTACTGATCTAATTCAGAATTCATGTATGGTTCTCGGTTGGACGATACCCTTATCTGCCTCAGAAAGTACCCTGAGTAAATCTCCCCATAGAGATACTCTCCTTGAAAAACCCATCAAGAACCCGGAAGGTAAATGTGAAGGCATAAAGCCTTAGTAACCCTGTATGAGGAGAAACGATTCTCTTGAAAACCCGAGATGGCAGCTTAAGGATGGAATATCGAATCGATGGATGAGACTCCGTCGGGAGATCTGTGGTCACTCACGAGCGTCAAATCGGAAGGAGAGGATGGAGTGTTAAGTGCCTTAACCTTGATAGGTGGTGATCGACAGATGAGATTTCGTCGGAGAATCTGCGGTCAGCCACGACCGTTAGATTAGTAGGAGAAAGTAGGGCGTTAAATGCCTTACCACTTTGTTTTCCTATGTCTCCGTGGGTAGCAAAGTGTTTAGGACCATAGATCCCCAAGGTTCATAAGAGTATCTGGACCGTGGATCTTTTCCATGCCTAGGGAGTCGTGGAAGAACGCATGGGTAGGAACCATTATGAGTCGTCAAATCTCGGCTGAAAACCCCGACAGTCGTTGGATCTGTCAAGAGTTACACGAGGGTTAAGACTCCAGTGTATAGGGGCGAAAAACCCCGGAATAGATCTAGGCCATTCGATTGACGGAGGCCACGTGCCAAGAGATCACCCATTTTGGGAAACCAGGAGTTGGGAAATCGAGAGTCCTATTGACAAGATTTTGAGATTTTCCATGGTGAAAACCCCAGGATGGATCTGAGCCGTCCGATTGACGAAGGCCACGCGTCGTGAGATATCCCATTTCAGGAAATCAAAAATTGCGGAATCAGGATTCCTGTTGACAAGAGTTCGGGATTTTCCATGGTGAAAATCCCAGGATGGATCTGAGTCGTCCGATTGACAGAGGCCACGTGTTGTGAGATCTCCCATTTCGGGAAATTGGGAATCGCAAAATCGAGATCCTGTTGACAAGAGTTCAGGATTTTCCATGGTGGAAACCTCGAAGTAGATCTGAGCCATCCAATTGACGGAGGCCACGTGTCGAGAGATTAATCGCATCGGGAAACTGTGGATTGAGGATTCGGGAGTCCCGTGATCGAGAGTTTGGATTCTCGTGATGATAAACCCCGATGAACAGACGAGATTCTTTCGGAGGATCTCAAGGTCTGTAATGACCGTTAGATGTGGAGATGAGATGTCAACTTAATCCAGGACATGAATATTCTTTAGGATAAGCAGTGAGCAGATCTGGACGGCCAGAGTCCACCCACCCAGATCTACGGCTGAGGTTCCATTCCGGAGCCCCCTTACTGGTCTGCCTTTAGCGGTAGGGGGGTGTTCGGAATTGTATGCGCAACTCTTGAATGGTCGAGATTAATTCATAACGATCAACGATGCTCAGGCGGATTCCAAACCCCCCTTTCCATTCTGCCTTTAATGGGGGGGGTTCCGGAATAGTGTGGCGTGTGAAGTGGGGCCCCTCCTGTCATGTCGACCACCGTGTCGTGTTTCCCTCTCTTCTACCTGTATTTAACTTAACTGCGCAATGGGACCATTTCTCATTGGCTGTTCTCTGGCCCTGTTGGGATTTGTTCCTATTAGCCATTTTCTAACCCTGTAGGGGTTCGCTCCATTGGCCGATTGCTAGCCCTATCGGGATTCGGTGGTTGCCAAGTCAAACGACTCGACATCACTGTAGCACCGAGGTGCGAAACATGAAAGAGGTACTGCATTTATTTGAACTGTGATCATGACCCGCTACCACATGGGAGCGGAGAGAGAGAAAGAGCCATCTTACATTGGTCCTCCATGGATGTTTAGGGCTTCTGATTCGGCAGAAGACCATAAAAATATGATTTAGGTAGTGGGTATCTGACAAAGTGGTATCAGAGCATGGTTAGAACACTCGCCCTGATTGGGCTCATGAACGAGTTGCGCATAAGCTCCGTTCGAGGTACTCCAATGAAGAGCAACCCCTTAACGTAACTCTCTTGTCCAGGATTGAAAACTTGGAAACGAGAACCCAACTATGTATGCATGTGAAAGAGTTATAAATTATGTGCAGATTATAAAAATATATCTAACTCTTGACTAACAACCAGTGTTTGTCTTTTCACCTAAGCAGACGATCAGCCACGAGAATTTATAGATGCAGAGTATGGTAACTCACCAAGAGGTGGGATAAGGCTCCCACAACAGAGACAAAGAGTCTGACGAAAGAAGAGCAATAGGAACCCCTCCAGATCTAGCCGAGACTGTGAGGAGTCTCATGGTTGAATTGCAAAGCTGCAAGGCCGACAATGAAAGGATGATGAAAGAACAAGAAAAACAAACTGAAATTAATGCAGTTTTACTACAGAGTTTATCTGACCTACAACAAAAAATGCAACATGAACCCGAGATGTAGAAACATGGTCATATCAGTGGCCATACTGAGAGAAGCACCTCAAGAAAGGTCCACCCTAGAGGTAAGGGACCAGTGCCAAACAATTCCACTGAGAAGGAAGCTGGCGATTCAGAAGGCTCTTCCAGCAGCAGGGCCAGTTCCTATTCTCGAAGAAAACAGAAGAAGCAAAAGACTTCCAAGAGTCATAAATTTGAGGAATTCAGAAAGGCCAAACCTCCCTCCTTCGACGGTGAGATAAAGAAGGGAGAGGAAGCCGAGGCCTGGCTACTTGGACTG
>ML796709.1:101989-128186 GCA_009831015.1 Picea engelmannii | reverse complement strand
TTTCGACGAGAAGGCTAAAGAGTTTTATGAACTCAAACTGGGACAACTTACTATAGAGGAATATGTCAACAAATTCCTTGACTTATTGAGATATGTACCCTACATCAAAGCAGAGAAGGCGAAGGCGCAACGCTTCATCAGTGAGCTACCCAAGGAATACAGGAACGGAATTGAATTCGACGAGCCAAAGACCTTAGAAGACACTATTCAAAAGGCAACATATTGTCATGAAAAATATGGACATCGGGCAGAGTCTCGTGGAGACTGGAGACAGAAGAGTGGTTCGAAATTTCAGAAAAAGGGGATCAAATCCTCAGGATTTAAGATCTACAAGAATAACCCCAGAATGAACTTTCCAACCCAGAGTGTACTACAGCAAAACTTTCCATCATCAGACGGAAATAAAACTTCTGGATCGATACCAATAAAGACTAATAACCCAAAGAAAGAACCTCTAAAATGTTGGGGTTGCGGAGAAGAGCATCTCCTGAGAGACTGTCCACACCGACAACAGAACAGTCGGAAAGTTTATAACATTCAGGAAGCTACCACAGTCAATGATGTGGCAAGGAGTGTGCCACAGATTTATGCAACCTTGGATAATAACCAAGTTGACCACCAAGCTTCAGTGGTGGAAATAGAAGGTATGATTTTCAACCATCTAGTGTCTGTTTTAATTAACCCTGGTTCAAATTTGAGTTATATAGCCCCTAAGACTGTGGATAAGTGTAAGCTACAGCCACAAAAACAAACCAAGCCATGGTTGGTACAGTTAGCCACTGGCACTAAAATAAAGGTGGTATAGGCCATACCAGCTTGCCAGTTAATGTTGGGTGGATTCCCCACCTAAGCAACCCTTAACGTGTTACCCCTAGGATCATATGATCTATTGATTGGTATGGACTAGCTGGCCACCCATAAATCCAGACTGGACTGTTACCATAAAACCTTAGGATGTGTGAGCAAAGAAGGAAAAAGGATAACCCTTCAAGGGATCCGAAAACAAGTCTCGGTGAGACAAATATCAGCCCTGCAAATGAGAAAGTATTGTCGAAAGCGATGTCCCCTATATGCAATACAGGTGTTGAAAACAATCGAAGGTGCTAAACCAAGCCCTAATGATCACCCTATCCTGAGAGAATACAGAGATGTGTTTCCGGAAGAGGTACCGGGTCTACCTCCAAGAAGAGACATTGACTTCTCAATAGAGCTCTCTCCAGGAGTGGTGTCGGTGTCTAGGACACCCTACCGGATGAGCACACCTGAGTTAGTGGAACTCAAATTACAACTGAAAGAAATGATGGATAAGGGTTATATTCGACCCAGTGTGTCCCCATGGGGAGCACCAATCCTGTTTGTGAAAAAGAAGGATGGCACCCTTAGACTATGTATAGATTATAGACAACTTAATAAAGTAACCATAAAGAACAAGTACCCCTTGCCTAGGATCGATGATCTATTCGATCAGTTGGGAGGAGCATCTATTTTCTCAAAGATTGACTTGAGGTCGAGATACCATCAAGTCCGAATCAAGGGTGAATACATCCATAAAACTGCTTTCCGGACACGGTATGGTCACTATGAGTTTGTGGTAGTACCATTTGGTTTAACCAATGCCCCTGCCACTTTCATGTGATTAATGAACAATGTACTCAGTAAATTTTTAGATAAATTTGTACTAGTTTTTATTGATGACATATTGATCTACTCTAAGAATAGAGAAGAACATGAAGAGCATCTTAGACTGGTGCTGCAAGTGCTAAGAGAGCATCAACTCTATGCTAAATTCAACAAATGTGACTTCTTTTAGAAGCAAATACATTACTTGGGACATGTTCTATCCGAGGAAGGGGTAGCAGTAGATCCTGACAAGATCAGGTCTATCATGAAATGGCCTACCCCAAAGGATGTCTCAAACATCAGATCCTTTATGGGATTGGCGGGATACTATAGGAGATTTATAAAAGGATTCTCCAAGATTGGTTGTCCAATCACTGCCCTCCAGAAGAAGGGGACAAAATTCCTGTGGACACAACAATGTGAAGAAAGATTTCAAACCTTGAAACATATACTAACCCACACACCCATGTTGAAAATCGCTGACCCAGAAGCTGACTTCCTTGTGTGCACATATTCCTGTAAAGAAGGGCTCGGAGGAGTCCTTATGCAGGAAGGAAAGGTGATCTGCTATGAATCTCGAAAATTGAATGAACATGAGGTCAACTATGATCTAGAACTAGCTGCCATAGTGCATGCCTTAAAAATGTGGAGGCATTACCTCTTGGGAAGAAAATTTGTACTTATGACAGATCACTGTGGATTGTGAATTTGATTTTGAAATCAAACACATTAAAGGGAAAGAAAATAGGGTGGCCGATGCCCTTAGCAAAAGCATGAAAATGATTCACCTGGCAATAGTGAGTACCTGCGAGACAGATGTCAAGAACAGATTCAGAAATTCACAAGAAACAGATTCCTTCGTTCAGACTGTGACCCTATACCTACAACAAGAACCCGCTAGATAAAAATATGAAGGCTACCAGATGACCGAAGGAGGTCTGCTCACTTACAAATTGTGACGACTTGAAGAGGTTCATTATGGATGAACTACATAAAATACCATACACTGGTCACCTAGGATACTAGAAAATGATCATTGCCACCCGGAAACAATTTTATTGGCCTGGATTGAAGAAAGACATAGCCAAATATTTGACTCAATGCATAGAGTGCCAATAGGTTAAAGCAAAAAATCAACACCCAACAGGACTATTACACCCTTTACCCATCCCAAAATGGAAATGGGAAACCATCTCCATGGATTTTATCACTGGATTATCAACTTCAACCAAACAGAATCATGCCATTATGGTGGTGGTGGATAAACTGAGCAAGTCCGCTCATTTCATCCTCGTCAAATCAACCTGCAAGGTGATAGATATCGCCTAGATATTCATGAAAGAGGTATTCAGACTGCACGGTATGCCGAAAGAGATAGTGTCTGACAGAGACACAAAATTTACTTCCAACTTTTGGAAATCACTAATGGCTGGTTTGGAGACCAAATTGTTGTTTAGCACCACCTATCACCCTCAAACCGATGGACAGATAGAAAGAGTGAATGAAATATTAGAGGATATTTTAAGGATGCATGTAATGCATCAACCCAGGAAATGGGAAGACTACCTGCCATTGGTAGAATTCACCTACAACAACGGCTACCAAGCATCCTGAAAGATGAGTCCCTTCGAGGTCCTCTATGGTAGGCCGTGTAACACTCCAATCAGCTGTAGTAATCCTGTAAATAAAATTTCGTTTGGACCCAACATGTTGAAAGAAATGGAACAACAAGTGACTTAGATAAAACAAAATCTAAAGGTCTCTTAGAACCGATAGAAAAGTTATGCTGATCAAAAGAGAACTCCAAGAGAGTTCAAAATGGGAGACCATGTATATCTCAGAATTAAGCCCAGAAGGAGTTCCCTGAAAATGGGAGCTTGTGCCAAGTTGGCACCCCAGTATTGTGGACCCTTTCAGGTTCTAGATAGAGTGGGACCTGTAGCCTATCAGCTAGCACTTCCTCCCACAGTAAAAGCACATAATGTTTTCCATGTTTCATTATTGAAGAAATATGTACATGATGCTAATCATATAATTGACTGGTCTGTGATCCAGGTGGAACCGGAGGGAGAATTTCTACCAGAACCAGAATGCATATTGGACAAAAAGGAAACCCCGCTCTGGAACCAAACCATTGCACAGGTCAAGGTGCAGTGGAAACATTTTGGCCCTGATGAGGCTACATGGGAAATGGAGGATGCCATGAGACAGGCATATCCGAATTTGTTTACTTTTGTACATGCAATTCATGTTAATAGATAAGAACATCAAGGACGATGTTCCTTTTTAAGGGGGAGGGAATTGTAACACCTTGTTTCCCCCAACTTGTAAAAATAACTGGACTGGCCAAGAACTATGGAAAACTCATAAATGTGAATATGTGATGTAAATGGACCATGAGGAAAAGGTCAATGAATGTGAATAACATTATGAATTTTATTGCAGGACTGCTGAGAGGGGATGTACAGAAAAAGAGACCACGATGGCGGTGGAAGGCACCTGGAAAGGTGGCGTTAACTTCCACCGAGAATTAATACCATATTTGGACTCCACTGGCTCGAAGAACCAAAAGCGGCTCACTGGCCCTGAATTAAATGTCTCGTAGGCTGGTATGTAGATGGTTTAATGAGGGATGGGAGGTGAACCTCCCATCCGTAGAGCCGTCAGACCTGATCAACGCGAGGGTAATCACGCCACACACAACCTCGCAAGAGGATAAGGCGTGGGGTAGAAGTGATTGGGGGGCAGATGCGGGGGGAGAACTCTGGAAATATGCATAGTGAGTGATAGAAGAGAGGAAGGATTGCAACCTTTTCTCCTGGTCACTGGAAAATAGAGACGCAGTCTCACAACATCGTGGTCTCAGCTCGCGGGTGGCTAGTGGTAAATCCGCTGGGAGTCGTTAAGCTTACGGTTGGGTGGAAATGATCACCCCTCTCAGCAGTTGCACAACCCCTGGTGTTATTTCTCATAAGTGTTTTTCCTCTTGCATCTTAAAATATATATGTATATATGTTTGTTCTGATGATTATGCCCATAAGCTATGAAACTATGAATGAATTCATTGTAAGAATGTCTGTAGGACGTTTTGATCAGTACTAGTAGTTGTATATTTGTATGAAAGAGACTATATATGGCATATGTCCTCATGAATTATTATTTACATGCATACTAATCTAATTCAGACTTCATGTCTGGTTCTCGGTTGGACGATACCCTTATCTGCCTCAGAAAGTACCCTGAGTAAATCTCCCCATAGAGATACTCTCCTTGAAAAACCCATCAAGAACACGGAAGGTAAATGTGAAGGCGTAAAGCCTTAGTAACCCTGTATGAGGAGAAACGATCCTCTTGAAAACCCGAGATGGCAGCTTAAGGATGGAATATAGAATCAATGGATGAGACTCTGTCGGGAGATCTGTGGTCACTCACGACCGTCAGATCGAAAGGAGAGGATGGAGTGTTAAGTTCCTTAACCTTGATAGGTGGTGATCGACGGATGAGATTTCGTCGGGGAATCTGCGGTCAGCCACGACCATTAGATTAGTAGGAGAAAGTAGGGAATTAAATGCATTACCACTTTGTTTTCCTGTGTCTTCGTGGGTAGCGAAGCATTTAGGACCATATATCCCCAAGGTTCATGAGAGTATCTAGACCGTGGATCTTTTCCACACCCAGAGAGTCATGGAAGAACACATGGGTAGGAACCATTATGAGCCGTCAGATCTCGACTGAAAAACCTGACAACTATTGGATCTGTCAGGAGTTACCCGAGGGTTAAGACTCCAGTGTATAGGGGTGAAAAACCCTGGAATAGATCTAGGCCATTCGATTGACGGAGGCCACGTGCCAAGATATCACCCATTTCGGGAAACCAGGAGTCCTATTGACAAGATTTCGGGATTTTCCATGGTGAAAACCCCAGGATGGATCTGAGTCGTCCAATTGATGGAGGCCACGCGTCGTGAGATCTCCCATTTTGGGAAATTGGAAATCACAAAATCAGGATTCCTGTTGACAAGAGTTCGGGATTTTCCATGGTGAAAACCCTGGGATGGATCTGAGCCGTCCGATTGACGGAGGCCACGCATCATGAGATCTCCCATTTCGGGAAATTGGGAATCGCTGAATCAGGATTCCTGTTGACAAGAGTTCAGGATTTTCTATGGTGGAAACCACAGAGTAGATCTGAGTCATCCGATTGACGGAGGCCACGTGTCGAGAGATTAACCACATCGGGAAACCGGGGATCGAGGATTCGGGAGTCCCATGATCGAGAGTCCGGATTTTCGTGATGATAAACCCCGATGAACGGGAGAGATTCTTTCGGAGGATCTCAGGGTCTGTAATGACCGTTAGATGTGGAGATGATACGTCAACTTAAGCCAGGACATGAATATGCTTTAGGATAAGCAGCGAGCAGATCTGGACGGCCAGAGTCCACCCGCCCAGATCTACGACTGAGGTTCCATTCCGGAGCCCCCTTACTGGTATGCCTTTAGCGGTAGGGGGGGGTCTGGAATTGGACGCGCAACTCTCGAACAGTCGAGATTAATTCATCACGATCAATGACACTCAGGTAGATTCCAGACCCCCCTTTCCATTATGCCTTTAATGGGGGGGGGGGTCCGGAATAGTGTGGCGTGTGAAGTGGGGCCCCTCCTATCATGTCGACCACCATGTCGCATTTCCCTCTCTGCCACCTATATACCACTTAACCGCGCAACGGGGCCATTTCTCATTGGCTGTTCTCTGGCCCTGTTGGGATTTGTTCCTATTATCCATTTGCTAACCCTGTAGGGGTTCGCTCCATTGGCCGATCGCTAGCCCTATTGGGATTCGGCGGTTGCCAAGTAAAACAAATCGACATCACTGTAGCACCGAGGCACGAAACATGAAAGAGGTACTGCATTTATTCAGATTGTGATCATGACCCGTGACCACATGGGAGCGGGGAGAGAGAAAGAGCCAGCTTACGCTGGTCCTCCATGGATGTTTAGGGCTTCTGATTCGGCAGAAGACCAAAAAAATCTGATTTAGGTAGTGGGTATCTGACACAACCTGTTTATGAATCCCTGGAAGGGAAGTGGGACAACCAAGGGATTGTTAAGCAGAGAAGGGGCACACTTCTTGGGGCGGGACATGCTGTGGGGAATGAGAGGTCGTGAGATAGGAACAATTGATAGAGTTGCACCTTGGGATAAGTTTTATTTTGTTGTTGGTCATACCTTAGTCTGTATTAGGAACCTTTACCGTGGTGGAATCATATCCCCAGGTCGGGGGTGACTTACTGTTGAGATTATATGAACAAAAAAATCAATGACTGGGAGGAATGTCTGAGGTCTGCATCCATTCGATGTTTTTAATTAAAAGATAAGTGTTTTTTATGTGTATTTACATGTTAATATCTGTGTGTAATATGTTTAATTATGTTTATTGCAATTGTTTGTAATACTGCATGGAATGTACGTTGTTAGCTTGCATGTGTGTTCATATGCAGAGCATATTTAGTTAACAATGGTATCAAAGGAATTTTTTTGTGTGGAATGGCCCAATATGGGTGGTTGGGGACATTACAGGAAGACACAAATTTAACCATTTTTAGATACCCATAACTATATGTATCTACAACATGTTTGTTATAGCATTAAATTCCACCACATATGCATTGATGACTTGATTGGCCTTTCCTCATCCTACTTGTAGACATTAATCCCCTTTACCTCCTCTGGATTCTTTAAAAAACAATTTTTTTTTATATGTACACACCCTTACAACTATGAAATGTGCATATACGTGTTTTTCTCTATTGAAAGTTGCATACATCTCATTTTTCCTCAAATTTATTTTTCATATTTTTGGGTGGGGTTCACTAGTTTACCTGGTTCTTGACCCCCGTTTCCTATACATAACTAATTGTAACAAATCCAACTACTTGGAGATGGTATAAATTGAGCATAAGCCATGAGGAGAAGAGAACAATACTTGAAACAAATTTATGCTAGCTATTTCCTGCCTATATGAAATCCTTTATTTCCTTATTGTTGATTCATATCCTCGGACCTGGAAACCCTTGTCTCCATCCTTTTCCATGCTTTACATATTTGTACAAGAAGTTTCCATTGATGTTCTTTGGGTCTATATAAGCATTTGAGTTTGAGGTGCATCTTATAGTCAGTGGCCTAGGTGGAGGGATATGGAGTCCTTTCTCGGAGTAGTGTTGCAATAGGTGCAGGTGCTAACTACCTATATTATGTTGTCAAATAATAAATATACCTATTTCCCATGAAATAGTCATGTTCTGATATATGATGATCATGTTTGAGTCCATTGGATGTAACTTGGGTTGTTGGGAGGAATGGTTGTTACCCTTCCCACCCAGGTTCAATTCTTGTAAGTGACATGTGATGCCCTTAAATGGGTATATATGATGCTCTTATTGTTAAGCCCCCAATATTCTGAAAATGCTCTCCCTCCCCATGTTCTCTCACATATTTTTTTTCTAGGGGGAGGTTTATGTGGATGTAGCGAGTACCAGTCTTCAGTGTCGTGAACCACATGTAAAAAAAAATGATGATCGTGTTTGAATATTTTATTTCTTAGAACACTAATTGTTGCAATTTTTATTTTTTTTATCATTTTCATAAAAGTTAGTTATTATATAATTGTTGTCCTTTATAGTTTTCTACTTGAGTATTTCACAGGTTGGAAAAGGAATAGTTTGGAAGGAACATGATAGGTTTTCAACCGTAGGATCTTCATCAAATGTAGGACACATGGTATATCTCTTTTTTCTTTCTACTAGTAGTTAGCTATTTGATCTAGTTAGTTACCAATATTTGATTGCATTCTTGGGATTTGGTTTGATATTTAAACGATCAATGCTTTGTTGTGGCTTTAACCCATAGCCATAGGGGATTTTTCCTGTAACAAAATTGGTGACCATACTGAGGATTTATCTCCTTTCGTAGGTTAGTTTTAAGTGTTTTCTTTTTATTTTCTTGTTTTTCTTGCCTTTTTCTATTGTTAACTGAATATGTTGAATTTTTTGAGTCTTATTTATACCTTGTCAAGCCTTTTGGATTTCACTTTCAATATTTTCTAGAAGTTTTAGGGTTATATACGTGCTTTTTTGTGCAAACAGTCACATACATACACACTTTTGATTTGAGGCAGTCACGTACATACATGCTCTGCCTTATACACAATCGTGTAAATCTCTAGAGAAAGGGTTTTTTATTCTTCTATGCCTTTCTAGGGTGTTTGGCTTGATTTGTGGGACTCTCTCTAACCTACTGTTATTTACAAAAGTCTTATAAGTTATATGTTTCTACAAACCAAATAAAAAAATAAGTAGTTCCTTTATTTTTATGCTTCAAGCTTGCGTGAGTAGTCTGAAGGTTATTTTCTTGGCTTTTTTGGTTTAGAGTTGTTTTGTTAACCTTCCTTACAGTCTGGATAAGTCTGGTTTCCACTTGTTTTCCATTGAAAAAATAAAATTACTCTAGTTTTCCTTTTCTTCATTTTTCTTTAAAAAACAAGAAAAAAAAATATAAATTTTTCTTTGTTATTATCTCTTTCAGTCTTTACCTCTGTCTATCACTCAAAAGAAAAGTTATTTATGAACATAATTTCTTTTTTTGTGTGTAATGATTTCAAATCTTTCTTTTGTTCTTGAAAAAATTGAATTTTCATAAGTCTTCGTCATAGTTTCATTGAAAATGAAGTTTTGCTTGTTGCATTGCATGGAAAAGTTGCATTAATTTTTTGCAATCACATCTAAAAGAAATTTTGCATCACTGGATTACATTGAAAAATAAAGAGTTTGCATTTTTTGAAGCGTTTCTTAACACTCTTTTCCATTGAATAATAAACTTGTTTTTCTTAATAACAATGTTCTTAAAGTTCTTCATTTCTCTATTGAGTCTCAAAACATCACTAAGTTTCACGTTAGTAAACCTTTCATTAAACAACCACTAAAATTAATGCATAATTTAAAAGCAAATAGACTTTTGTTTGTAGGGTATACAAATTATTCCATCTTTAGGGCCTTGGATTAATATTAGAGAGACAACTCTCCAAGGACTACAAACAAACATAGGAGTCTGAGTTAGGGAGAGACAAATCCAATTGTCGTATAGGTGTGGCCGGGAAACTCCTCTAACATAGAATTCAAACACGAGGTTGCGAGAGGAAGATTCAAGGAGATAATCCATTCGAAACTCGACCAAGCATAGTGGAGAGATTATATATGGGGGTTTCTATTGTTCCCTTACCTCCTTGAGAGGTGTCACTTTCAGAGATTTGGGATTTTATACCCTGCTTATACATTCGATCTTGAGTGTCGAATGTACCCCCGGATGTTGACTGCAAGTTTGTTTGAATAGTATATTTTCCTAGGTATCTTAGAGGTGAATACGGGGGGTTTCCCATGGTACCTAAGGTAGATGAAGTATCACACTATCAATACCCATGGAGGGTGCCCCGCAAAGCAAGGGTTACTTGCACCAGGTAGGGATGTTAAATGGAGGTCAGGGTAACTGATTCTCACTCCTTAGTTCTTCGGTCATGGGACTTAATCAACCCATGCCATTTTCTAGAAGGGAATTTACTTGACTTCTTTGCTACTATAGTCTCAGGACATAATCCACCTGATCTTGGGTATTGAAGAAGTAGTTTGTGTGTGTTGATTCCTTAGGATTTTTTGTAGTGGTGTTCTCTTTGTGTGTAGACAGGTTAGCAAGTTGTTGGTAGATACTTTGAATTATTGATTTAAAGTGGCTGACCAACTACTTCTTCAGTCTTGAAGGGTTCAAGACCTTTCACATATAAGAGAAAATTCTCCACCACTTCCTCTAAGGCGTTGGCTTGATTAATCTGATACTTTTGTACCAATTGGTCTTGTTGAGAATTTCAAGATTGAGACTATAGAATCAAATTCTTTTGCACCAGAGGTTACACTCATATCCGATCTTGAAGCCGAAGGATTCATCATACCTTTTAACCCTCCGTTAACTGGACCAGACGATCAAATTTTAGTGTGTCTTTTGAATTTTGAGTTGGGAAACACTGGATATATCCCTCTTTGGTGGGTTGTTATGAAAGGCACTTCAGATGTGTCTGGGTCAGGGGCCCCTTCAACCCCCACTTCAATTATAGTTGGGGGGGGGATCACACCTCCCCATCCTTTTATCTAGATGACTAGCATGAGTCAAGCCACGATGGCTATGTTGGTTAGTGGCAACATTCCAATGATTAATGGGTCCACTTATTCTTCGAGTGAAAATCCTTTGTCACCTTTCATTTTTAATTCCTTTTCATTTGGAATGCCATAAATAAGAATGTAATTTTTTTTGGCTAGTTCTCAACCGATCACTCAAAATCTTAACTTTGGAGTAGGGATTTATTCAACTCCATTGCAATCTATTCCTTGGGGTGGGGGGCATATCCATTCATTGTTCCCTTCACTCAGAAGTGGGTGTTTCCCCGATTCTTGGCCTAATCCCTTCATGGGACGGAGTAGTCATATGAGGGGAGGATTTCCATCCTCCAACATGCCTTCAAATTCTAACCCTTTCACTCTGTTTGGTGGGTTTGGGAGAAATCCCTTCCCTTCATCTAAGATTTTGGCGGGGGGCAACCCATTCCAAAGTCAGTGGAATCTTGCACAAGGGTCTTTCCCTTCACAAGGGATTCCGACGAGGGGAAACCCCTTCCATATTCATTACAACCCTACACAAGGGTCTTTCCCTTCACAGGGGATGTCGGTAGTGGGAAACCTTGTCAAATCTTATGGAAACCCAATGGGTGGAGGATTTCCTCCTTTTATCTAGGGATATTGAAGTTTTTATTAAAACCCTGGCTCGTATGAAATCTCGTTCTGGAAACCTCATGCTAGTGACAATCCAAGATTTCCTTTTTTGGTTGTTAACCAACTCAAAGTTTCCAACCCCGATAGTTGGAATTATAGACCATAGTCAAGAATTCCTTTCTTGGAAATGTCAAACTTTCCAAAATTATTGAAACTAATGAATGACCTAGTGTGTCATGATCCAAATTGGCCCCCGTTCCCCACTAAATTACCCTTAGACATTCATAATTTTGAAGGAAAGGTTGGTGAGCATCCAGGAGATCATGTAACAACATTTCATCTATGGTGCTCATCAAATTCATTGAATAATGAATCCATTCGATTACATATATTTCAATGCACTCTCATAGGAGTCATTGTGAAATGGTAGATCGAGCTTCAATGGTCGACGTTTTGCATCTCTCACGATTTGGCATTGGTTTTTCTGAACCATTTTCAGCTTCCAGTCTGGTACGATGCTAGCACTAATTTATTATCTACGCTATGGTAAGACAAGGCCACTCACATATCATATCATATCCAAGAGTGGTGGAGGAAAAAAAGGATGATCAAATCCACCATTCCACCTGAGTTTCTCCTTGAATGGTTTCTCAAATCCTTGTTTCCATATATCTCCAAGGACGTTTCCACATCGGGGGCCTCCTTAGAGGAGGAAGCTATTTTTAGGGCCCAACAATTGGATCTGATTGTTGATAGATTGGGTTGGTTGTCATTGATGTCAACCCTTTAAGCAAGCCCAACAACAAATTTTGGTATCCCCAGATGTGTGGTTAAGGAACCTGAGTTTGTATGAGGAATAAAGACATGAAGATCAATGAATTTTCATGTAAGAATACCATATATGGATGGTACATGTCATTCCATTTCTGATGATATGTGGTACGCCATGTAGTTCCTCACGGTTGAGGATATATGGCTTATTGAAGTTGGAGGACCCTCATAAATATTCTAGAATCCATTCGAAGGTCAACAAAGAAGTCAATTATTCTAGAAGCTCCCAGAATGTCATTAATAAGTTTACTAGTTAAAGTGGTTGTAACTAGGAGTTAATTATGGGTGAAGTTGTTGAAATAAGAAAATAATTAAAAATAAATTAGTTGCAACAAGAAGTGGTGAGTTTACTAATTATGGGTAAAGTAGTTGTAACAAGAAAGTGGGTTAGCCCTAAAAGAGAGAAGTTGGGTAACACAATTAGAAGATGACCCCTAAAGGAGGACACTTGTAGAGTATAAATAAGAGAGAAAGAGACTCCCATTATCACCTATTGAGCACATTGAATATATATCTTGTGAAAGGTTTATTGCAGGTACTATTGACAAATCTGAAGCAATGAGTTTGATTCAGTGAAGTTCAGTGAAGAGAGAAGTTGCATGAGCCGAAGAGATGAAGTTGAGATTATTTTTCTATGGTTTTCCTGAATACATGCATGAGTTGCAGATAAGGAAGGGCGTGGGCATCCACGAGTTCTAGTGAAGGAAAATAGCATGCATCTACATTGTTTAGTGAAGGAGAACACAAACTCTCTGAAAAGAAAAGAAATCCACGGGCTGCAGAGCCATCAAGGTGTGGATATCCACGAGCCATAGTGGGAAAAAATGTTAGAATGTTGTGCTCGTTTAACCATAAGTAATGCTACACCATTGCTACCCAACCATATGCACAAATCCACTCCCAACCACCTTAAAATTTGACAAAAAGAATGATTCTGGGAAGCCTCACTAGAACCAAGGAAAATTTTAGGGGCTAAATTTCGCCCATGGGCTAATTTTCCATGCATTTTCTCCAAAACAAATTCACCAATTTTTATTTTTCTGAAAATGATTCGCCCAAATTCTATAGAATAAAATTATTTTACTTTAAAAATAGCCCAAATATTATAGAAACTATATAACATCATTAGAAATTTGAATATTTTTACAAAAATATGGCCAAACATTTTATAGTTTGCATATTAGAAACTAGCAAGATTCGCCAAGGTTTCTACATTTTGAGATAAATTTCCATCCTTAAAATTATCCTTGATTAGAACTGACAAATAAACCAGGGTAGCGCACCTTCTCCAGAGGTAGCGCACAAGATATAGTACCAAAAGAATGAATAGGGAATTGCTGCACACTTGCAACTGTTGTAGCTCCTCCTCAACACTTGCGCCTTTCTTTTGGATGATTGAGTGTGTGTACAAATGAGATGGAGTACCTCCTATTTATACTAATCTAGCAAGGTTAAAAAGTGTCTCTTCAAACAAGGTTGACTTGTCCTTTTCTATATATATATATATATATATATATCTTTCTGGCAGAGCCGACATGCCTTTCTAGAGTTTTCACACATCTGTTAGGGTTTTCTCTTGCTTCTAGAATATTCTATTATATTCAAAGGTTTTATCCATGGAGGTTAATACCTCCCATTTATACCAAAAACTACCAACACTCCGTCTTAGCCAGGGAGGTATTAATGGTATCAAACACATCGGGAGGTATTAATGGTCTCAAACACATCCATTCATCTACACATGCCATGGGGAATACTCCTATAGTGTTGTAGACCATTCTACAAGTAACATCACCATAGCCACACATGATATCTCATGATCTCATAGATCATATTATGAACAACACCATCACAATGTACCAAACTGTCTCACGGTGTATGATCCAAGGGATCAAAAAAATGCTCAAAAATCAAAGTGTTCGAAATTGCTCAAAAATGGTTTCATTGCAGAGATCACGTTCTCACGATCCCAACACAACTTGAAAAGGATCAAACAAAGTTCGTATGTAAAAGATATGGTGTTCTATCCTTTTTCCCAAATAGGCAAATTTTGTTGACTGTGCAGTCCGTACAGGCTGATGTGGCAGCTGACTGCACAGTCCATACAATTGTACAGCGGACATGGTAGGGTGATTGGGTAGGTGATGATGTGGACCAATCGATGGTCAACACATGGCAGGTGGTAGAGGCTTAGGTGGGCCAATGGCAGGGTGCCACATGGCCCACTCAGGGGCCACCATGTGGCACCCCACCGACCTGCAAAAAATTGGTTTGGACTCCATGGGGTTTGAACCGACGACCTCCAAGTGAATGGAAAATAGTCTAATATGGACTCACCAGTCAGCCTACCGAGCATTTCTTACGCTATCATTGAAAACATTATATTTAAGTTTGAACTGTTGGTTAGTTTGGCGGAAAAAGGGTCGAGGCTTAGCCCCAACCCGTAGACACACAACTGCAACCATTACCACATGTCCAGGAGCACGAGAAAAGGTAGAGGGATAGTTGACAGGTGTAGACGGTTATCCCAACACTTGGCCACATGGCCCATGCAACCAAGACCTCTGGGTTTAGGTGCTACGTTTCAGTTAATTGCACGACATTTTCTCCCATGCAACAAGAATCATGCTATAGTTAGGTTCTGAGTGTGTGAGCTAGGTTTTGGAACTGCGTGTGCATTTTGGAGGACAATTTTGTTGTAGGTTTTGAGAAAACTTCAGAAGAGGTTAATTTTTTCATTTTTTGGCCAAACCAGGTGCAAAAAGAGCCCAGACAAGGGTTTTTGGACATTCTAGAGCCATTGGAGCCATCTATTTTGTATTCTGAGCATTCTAAAGCACTATATTAACAAATTTGAGCATATAATGAAAATGATCCATTGGAATATGGACCAGGAGATGTATCCCAAGAGAGAGGTGAACTCCTTTATCAATTTGTTGTGTTATGTGCTTATTTTGATGTTTGTTCATTACTATTTTTGTTGTTCATTTTATGTAAAAACTCTATGATTTCATGTGCTTGCAATTTGATCTAATTGCCCAAGACACATACATTTTCCACTTGCAATTTTTATACACAAACCTTTTCATTTTCAGATCAATTGGTATTAAAGCAAAGGTTTTTGAAAGTTTGATTTGCTTTCAAGTGTTTTCTGATGATTACAAGGTTGAAGCTCACAAGAGGAGAAGGACAGCTAGTGGAGACAAGTTCTCAACTTTCAAGAAGGAGAACAATTCAATCACCTCAAGTTTCAAGGAGACATTCACCAAGTATGGCTCATGAGCAGAGTCATGAAACCATTACTTATGATAAAGAAACTTTCAGAAAAGCCTTTTTTTATATGACAGAAATGGTGAAAGTTTTATACGAAGAGAGAAATGCAAGGTTGCAAGGAAAAGTTCAAATCCTCCAAAAGGTAATGAAGGTAATGGTGATAAAACTCCAAAAGGAAATCGAGGAAATGGTGACACTCCACCTCCTTCACCTCCATCTTCCACTTCTTCTACCATTTCACAACCATCTCCAAATTCTCCAAAAGAACATGGTAAAACTCCTTCACAAACTCCTTTTCTTAAGCTTGATATTAAGTTTGAATTTCCTATGTACAATGGAGAGGTAAATGTTGAGAAATTGGATAATTGGATTCGTCAGATTGAAGTGTATTGTCGGATACAAAGAATCCAAGATGATAAAACTAAAATTCAGCTTGCTTATCTTAGATTGGAAGGTGCATCACTCATTTGGTGGGAAGCCAAAACTCAAGAGGATGTGAAGAAACATGGTAAAGTTTTATCCTCTTGGAATGATTTTATTGTTGCAATTAAAATGCAATTTTATCCATTAGCATACATGAAAAAATCTATCATGGTTTGGCAAAACTTTAGGCAAGCTAAAGGGAAAAATGTGCAAATCTACACTCAAGAATTTAGGAGAAGAGCTTTGATTTTGGGTATAGATTTATCTTCTCAAGAAACTTTACTCAAATACATTGGAGGATTGCAGAGCTACTTGAGACACACAATTCTTATGTTTAACCCTACAAATCTAGATGAAGTTTGTGTACATGCAACTCATTTAGAAGCAAGAGGGAAGAATGCTCCTCAAGAGGGCAATAAGAAGCAATTTTATATTGGAGACAAAGGAAATGGGAAATTCAAAGGAAAAGGAAAGAAGAATGCTTCAGTCAAGTAAGAAGGATAAAAACTCTCATGTAATCACCATTCAAAAGATGGCCACGATGAAGACCATCGTTGGAAACTACATCCTAAAAAGAGACCCAAAAAGTTCAACAACAAAGGGAAAACAAATACTACTGCAACTACATAACATGATTTAGGATATGATTCTGGAGATGAAACAAAAATCACAGCCATGGGTTTTCAAGGTAAGGACTCTATTGCCAGTACTAGTTCTTCAAGTAGTAGCCTCAATGAAACTCAACATGAGAAAGAAAGAATAGAGCTTTTTAACATAAGGGTTATTTCAAAACATACCAAGATAGATACTCTATTTGATACTGGATCACAAGCAAACCTCATTTATGAAGACACTGTCAAGAAACTAAAACTAGAAACTACTCCTCATCCTAAACCATATCCTTTAGGTTGGATATGTGAAAATGCAAAATTGTATGTGACTAAGAGATGTAAATTAAGATTTTCCATCACTGCAAACTTTATAGATGAGGTAGATCTTGATGTCATTCCATTGGATATTTATGGTATTGTTTTGGGAAGCCCACATTTATATGATAGGAGATCCATCTTTCAACGTCATGAGAAAAAATATAATTTATTTAAAAATGGAGTTGAGTACATTGTTAGAGCACACACAAAGAATTTGAATTTGTCACTTGTAAATGTCGAACAAATGAAGAGGTTAGTCAATCCTAGTAATAACTTTGTACTCTTGATGATCAAACCCAAAGACAATGTTGAAAAAGAAGCTTTCCAAGGATGTGATGCAAAGTTAAAATATGATTTATATGAGTTTGTTAACGAATATGATGAGATGTTTCAGGATCCTAAAGGATTGCCTCCTAAAAGAGGTATCCAACATGAGATCCAATTGCAGCAAGATTGTCCTCTTCCAAACATTGGCATGTACAGGATGTCAGTCATGGAGAATGATGAAATCAAAAAACAAATCCAAGAGTTGCTTGAAAAAGGGGTTTTCATGCCAAGCACATCGCCATGTGGGTCACCAATTGTTTTAGTACCAAAGAAGATGGTACATGGTGCATGTGTGTAGATTTCAGAGACTTGAATAAGATTATGATAAAGAATCATTACCCTCTTCCTTGTATTGATGATTTTCTTGATCAATTGAAAGATGTTGTGTATTTCACTAAGTTGTATTTGAGGAGTGGTTATCATCAGATTAGGATTGCTGAAGGAGACACATGGAACACAACTTTTAAAACAAAGCAAGGTTTGTATGAATGGATGGTTATGCCATTTGGGCTTTGTAATTCTATTGCAACATCCATGAGAGTTATGAATGATGTTTTAAGGCCTTTTCTTGATGATTGTGTAATTGTCTACTTGGATGACATATTGATATTTAGCAAATCTCATGAATAACATGTTAGGCATGTGAAACAATTCTTATATGTCTTGAAGAAAGAATATTTTTTTTTAAAGATGTCTAAATTTGAGTTTGGAAAGACCTCATTAGTTTACTTGGGACATATTGTTGGAGGGGGGAAATTTAAGATAGATCCCTCAAAGGTCAAAGTCATTTTAGATTGGCCCAAGCCCAATAATGTAACAGAGGTTATAAGCTTTTTGGGAGAAACCCAATATTGGAGAAATTTTATTTCTAACTTTTCCTCAATTGAAGCTCCATTACATGTCGTGACAAGCATTAAACATGTTCTTCAATGGGGAGGCAAGCAACAAAAAGATTTTGGTGCATTGAAGGAGAAAATCAGTTCAACTCCAGTTCTTGCACTTCATGATTTAAGACAACCATTTGAGATACAAACAAATTCAAGTAACTATGCCATGGGAGCAATCTTGTTGCAACATGGTAAGCCCATATCTTTTCATTCTGGAACTTTTAATGGTGCGGTAGTTAATTATCCTACATATGACAAGGAATTGTATGCATTGGTGCAAAGTGTCAAAAAGTGGAAACATTATTTGTTGGGAAAATAAACTATTATTCACACTGATCATCAACCTTTGCAATACTTGCAATCACAAACTAAGCTACAACAAGCAAGGCATTTTAGATGGATGGGTTTCTTGTAGCAATTCCACTTGGTGATAAGGTATAAGAAAGACATTTATAACAAGGTTGCTGACATGATTTCTGGGCCTATTATTAGTGCTTCAATTATTCTTAAGCATAATTCGATCATGCATGAGAGCTATGTTGAACAATATGCTTTAGATGCTGATTTTAAAGATGTATATGCAACTTTGTGTCAAACTAACCAAGTAGAGGAATTGGATTACCATCTGCAAGATAAAATTTTGTATCATCTTGTAAAGCTATGTATTCCATAGGGTGAAAGAGTCAACATCATAAGGGAAGCACATTCTTCTATTATTGTTGGCCATTTTGGTATAGGCAAGACAATGGTAAATCTGCAAAGGTATTGTTATTGGCCTAAAATGAATGAAAGTGTATCATGATATGTAAGAGGATGTTCTTTATGTGCTACAAGTAAGCCTAGCAATAGAAAGTTAGGATTGTATACTCCACTTCCAGTTCCTTCCTGTCCTTGGGAAAGCATTTCCATGGACTTTGTAGGAGGATTACCTATGTCTAAAATGAATCATGATTATCTATATGTTGTCGTTGACCATTTCAACAAAATGTGTATTTTAATGACTTGTAAGAAGTAGGTTAAAACTGAACAAACTGCACAAATGTTCTTCCAACATGTATGGGTACATTTTGGGTTTCCCAAATCCATTATTTCTGATTGATATTCTCGATTTCTTGGGAATGTTTGGTCAAGATTATGGGCACTCATGGACACCAAGTTGAAAAATAGCACAATATTCCATCCACAAACTAATGGTCAGGCATAAGTGGTGAATATAACAATAATACATCTTCTTCATGGTTATTGCAACAAACAACCTAAGCTTTGGGATGAGCACCTACACTATATTCAACATGCTTATAATCGGTCTAAGTATTCATCGACTCAAACATCTCCATTTGAGGCATGTTTTGGTTATTTTCAAAAAACACCTTTAGATTTTATCTTTGGGAAGGATGTTTCTATTGATGGTCATTATGACATTGATAGAGCAAAGAAGTTCATTGGAAAAATTCAATTGGTGCATCAAATGGTACAAGAGAAGTTGGAAAAGAGCCAAGCCAAGTACAAGACAAGACATGAAAAGCATCGTGTTGATCACAGTTTCCAAGTTGGAGATGAAGTTTGGATTTACATTAGCAAAGAGAGGCTTAAAGGAGAAGGTAAAACTCCAAAACCAATCAAATATGGACCTTTTAAGATTCTTGAAAAAATTAGTAACAATGCCTTCCGTTTGAATTTACCTCCTTATATGAAAATGTATGCAATTGTTAATGTTGAGAATTTGAGATTGTATGAGCCTCCTTTGATTGATTATCAAGGAGAGCATGCTCATATTCCTTCAATAGATGACTTCTTGCTAGAATATCTTTCAGAATTGCAACAAGATACCATCCTTGACAGAAAGACAAGAACTTCAAAACGAGGGAATGTGGAGTACCTTTGTGTTGGTCTCAAAGGAAAAAAACCAAGAAAAGCTAAATGGATTGAGGTTGGAAGGGTGAGAGAATTGTACCCTCATCTACAGGTTGACTGAAATAGTCTTTTGGAGGTCCAAAAACTTCCCAATGGAGAGGAGTGATCCAAGGGATAAAAAAAATGCTCAAAAATTGAAGTGTTCAAAATTGCTCAAAAATGGTTTCATTGTGTAGATGGCATCCTCACAATCCCAATGCAACTTGAATGGGATCAAACAGAGTTAGTATGGAAAATATATGGCATTATGTCCGTTTTCCCAAAAAGGCAAATTTTGTTGACTGTGCAGTCCGTATAGTTTGTACAGGCTAACATGGCAGCTGACTGTAAAATCCATACAACCATACATGTGAAGTGGTGCTGATGTGGCAGGGTGACTGGGAAGCTGATGTGACAGGTGCTGATGTGGACCAATTGATGGTTGACACATGGTAGGTGGCATAGGCTTAGGTGGGCCAATGGTAGGGTGACACATGGCCCCCTCAGGGGCCACCACATGGCACCCCATCGACTTGCAAAATTTTGCTTTGGGCTCCACGGGGTTTGAACCGATGACCTCCGAGTGAATGGACAAGAGCGTAGGCTAGACTCACTAGTTTGCCTATCGGGAATTTCTTACCCTATCATGGCAAACATTCTATTTAAGTTTGAACTGCCAGTTAGTTTGGTGGAAAAAGGGTCGGGGCTTAGCCCCAACCCATGGACACACAACTGCAACCATTACCACATGTCCAGAAGTGCATGAAAAGGTAGAGGGCTAGTCGAAGGGTGCAGGCAGTTAGCCCAACACTTGGCCACATGGCCCATGCGACCGAGACCTTTGGGTTTAGGTGCTACATTTCAGCTAACCACACAACATTTTCACCCACGCGGTGGGTATCATGCCAGAGCTAGGTTCTGAGCGCATGATCTGGGTTTTGGCACTGTGTGTGCGTTTTGGAGGACAATTTTGCTGTAGCTTTTGAGAAAAATTCAGAAGAGGATAACTTTCTCATTTTTTGGCCAAACCAGGTGCAGAAAGAGCCCAAACAAGGGTTTTTGGACAGTCTAGAGCCATTCGAGCCATATATTTTGAATTCTAAGCATTGTAAAGCATTTCATTAACACATTTGAGAATATAATGAAAATGATCCATTGGAAGCTGGACCAAGAGATGTAGCCTAAGAGAGGGGTGAACTCCTTTATCAATTTACTGCATTATGTGATTATTTTGATGGTTGTTCATTACTTTTTTTATTGTTCATTTTATGTAAAAAATCTATGATTTCATGTTCTTTCAATTTGATCCAATTTCCCAAGACACATACATTTTCCACTTGCAATTTTTATACACAAACCTTTTCATTTTCAGATCAGTGTAGAAACAAATCAACATACTAGAACATTCTATTGGAGTAGCCTACAGCTTGGAATAAAGCCTACAACTTGGAATGAAGCCTACAACTCTAATCAAGGCATACAAATTGACATGAATCCTACACTCGACATGAATCCTACAACTTGACACAAGGCCTACAACTCAGCACCAGGCCTACAATTTGGCATGAAGCCTACACTCGACATGAAGTGATGGAGCCTCACTGCTCATTCCTTCACCATGTATCTGATGAAGTCCTTCAAGATCCTTCTTCTCAAATTCATAATCAAATCCCTCTAACTAAGAGAATCCTCAGACCATGCTTCCAACTATTGCATACCACTTTGCATCCTGCAAAGTGTCACGAATTCTTGTTTCTTCCTGATCACTAACTCCCTCTGAGTCTTTTTATTTTTTATTTTTTATGTTTTGCAGTGTTTTCATACATTTATTGTCTTTAACCTAATGGGCTCCTGTATCAGGGATAATGACCCTTCTATAAAAAAAAACAAAAGAGGTATGGTTTCCCGTACTAGGATAATAACCAATATGGCCTGTCATAGGGATAACAACGAAAATGGCCTCCTGTACTAGGATAATAACCAAAAAAAAGAAAATATGGACTCCCGTACCAGGGAAAATGGTCCAATACAAAAGAAAAAATTAAAATAACTACTACTATACTTACAGTGAGAGTTGTAGAGGTCTTCCTGACGTATTTAGTAGAAGTAGTCTTCAAGTTTAGTCTTCTTATGTGGATGTTTGTCGACATCTGCTATCGATGAATGCTGCGTTTCTTTTCTTTTCCTTTTAGGAAAATATTTACAAATATGGCTAAACTCATCACAAATGTAGCATTGAATTTTTGAAACATCCCTCCTCTTTCTTGATGGTCTTGTATTCTTCTTTTGGAATTTTCCTTTCCCTTTTATTGCATGGGCTGCAAATGCTTGCTCTTCTTCTTCTTCTAGAGGTTTTTGAAATATTTTTCTAGATAGCATTAGGGTTTCTTCTTGAACATAATCAAACCATAGATTGTCAAACTTGGGTAACTTATTGCGTCTACAGATGCTCTGAATAAATGGTTCCCATGATATTGGTAATCCATTAAGTGATATAGTAACAAGTTCTGCGTTTGAAACTTCATATCCAATAGATTTAAGTTGATCTATTATTTCAAAGACCTTTCTTAGATACGTGTTGATTGAATCTGACTTCAACATCTTGATGCATCAGAGATGATTTTTCAAAGCTAACTTTCTGCTAGTGTTATTTCTTTCAAATAATTTTACCAAGGCTTTCTACACTTTCTTTGTAGTCTTTAGTTCTGTAATCTGTGGGATTATATGCTCTCTAACAGAATCTACCATAATTATTCTGGTCATTACTTCTTTCTTCCTGTGTTTGACTTTCTCTTTGTCTTCCTCTAGCTCAGGAATGTCCTAGTTTATGTGGTCCAGAAGGTTATTTTCTTCGAGGATGAGAAGTATCTTAGTCTTCCATGATATGAATTCGGTGGCACCTTCCAATCTGTATTCTACTTTGAAAGTGGTCTTCATGATTGTTTTTTACTTTGAAATTGACCAGTCAAATTTTGACTTTGACCAGTCAAACATTGACTTTGACCAATCAAACTTTGACTTTGACCAGTGAAATGTTGACTTTGAACCAAAAATTAAAATTTGACATTTTTGATGGTTGAGGGCGCTGGGTTAGGGTGAACTAGGATATCCAATAATTATGCCAAACGCTTCACTTAAAGTGCCTGAACAATCAGGTTAGGGTTTGTTGCTACTACAAGATTAGAAACCCTATATGAAACTGCAATTGTGATACAATGAGCTTGATAGAGAGTTATGGATCTACCTTCTAGTGGTTATACTGTTCCGAAGGTGGTGTGGGACCATAACCTATTAGAATTTTGTGCTCATTTAACCATAAGAAACGCTACACCATTGCTACCCAATCATAGGCACAAAGCCACCCCCGAGCACTTTAACCTTTGATAGAAAGAATGATTCCGGGAAGCCTCACTAGAATGAATAGATAAAAGGGTAGTGCACATTCTCCAAAGGTAGCACACAAGATATAGTACCAAAAGACTGAACATGAAATTACTGCACACCTGTAGCTCCTCCTCAACACTTGTGCCTTGCTTCTGGATGACTGGGTGTGTGTACAAATGAGCTAGAGTGCCTCCTATTTATACTAATCTGGCCAGGTGAATAGGGATTACTATAGAATATAGATACTAACATACATAGTAAACCATACCTCTCAACTTGTAGCTGACTTGATAGATTTGATCTTCAAATATTTGTATTTCTCAACAGATCCATGCCCTGTGCTCTGTAAACTCCTGGATGTTTGTGCTTTGTGTTGGTATTTTTTGGTAAGAACGGGAGGTATTAACCTCCATGGATAAAACCTTTGACTATAATAGAATATTCTGGAAGTAAGAGAAAACCCTAACAAATGTGTGAAAACCCTAGAAAGGCAAGTCTGCTCTGCCAGAAAATATATACTGGAAGAAAAAGAAAACCCTAACAAATGTGTGAAAACTCTAGAAAGGCAAGTCGGCTCTGCCAGAAATATATATATATATATATATTCTGGCAGATCTGACTTGCATTTATAGTGTTTTCACACCTTTGATAGGGTTTTCTCTTGCTTCCAGAATATTCTATTATAGTCAAAGGTTTTATCCATGGAGGTTAATACCTCCCGTTGCTACCAAAAAATACCAACACAAAGCACAAACATCCAAGAGTTTACAGAGCACAGGGCATGAATCTGTTGAGAAATACAAATATTTGAAGATCAAATATATCAAGTCAGCTACAAGTTGAGAGGTATGGTTTACTATGTATGTTAGTGTCTATATTATGTAGAATTCCAACACATAAATGTCTTAGTAGTTAATGATTATTTTATTTGGAAGACATTTTTTTGGATATTGGAATGAGGGTTTGTGACATAAGGGTTTGAGTGGAATTGATGAAGTATAGCAACATTGACAGGTTGTGGAAGTAACAATGAAAGATATTATTGGTTGAGGATACTATTGTGATAGGTTGTCTGTACAGGTTGTTTGTACAACTTGTGACAGGTTGTTGGTACAGGTTTATGTGACAGGTTTTATAGTGATAGGTATTACAGAGACAAATTCATAGTGATAGAGCGACAGTGGTAGTATCAGTTATTTTTCACTTATATTTTAGGGTGGTTGGATGGGGAAATGATATGTGGTTGTAGCCACCTTCCGGTTGTAGCTGGAGAACATAGGGGGTTGTAGCCTTATTCTAGTTTGATCCATAGAATCAGGTAGTTGTAGCTTCCTTTAGGTTGGAGCCCGAGAAACCAGGGGCTTGTACCCTCCTTCCAGTTGTAGTTGGAAAACAAGGAAGTTGGTGCTCCCTATGAATGGATTTTTTTTAACAATATAAGAAAATCATTATGTGGTTTTCTCTCACTTTGGGTTTCCACGTAAAAAATTGGTGTACTATGTTTATGTGTGGTTTCTTATTGTTCATTTCTCATGTATACTACTCATATTTAATGTTATTGGTAATCTTCTCATAAAGTAAATAATACACATTGTGGTTAAAAGTGATTAAAAGTACTAATATTGATTCACCCCCCCTTCTCAGTCTTCCAACACTGATATATTCTTAATGATATCCTCTACAATATATTGTCAGATACACCATAATCAAGTATTGACCCTACAAAATCAAAGTATAGACCACATGCCAATGGCATCATCAGTTCTGTCAATAATGCTACCATAGATCTGGTTGCAAGTGAAACATATGACTATTCATCCAACTATGAATGGTCAAGCTATGGATTCAACCATCCCATCATCCAATCGTCAGATGTACATGATATGAAATCAACAAATCCAAAGGGTACCCAACAACTCAGAGGAAGCAAGAAGAGTAAAGATAAGAAAGAAGGTGATAACGATATTAAAAATGCTAAATATAACGTTAATGCTAGAGGGGCTAAGAAACAAAAGAGGAAGGTGAAGTTACCATGTAAAATTTGAAAACAAGATCACCTTACCCACCAATGCCCCAAAATGGAAGAGGCTCACTATATGTATATGCATCTCAACAACCTATTGTGTTGAAGAATCTGTTCCCTCAGGGACAAAAAATGACAGTGGGCTCTTCTAGTAGAAATCCATAAGGGGTACCTACGGTGCTTCCTTTCCAGCGGGTAATATGTCATTCATCAATATGATGGGATCAAACGTATATGTGTCAACCATGGCCCGGTATTATGGTAACCTTGAGTCTACATCTAAAGGAAAAGGAACTCCTAATCTTCAAAATTATCTTCACATAGAGAAACCTTGAGGGGAAGCAATGCCACACATACCAAAAGGTGTGTATAAGAGTTCTTCACATAATCCTATTGCTCGAATTGGACCAAATTATTTGATTATTGAGGACTTGGCTCAAAAATATTGTGCAATGTTGGCCCTTGAGGTGCTCCAAAGTTTCCCTACACAACGAAGTGCATTGTTATCTACGATAGGATCTATTGATTCATCGAGCTTACAGGTTGTCAAGTTCGATACTATGGATTTTAAGCCTCATATTTCATACCATGTTGCCTTTCATATAAATTCCATGTATTCAAAACATGTTATTGGAAGGACTATTGTTGATGAAGGTGCTTCAACATGTGTGATGTCGTTATCTTGTTGGGAAGCCATTGGCTCTCCTAAGCTCGCTCTATCTCCTAATTTTCTAATTGCTTTTGATGGACACTCTTTTAGTTTGCACATGCTTATCTCTTCCTTGTCTGGTTGGGG
>ML796709.1:85433-101979 GCA_009831015.1 Picea engelmannii | reverse complement strand
GGCATCTCTGTAGAAGTAGAAGTGGTTGATGCTCTGCTCAACTACAACCTGTTGTTAGGGAGGAGTTAGACAAATGCGATGACAACTTCCATTTCATTGGTATTCTGAGTTTTATGCTTCCCTCGCGAAGGGAAACTCATTAAGATCTACCAAATGTTGTTCACTCACTCTGATTCTATGACAAATAGGAGATCCACAATCCCATTAATTGAGCACTCTTAGAAAACAAATGAGAGTATTGGTGTTGGGATGTATCCTTGTCTAATGGGAAATTTCAACTTCTCAGCACCAATTTCATATATTAATGTCGTTCCTATTTTCTACCAATAGTCAAGCTCTTCGATTCCTACGACTCAAGTGAGTTTGTTTCAAGCGACGTAATTCAAGGATCCTTGGGTTTTACCCTCTCCAATTGATTTGATAGAAGGTCTTGCGCACGACAGGATGGCCATTGCATTATCTACAACTAAGATAACTTATCTAGTGATTCAACAAGCTATTACAGATTCTAATCCCACTCCTTTTTGGAAAGAAGAAGTGGATAATCTTATAGAGCATGTCTGGGCCCTAAATTATTCCATTTTTTCCGATTGTCTCAATACTATTTTTCCCTTTAATGAATCTATTCTTGAGGAAATGACATGGCCATAATGACCTTGGGAGGACTTACATAATTGGTCTTATTTCCTCCTAGAACTTAGTTGAGTGGAGAAAGGAGAATTTTGATCAACTTTGAATGGAGGTGTTGATTTCCCCATGAGCCCCTTGGCTAAGCATGGTGTATATGTTTGAGGGAAACATGGAAAATATATCAGAGACTATTCCTATTGACATCCATGGAACCCTTGACATAGTAGAGAATGTGTTTATTAGTGCAGACCATTCCCTGGAAGAGATCTGCATGTATACCTCCTTGTTTAAGGAATTTTGCAATGTTTTTTCCTGGTCATATCAGAAAATTCCAGGCATAGATCCATGCATTGTCGAACACGAGATAAAAATGTACTAAAACATGAAACCTGTTCAACAAAAGTTACGACAAGTTAATTCGAGAAAGGAGACAACAATTAAGGAAGAGGTAGAGAAATTACTCAAGGATGGTTTCATCTACCTAGTTCCCATTATTGAATGGATGTCAAATCCCCTTCTAGTGGAAAACAATTAAGGAACCATCTGTATTTTTATGGACTTTCGGGATATAAATAAAGATTGTCCAAAAGACAAATTCCCCACCCCATTTATCGATTATATTATCAACAAGTGTGTGGGAAGTGAAATATTTTCGTTTATGGATGGATTTTTTAGCTATAACTAGATCTAGATTTGGCTTAAGGATCAACATTAAATGACATTCATATGTCCTTGGGGTACTTTCACGTATAAGAATATACCTTTAGGCCTTACAAATTATAGGGATACGTTCCAGTGGGCCATGTATTTCAATTTTCATGATATCAAACATATTATTGAGTCTTATCTCGATGATCGTGCTACTCGCTCTCGCAAGAGAGAAAATCATCCATCTCATCTTCAAATCATATTTGAAAGATAATAGTGCTATTGCATCTGATTAAATAATAATAAGTGCATCTTCTGTTTCTTTTCGGGGCGTCTGTTGGGATTTATTGTTTCCAATAATGGGATCATGGTCGATCTATTGAAGGTCGAGGCAATAATTTAGTTGCCTCCTCCACAAATTATTTTTCAACTTCATAGTATGCAAGGAAAAGCTAATTTCCTTCATCGATTTATTACCAATTATGTTGAAATCATCAGGGGCTTCATGTGCTTGTTAGAAAAAGGGGTCCCTTTTATTTGGGATGAGTTTACACAATGATCTCTCGATGCACTCAAGAATTCTCTTGTTTCTTCCCACTTGCTTAGTCCCCCAGACTGTAATAGATAATTCTTACTGTATATTGCATTAGTGAAATTCACTATTGGCATGGTTCTAGTTCATGAGGATGATGTTCTCCATGAGAATGTAATTAAATATCTTATTCGCAATTTGATTGGCCCTGAACTTAATTAATCACACATTGAGAAGATGGCTTTGGCAGCTGTGCACACTATCAAAAGGTTTTACCATTGTATTATTTTGTGTAAAAATACTGTAATAATTGACATTAATCCATTCCAATATGTCCTCACACGACAAATAATTGGGGGAAATTACAACAATTGTATTTTCATATTGTAGGAATTCAATTTGGACTTTGTATCTTCCAAGTCCAATAAATCATTAGTTTTTGTCAAGCTCATGTCATAGTTTTATAGGGAGAGTGAGGAAATCGTTATTATGGACCCATTTCCAGACATGCATCTCTTTCTTATTATTTCTAGATGGGAATCTCTTCCTTACCGCTTCCAATGATATTTAGTACCGAGATATCCTTGTATATCTCCAAAATTTGAAGTTCTCTTTGCATTATTCACGATATGAAAAGCGTCGTATTTTCCAAATATCAAAGAATTACCTCATTATCGGTGACACTCTATATCACTGGGGAGTTGATTCGATCCTTTGTCGTTGTTTGAATCATGAGGAAGTGAAGATATTTCTTAATGATTTCCATAGTGGATCATGTGGTGGTCATGTTTTTGGGTTGGATACAACCCAAAAAATTATGCGCGCCTGATACTTTTGGCTGACAATTTTCAAATATTGTGTTTAGGTGGTCAAAATATGTCACCCCTGTCAAATAGTTTTTAGAAATATGCGGGTGCATATTGCTCCTTTGTTTCCTATCATCACAGTCGGTCCCTTCATCAAGTGGGGGATATATTTCACGACATTCCTCTAGCCTTAGGCTAGGGGCCATCGTTATATTATCGTGCATGCTGACTACTTTACGAAGTGGGTGGAGACCATGCCTACATTTACAAATGACGGTGAGACTGCAACATTATTCATATTCAATAAAATAATTTCTAGGTTTAGAGTTCCAAAAGATATTGTCACTAACCATGGTAATCACTTCCAGAACTGAATGATGACGAAATTAACATCAAAATCGGGTTTCAAATAGTAGCATTCGTCTTAGTAGTATCCCCAAGAAAATGGTCAAGTTGAGGCCATCAACAAGTCTCTTAAGACCATCCTGCAACAAACTGTCAATGTGAGTAAATCAAATTGGCCTTTGATGATTTATTCGACATTATGGGCATATTGAACTTCATTCAAGGCTGCTATGGGTTTCTCGCCTTTCCAACTCGTTCACAAGGTGGAGGAAATATTTTGATTGAATGTGAAATTCCTTCATTGAAGATCGTTATTGAGCTTCTTCCCAACACGACTAAATTGGAAGTGCGTCTTATTCACTTGGAACATCTTGATGAGTAGCATTGCAATGAAGTGATGGTGAATGAGACACATAAAAAGCATGTTAAAAGTCAATATGATAGGTCTATCCTCCCAAGGATCTTTTTTGAGGGAGACCTTTCTTAAGTCTATGATCAAGATAAAGATGCTTTAGAGGCAGGAAAGTTTAACTTGATGTGGAACAATCTTTACATTGCAAGGCATTCCCTATGGAAGGGAGCTTATGAATTAGAATATTATGAGGGTAATGTGTTGTCGAAGTCAATAAATTGGCTCTACCTTAAGAAGTACTACGCTTGAGCGTCTGCCCCTTTGCAATCATTGTATATTGGTAGTATTTAGGACTAGTATAGTTCATTTTCTTTTTGTTCCAATTTTCTTACGGTGCTTCTTCTTGGTTGGAATATGTCACTAGAGTCTTTGATCTTCATATGGTTCATAGATGATTCTATCTATCATACTTGAAACCTTTCTTTCGTTGCGTGGGTGATTTACTCACATTTGGGCCAAGTGGTAACTTCCAGAGGCACTTGTCCGGGGTCAAAAAACAACAATGTGTCCGAGTATAGCATCATGATTTAGCATCTTAGGGATGCCATTTCACATGGTATCCTATCTCTAGAACTTCATCTGGATTTCTAGTTAGTAGTGTCACAATTGAACAGTGAATATTGTGTTCGTGATCCTACACTTTTTTGATGATTCCTTTAGGTATGTCTCTTGGAACACTCTTTTGACTATGACACACATGTTCATGTTTCTAGGAGTGTTATTGTCATATCAAATGTATATGCTAATTACGTGTTAGATTGACATTTGTTTCATAACTTAAATTAGAAGAACACACAAACAAATACATGTATATAAAAAAAATTCACATTTCACATAACAATATAAGTATACTGAGGAAAAAAGATGTATATATATTTCTTTAATATTCATTAAGTAAAAAAAAAGTGGGTCAATGTTACAAAATCGGGCTCCTAGACCTGAGTATTTATATCTATACAATGGAATAATCTAATACATAAATATCTATTTCGAGGGCCTTGTCCCTGCATGAGTGTCTTGGTATCATACTATGATGTTGTCTACACGTCGAAAAAGTTGCACCCAAGCCCTTGGCACCCCGAAGACATGTCGATGCATTTTCTCTGACAAGTATTATATATGTACCATGAGGACTTGGTGTGTCAGGCGGTCCAAATTCCTTTGGACATTCTGAAGTACTCTCTCATCTCTCTTGGCCTCTCCGTCAGGATGCTCCATGCCACGTCCTCTGCATTAGTGGCGTAAGTATCCATCTAGTATTCTCGGTCTAATATCTTCACATTCATATCATTTTTTTAGCGTTTTTACCCATACAAAAAAACTTTTGCATTTTTATTTAATTCTTGAGAATTCTATTAAATAAAATGAATAAAAATTTAAGAACTTTGAAAACTTAAAAAGTGTTAATCTCTCCCAATGCTGCACCAGGTGGAACAAGCATATCTTAGTCCCAACTGATGTTGATCTCTTCATAGGGATAATCATTGATGGAAATAATATGTCTCTCCCACCAATAAAATAAGTCATCATCATAGGGATTAGATAGTCTTCATCCTCCTAGTCACAATATAAGTCTTGTCCCATTTGGACATGCATGGTTCTCTGAGTGCATGTCGTTCCATGTACACATTATGACTAATGGAATGAACCCTATGGAAGAATAAGGTTCAAAGGATTCTATCGTAGCCAAATTTTTTCATCTTCCCCTATTTTCACTCGATTAGTTATGTCTTCAAGCATTGTAGTAATGATGAGCTCCAGTCATAGATAGTGGGTTGCAAGCACTCTACTACATAAAAAATATATGGTTTGGAGGCCTGATGCACTACCATTGATCCTGCAATCTTGGTGATAGTCAAAAGGATGATCTTTGAACTCAAACTTTCTATGTTTCAGATTAGGCCCAGTCTCCCAACCCGTTGAGTCCCTGGAGTGAAATAAAGAGAAATGTATTCTTCAATGGTCATTCCCCCTCCTCCTTGTGTATGGAGGTTGAAAATGTCACCTCACATTGAAAGTCTTGTAATTAAGTAAATATTCTCCACCTCTATCTCAAGAGGTTGACCATCGAGTATAAATGCATTTTCATCTAGCTCCTAGTAGTTAATCATAAGCTGCAATAATCTTTTTTGGGATCACACATTACTTGTCTCAACGAATTTTTTAAGACCACATTTCCAGAGGGATTCCATGGCCTCAGGATCATCAATGAATTGCTTTTTTATGTCCTCATTCTCCCTCTCTCTCCATTCTATAACCATCCTGCAATTTTTCAGAGTAAAAAAAGAGTTAGCAATCCATTTTTTTTCCTTTTGAACAGACTTGTACATGATTTCCTTTTAGCATAGTCACATACATATGTGTTTTTCATGAGGAGAGGGAATGTATAGGGCCTCCTATACATGCTCTGCACCAAATAAAGGTGTGTACAAGTCCTCCCTCTTTAAAAATTAAAAATTTCTACTTAATAATTGAGAAAAATGGAAACTTATTTAGATGACAATGAAGAGGAGGAGGAGCTTTCTTACTTGGTTGAGATGGTGTTTGATTTCATCCTTTGTACCTCCTATTAGCACTCTATAAAAATTTTTGGGTGATAAAACAAATGACATAGGTAACCTACAAACCACTTTAGAGCTGGGTACTAGCCTCCTCAGCTCAGAGAGGGCTCTCTCCTGTCACTTGGTCTTTAATAGCTGAGTTTTCTTTAACAAATCACTGGCTAGGTTTTGTTGCTTTGAAGGGTTTTTTTATAATTTTGTTGGCAAGGAAAGGGAGGGACACTTAAGGCTATGGATTCAAACTTCTGAAAGCAAATGGAAGCACTGACTGGTCGGTAGAACTCTCCATAGGATAAAGGCTAAATGAGGCGATAAATCTGAGTTATAAATTGTAAATTTGCAGAGTGTAAGAAGAAAGGAAAAACATAAAACTGTATCAGAGCATTAAATAAATGAATCTTGACTTAGTTAGGAAGAACTTAACACAATTTAAATTGCTTAAGCCAAGAGCATCACAAGATGAATTTTGGGCTTTTAACTATCCATATTAAACAAAAGACAGTGAAAATGAAATTCAAGCACATAGGAAATACATACAAAGAAAGAAGACAAAACTGAGACCACCACCATTAGAATCTTTTCATGGAAAATTCAGGACATCTGCATGTGCATTCTATTCAGCTTCAAAAAATTACATTCAAGTTCCAAATAGCTAAAATCATGCTCTTGCACTTCTTCCAACCCCTAATACATTTGGAACTCCTAATATTTATACAATCTGAGTTCCTTCGGTTTGAAAACGATTACAATGATTACAAAGAAACGTTTCAGTTTTGAAACTGATTACAATGATTAAAATGAAACGTTTCGGTTTTGAAACCAACTACAATGATCAACAAGAAATGTTTCTTGATCTGGATTATGGCTTCTCCGGTGTTTCATTCCCTTTATTTTCCACTGACTCTGTCTCGACCCTTCGTGTGATTCACTGTCTTTCATTGACATCTAGAGATCATTTACTAGGCCCTAGAAAATTGCATTTGGTCTTACCCAGCCAAACTATCTCCTTTGATTGCATGTGAGGAAATCCTCTGTCTCAGATATAATTCTCTTACTGGAAACGAGAAGAACTGGCGGGCCAAGTTAGTGTATTGTTGAGTTTTCCATTTTTTGGGAGAGCGAGAAAGTGGTTTGAAGCAACCTACTTTTCTTCTCGAAATGCACCTGGCGATGCCACATACCCCCGAGAGAAAACCACGGTTTAAATTTCGGGACCACTCTCCAAAATTAAACCCCGTGCAGCTTCGTCCCCCAAAATCGTTCTTGGTTGTTGATCTTGAGAACTCACGATCCATGACATTTTGGACCCATTCAACTTAGCGCTCCTGCCAGATTTAGCCCTTTCTTGTCATATTTATCCCCTTTCTTAGTTTATCAGGATTCCAAACCAATTTTGGTGTTCCGCTAGATTTTGGAGTCTTGATTTCGCATAATCAAAATTAGCATGTGATAACATTGGCTCCAATGGGGATGGTATCCTCCCAATGAGGTAGAAAAGAACTCATAGACTTGGTTCTTGATCCATTGGGATTCTCCCAAAATATGTGTGATCTACAACCTGAAATTTGTTTCGCCACCAACTTATTTTGCAACTGAACTAAACCCAAACTAAAAATACAAACTGAAAAATGATGAAATAAATGCTCTCCATGGTGAGCTTAGTCAAACTGATACCTACACTAAGATAATATATGAGATATTTGATTAGGTAAAATAAAAAATCCAGTGGAACCATGCAAGTGTCTTGTCCGTGGGTTGAATTCCTTGTGTATCTTTGATCAATATTGAAAGGAAAAACCCTCTCAATGGAAACTCATCAAATTCAATATTGACCAAATTTAAAAACTTGAGTCCATTTGTTGTTTCCAAACATGTTGCAAAAGGATATTGAAAAGAAAGAAAACTGATTTTAGGAGATTGCACAAGACTGTCATCTTGTATCAACCCTCCAACTACATTTATGCTTCCATAAATCTCAAACTGATGGTTGTCATGAAAGGGTTGAAAATATGTATTAAATTGATGCAATGAAACCCCTGATGGAAAGAAGGACATGCTTTATTTGGACAACAACTTATCACCATCTACATTTTCAGATTCATCTTCGACCAATGGTTGCAATTTTGAATTGATAAAACCTTCCATATAACAAGCAACAAGGTCATCGAACACATGAGAACATTGTTGCAATTTCTTGTCAATTTGTTCCAGTGAATCAATGTGGTTTTTCATCAACACACATTCCTCAACTTCAATGATGATCTTAAAATTTTATTTCAACAATTTAAATGAAGAAAAGCACAAAGGTAAAGAATTTCCTTCAACTGATTCAATACTTTCTTCATATTCTTCTTTGTAACTGTGATATGTAGGTTGATTTCTCTCATTACACTTCTGAAAATGAGCATTTTCTGATAGAGAACATGCAGTTGGTTGTTCTAGGAATTCATCATCATCATCATCATATTCATCATATATAGGAAAATCAACAACAACTGCAATGCCATCTAACCAGAAAAAGATTGGGACATCAACCTGCTCTTCAACAAGATGATTTGCAAATTCATTTTCTTGACTATCTACAAAGGATTACATAAAACTATCATCCCCATGCTTATCATGAGATGGACCAGAAGCTAAATTATCATCTTCTTTTTCAATAAGTGGAATATAATCCTTTGCAAAATCATCAATATTTAAGGCTTCAAGAGAACATATGATACTATTAACCCTTTGCTCAAGATTCAAATCAACTGTTTTTTGTTCATATTCACTGTCATGTTCTTTAGCATTCAAATCCTCATTTCAAATATGTTTACATGTTTGGATATTATGTTGAATATCCTGAGCATCATTAAAAATTTGTTGTAGGGACTTAGATCTTATTTCCATCAGAAGGAAAGACAAATATGGATGACAGGTTGTTGCATAATGGAGCATAGCAACAACTTCAATGGGTTCAATTTCTTTGAGCAATTGGTAATAAATATTGGAAAACCTTCTACTAAATGTAGAAATAGTTTCATTGCTCTGCCTTTTCATGGCATAAAACTCTGTAAGATGTAGATCCAAATATTTCCTCTTGCCCCAAAATTTCAGAAATACATTCTTCAATTCCTCCCATGAGCTAATTGTCTCTGGTTGAAAGTGTTTAAACCAGTCTTTGTTATTCCCTTTCAAGGATTGAGAGAAGGCCCTCATACAAACATCATCATGATCAATCTCAAACAAATCTATAAAATGTTCAAAATATTGGATGTGTTTTTCAGCTATGATGGCATTAGGTTCTCCATCAAACACAGGTAGGTACTTATAGTGCTTTAGAGGAAAATTATGAAGGATGCGAGGTAATTTTAAAGTTCCGTATCTATGTTGAATCTTGGAGGGTGTTAGATCAATTACAGGAGGTGAGACATCGGCCTTTATTTCATGAGGCTCATCAACTTGGGTATGGTTATCACATGGCTCAGATGGAAGATTTTGATCAAAATTAGTGATACAATGAGGAGATATATGTACAAATTTAAGAGGAGGATATACAATTGCAATATTATCATGATCATCAATTGAACACAGTAGGTAAATAAAAAATTGTTTAGCATGTTCAGGAAAGGACAAAAGGTAATTAGTAACAAAAAATATTATGTCTTGGAAAAAACTCAACTTTAGGTACTTATTTTCTCCCATGATGTCCTTTCATACCTCTGTCAATGGATCTCGTCCTCCAGTGGAGTCTTTGAATCACATTTGAATCTTGATTGGAGTCGCCAGGTGGAAATGTACAACCTTCTTGTGTCTGACCTCTTTCCACAATCAGAAAACAAGTCTAAACCTTGTTGTTTCTCCCAGGGAAAATGCAACTTTGATCCCCGACAATGGCGCCAAAATGTTAGCACTCTGTAAAAAATTTCGATTGATAAAAAAAAACGAAAGAGGTAACCTACAAACCAATTTAGAGCTGGGTACTATCTTTCTCAGCTCAGAGAGGGCTCTCTCCTATCACTTGGTCTTTCATAGATGAATTTTCTTTAACAAATCACTGGCTAGGTTTTGTTGCTTTGAAGGGTTTTTTATAATTTTGTTGGCAAGGAAGGGGAGGGACACTTAGGGCTATGGAGTCAAAATTTTGAAAACAAATGGAAGCAATGACTGGTCGGTAGAACTCTCTAGAGCATAAAGGATAAATGAGGTGATAAATATGAGTTATAAATTGTAAATTTGTAGAGTGTAAGAAGAAAGGAAAAACATATAACTGTATCAGAGCATTAAATAAATGAATTCTGACTTAGTTAGGAAGAACTTAACACAATTTAAATTTCTTAAGCCAAGAGCATCACAAGATGAATTCTGGACCTTTAAATATCCAATTTAAACAGAAGACAGTGATAATGAAATTCAAACACACATGAAATACATACGAAGAAAGAAGACGAAACTCAGACCACCACCATTAGAAACTTTTCATGGAAAATTTAGGACATCTGCATGTGCATTCTATTCAGCTTCAGAAAATTACATTCAAGTTCCAAATAGCTAAAATCGTGCCCTTGCACTTCTTCCAACCCGTAATACATTTGGAACTCCTAATATTGATACAAAATAAGTTCCTTTGGTTTGAAACCGATTACAATGATTACAAAGAAACATTTCAGTTTTGAAACCGATTACAATGATTAAAATGAAACATTTTGGTTTTGAAATCAAATACAATGATCAACAAGAAATGTTTATTGATCCAGATTCTGGATTCTTGGGCATTTCAATCCCTTTCCTCACCACTAACTCTGTCTCAATCCTTTGTGTGATTCGTTGTCTTTCATTTACTTCTAGACATCATTTACTAGGCCGTGGAAAACTGCATTTGGTCTTACCCAGTTGGACTATCTCCTTTGATTGCAAGTTAAGAAATGCTTTGTCTAAGATATAATTCTTTGCCTGGAAACGTGCAGAATTGGAGAGCCAAGTTAGTGTACTGTTGAGTTTTCCATTTTTCGGGGGCGCGAGAAAGTGGTTTGAGGCAACTCGCTTTTCATCTCGAAATGCACCTGGAGATGCCACATACCCCCGAGAGAAAACTGTGGTTTAAAGTTTGGGACCGCTCTCCAAAATTAAACCCCACACAACTTCGCCCCCGAAATCGTTCTCGACCGTTGATATTGAGAACTCACGATCCATGACGTTTCAGACCTGATCATCTTAGCGCTCCTCCCATATTTATCCCTTTCCTGTCATATTTAGCCCCTTTCCTAGTTTATCAAGCTTCCAAACCAATTTTAGCATTCTACTAATTTTGGAGTCTTGATTTTGCATAATCAAAATTAGCATGTGATAACACCTCCAATAATCGTTAGCTGAAGTTCAGGGGGTTTTTCAAACCAATTTTACTATTTTTTGGTAAAAACACAAATGGTATGGTAAATTTGATATTTTGACTATTTAAATGTAGTTTTTACCCACTTTTATATATTTGTTTATCGTGATAATGTTTTTGAATGCCTAATAAACTATTTTTTGAGTGTACATGACCTTTTTGGTGTAGTTTTTTCAAAGAGGATGATGTACTATGGTGTTTTTCAATCTTGTCAGTGCACTTATCCGATTTTTCATAGGTAATGTTTCCTATCATTGACATATAGGGTAGTTTTTTTCTACCTTTCATTTTGTATGTTCAATGACTATTATACATCAACCTTGGGGTTGATCCCATTTACTTGCGACACAAGCCTTTTTCCCATTGTTTTTAGTGTCATTTTGTTTGTGGTAGAGCCTAACACTCATGGGAATCCTATATAACACCTTGTTTTTCCTTTTGGTGCCCATGTTGAAGTATCTTGATAGGCTTGGGATACCTATTTAGTCCCACCATAACATTTCGTTGAAACATCATGTTGTTCTCAATATTTTTTTAGCTATTACCTATGAGGATCCCATACTTTTGTGTTGAGTTATAACTACATTGCAGATTTACCACTTGCGCTTTTGATCCTAATGTTGGCTTCAACTTGTTGTTTTTTAACCATTTTCTTATGAATTCTCATCAGTGGCTAGCTTTGCAATATTTACTTTTGTGACTTGACACCTGTATCCTAGGAGGAATTATTCCCCCAAGTTTCCATATCCTGCACATGTTTCTTTTCATTGAGCATAGGTATGTTCCTTGCACTTGGAGCTACTTTTCTTTCCCATGCACTTGTTTCCTCTGTTGTACTTTAGTATTCTTTTATTCCTTTTCAGGGTTTCTAATATGAAAAAGAAAAGAAAAAAAAGAGCACAGGAAAGAGTCTTCTTTTTAGTTTTTGGCAAAAGTCGAGTTTCCTTCAAACAAAGCACAAACACTACAAGGAGAAAACCTTGTTGCGAAGGTTTTGACGGAACCTCCTTGAAAAACTTATCCTTTAGTTGTTTATAGAAGAGGTTGTTAGTGGAGGCGAGTGACTAGAAGATTTTGTAGAGTTTTTTTTTTCTAGTGCACCTTTCAGGACTAAACACATAGATGAACATATAAAAATACTACACTGGTGCTAAACTGTTTAAATGCACCATCATTATTCATAGTGGAGGTTGTTAGCAAACATGATAAGTCAAAAAAAATTTGTGAACAATTTTTGTCAGTGTGCCTATATAGTACATCCACCCCGGTACTCAACTAAAGCATAATGCACTGACACATAGATGTTCAAATGCATCATCATAAGTTATAAAAAGTAACAAGAATCGATCAAAGCACACTGGTACTATTGAATATTTCATACCGATGCGTACACAATGTTTGATGGTGCACCATGGTAAGGGTAAATAAAAAGAAATTACCAGACTCATTTTCATTGTGACACCTCATCCACAATAAAAATGAGTCTGGAAATTTCTTTAAGAGTCTCTTTCTCTCTTATTTATACTCTCCAAGTGTCTTCCTTTAGGGGTCATATTCTAACTATTTTACCCAACTTCTCTCTTTTAGGGCTAACCCACTTTCTTGTTACAACTACTTTACCCATAATTAGTAATCGGTGATAATGGGAGTCTCTTTCTCTCTTATTTATACTCTCCAAGTGTCTTCCTTTAGGGGTCATATTCTAATTGTTTTACCAAACTTCCCTCTTTTAGGGATAACCCACTTTCTTGTTACAACTAATTTACCCATAATTAGTAAACTCACCACTTCTTGTTGCAACTAATTTATTTTTAATTATTTTCTTATTTCAACAACTTCACCCATAATTAACTCCTAGTTACAACCACTTTGACTAGTAAACTTATTGATGACATTCCAGGAGCTTCTAGAATAATTGACTTCTTTGTTGACCTTTTAGGGGCTTCTAGAATATTCATGAGGGTCCTCCAACTTCACTAAGCCATATATCCTCAACCGTGAGGAACTACATGACGTGCCACATATCACTGGAAATGACACGACATGTACTATCCATCTATGGTATTCTTACATGCAAATTCATTGATCTTCATGTCTTTATTCCTCATGCAAACTCGGGTTCCTTAACCACACCTATGGGGATACCATAATTTTTTTTGGACTTGCTTGAAGGGTTGACATCAATGACAACCAACCCAATCTATCAACAATCAGATCCAACTGTTGGGCCCTAAAAATAGCTTCCTCCTCTAAGGAGGCCCCCGATGTGGAAACGTCCTTGGAGATATATGGAAACACGGATTTGAGAAATCATTCAAGGAGAAAATCAGGTGGAATGGTTACTTTGATTATCCTTTTTTTCCTCCACCACTCTTGGATGTGATATGATATGTGAGTAGCCTTGTATTTAAATAACATAGATAATAAATCAGTGCTAGCATCGTACTAGACTGGAAGATGAAAATGGTTCAGAAAAACCAATTCCAAATTGTGAGAGATGCGAAATGTCGACCACTGAAGATCGATCTACCATTTCACGACGACTCCTATGAGAGAGAATTGAAATATATGTAAGTATCGACTGCAGAAGTCTCGACTGTGGTCTATAATTCCAACTATCAGGGTTAGAAACTATGATTTGGTTAGCAACCAAAAAAAGATACCATGGATTGTCACTAGCATGAGGTTGTCAAAAATATTTTTCATACGGGCCAATGTTTTGATAAAAACATTAATATCCCTAGATACAGGAGTAAATCCTCCACACATTGGGTTTCCATAAGATTGGACAAGGTTTCCCATTGCCGACATCCCCTGTTAAGGGAAAGACCCTTGTGTAGGGTCGTAATAAATTTGGAAGAGGTTTACCCTTGTCAACATCCCTTGCGAAGGGAAATACCCTTGTGCAAGATTCCATTGACTTTGGAATGGGTTTCCCCCCACTGAAATCTTATATTAAGATAAGGGATTGCTCCCGGACCCACCAAATAGAGTGAAAGGGTTAGAAGTTAAAGGCATGTTGGAGGATGGAAATCCTCCCCTCATATGACTACTCCATCCCATGAAGGGATTAACCAAGAAGACGGGAAACACCCACTTCCAAGTGAAGGGAAAAATGAATGGATATGCCCCCCCACCCCAAGGAATATATTGCAAGGGAGTTGAAGAACTCCCTACTTGAAAGTTAAGATTTTGAATGATCGGTTGTGAACTAGTCGAAACATTTTGCATTCTTACTTATGGAATTCCAAATGAAAAGGCATTAAAAATGAAGGTGAGTAGGCACCGACGCTTACTCTATTTTCATGGACACCTTGTTTCCAGTGCTTCTTAGTGATTTAGATAGTTCCACTAGTCAATATTCCACACATTTCCATTTTTTAGAAATTACCATGAATTTTCATTTCCTCTCAATGGTGGAACCATGCCTCCTCAGGACATAAGAGTCAAGGTAATTTTCTTACTACCTTCCCATTTCCATTTTCATGAGTTTAAAATTTTAATTTAGCTTGAAATTTGAGACTTTTTTCAAAAACAATTCCATCTCCACATAGTGCTTCGTTTTGATTAGGCTCGCCCTGGTGCAATGTGTCTTGTGCTAACTTCACAATAAGCATCACTTCCAGTGCATCCAAGTTTTACCTTAAGTGGTGTTTCCACTTAAACAACCTGAATTCGATGTGTTATAAAGTACAACACTCGATAAATAATGTACTGGTACTTTTCGAACTCCGAAGCACCAGTGCATTCCATTTAACCAAATACATTGTTAAAAAATGATACATGAAATATAAGTAAGTGGTACAACCAGTTTAAACAAATGCATCAGTGCAATTAACAGATCCAAACCGGAACAAATATTGATCGATTTGTCATTGCAGGGCATTTCCTTTGATGCCCTATGTCTGGTGCTCTACTATTTATAACACCTCGTTAAAAAAAACTTCAATGCTTCAATAACATGATTGCATTGGTGTGTTCCTAGTAAAAAATCACATTGATTAATTTTCAATGAATAAATATAAGGGAGTGGTGACCATACTGACAAAAACTACTTCAGTATGCTATACTATACGACCCATCGCTAAACATCAAGCCAATGCTCTGGAAACTATAGCGCACCAATACTGTTAGCTAGCGAAATCGTACCACCCTGAACACATTTCATAAAAAAAGTGAGTTAGTGATGCATTTATTTTAACCAAACACTCCATTGTGCTATGTAATGATGCATTTATATTAACACATCACACCATGTAAGTTGATATAAAAAAATTTCACTTCTCGATGCGTCTGGATCCAAACAACGTATAGGTAATGTAAAGAGCATGGAACTAGGCCAATTTTTCACAAATTATCATTGCAGTGCATCTGATGGTATTAAACGCTAAGTTTCTAGGAAGTGGGCCCACTGAGATAAGCACACAGGTGCATTCTAATAATCAAATGCACTGCTAAGTTTTTGAAATAAAAATTTCCCTTCATGATGTGTCAAATAACTAAAACACATCGGTGATATGTATTACAATAGAGCGATCAAAATACATAATAATTTACAATATCAATCTGTTTTGTGGGATGCCTCATTACTGGTGCGTTACAATACAAATGCACCAGTATCAATGCATACAAAGATAAAATGGAGTGTCGATGCATTACATTAAACGCAATGCACTGGTGCAGTTAAATGAGTTGCACCAGGAAAAATAGTTTAAAAATTATCATTATGGTGTGTCTGTTAAAACATGCCCGTTAGCGGTGCATCAAGAATAGACAATGCACTGGTTAAAAGAGTCTGGTGCTCGAACTAACATAGAGAATCAATGTGTTTAATATAACCAAGTGCACCACATGGTTTAACATTAACAAAGTATACTACAATGGTGCATTCCATAGAACCAATTTCCCTGCGTCACACACTTTATATGTGAAATGGCATCGTGGGTTTTTTGTATGGCAACCCTTAAGTTGTGTGCTATATATCACAACACACCACTATAGATATTGGTGCCCAACTAACAATGACGCATTAGTGCCTTATATTTAACACACCTATTTTTAGTTCCTTATGTTTGATAATGAGCACCTAATGTAGTGCATATGTTTTTGTTAATAGCACCAATTATTTTTTCACTTTTGTTTTGCAAACAAAAACTAATTTTAGTTTTTGATAAATAAAAATTAGTTATATATGTTTGTGTTTTATATTTTAAATTCCTTATATATATATATATATATATA
>ML796709.1:63093-74994 GCA_009831015.1 Picea engelmannii | reverse complement strand
CATCAATGGCTGGTAATCCGATGATTTCTGTTTGTGTTCGACTCCAGAACATCTATTCACACAAATCAGACTTGTACCATGGGTGAAGCTTTGAAGCTGTTGAAGACATGATTTCAGTTGATCTTTTTCAGGCCAGAACAAAATCTAGGTTCAGGGGTCATCCTTATATAATTTGTTGTTATATACAGGAAGTTTTTTTTTTCCAGAACAATATTATTTGTTCAAATTCTTCTGCAGATTCCTGACTGTTCCAGTAGTACCAGTCAGTACCAGCATAGAGTTCATTAGTTACAGGTTCATCAAAAATACCAGAGCAGCTACAATTTTCGCGCCAGACTTAACTTCAAAAGACAATTCTACAGCAAGGCTTGCATGACAATGGAGATAGGTAATTTAACTCAGGTATATGTTAGTTCATGTTGATTTACTGTGTTAATTTGCATACTAATAGTTGAACTAAGGGTGCCTTAATTACTCCATAACGTTTTATCATTGCCACGAACTGTACCTAATGAAATAAACCTCCATGACATTTCATATCATAAAAATGCACCATTATCGGAACTAAGCTTGATTTGACTCGGATATGATAACTCTACACCCTCGTACGACTCTCATCATGTTCCGACACCCTATCTCTCTCCACGGCAATTCAAATCTTCTCATATGATTTTCTTCCTGACCACATTCTCCATCGCATTCTCTCCTTTCTTCGCCCTCATCCAACCTTCGTTGCCCTCACCCTACCTTCGCTGCCACCGATAGACTTCCCCTGTGATGCCAAGAAGAGCCATGGTAGCAAATCACCACGAGCCAGAAACATACGCCAACTTGGAAGCCCTCCCGGAGTATGGGGCAACGAGAGATATTTTTAAGCAAGCAGGGTGGGAGCCATTTCTGAAGAAGTTCGATGGGTATAATGATGCAATCACACTCCAGTTTGCACTGCATTTTGAGGGTGGGACCGCCAAGGTGGGCGAACTTGAGTTGGAGGTCACAGAGGAGTTCATTGCAGAGGAAATTCAATTACCCACCACAGGACAAAGGTGGACGAAGGGACAACCGGTTGATAAAAATCTCTGTGCGCAGCTGTTGAAGCCTCAGTACCGGGAAACAAAATGGTCCGAGGGAACGCCGCGGTCTTGGCTGGAACAACAGTGGGCTCAAGTGTTGGTCATCTTCCAGTGTTACCTAACATGTGAGGGTCGATATACCATTATATTCCCCTGCCATGCGCGAATTCTGTTACACTTCACAGGTACTCCACTGAACATCCCCTTTTTCTTGTTAAAAAGTTTAAAAAGTATGGCCGAACAGGTCCAAAGGGCTAGTGAGTTTCGGGGGAGTTTATTTCACTTTGGCCTAGTTAAAATATTGATTACATCTGCACTGTCGAAGAAGCAAGAGACTTTGGACCTCTTCACTGTAAAAACCCTCACCCGTGCCCAGTCGAAAGCTAAGAATGTGAAGCCTGGTTCCCCACACAAAAAGTTGAACTCAAAGAAAAAGAAAGTCAAAACCCTGACTAAAGACCATGTTGGGGACCCTAAGCCCGAACCTCCAATTGATGACGAGGTAGAAACAAATACTGAAACTGGGAAGGCCACCACACCTACAGAGGCGAACATTGAAGCCCCGAGTTCTCCCCCAGCTACCGAGAACATAATTGATGTGGAGGAGCTAGCCGAGTCAGCTGATAAGCCTAGGAGGAACCCGAAAAGAAAATGTAAAAGCGTGTTGTCGAGAATGGACAACTCGGTACCCAGTTACCCCCCACAAGAGAGATTGGAAAGTATAGATGGTCACGAGGAGGCCCTAGATCCATCTGAGATGACTTGGACTTTGTCCCAACTCATTCGAAAGAACTGTAAAACAAATCGGCAGGCCACTACACCCAAAGGAAATGTGCAGAATAAGTCCGTTCAAGTACCAACCTGTACCCCTGTTCCTATGCCAAGAGAATTCACCCCTGAACCCCATCTAGTTGACACTTCTGCACTCAGCCCATCTCATCCAGATCCAATTGACAACTATGAACTCAGCCCAGATCGTCATTTTGATCCAGTTGATACTTATGAACGCAGCCCAAATGCATTCACTCCTGAATTCAGTTCAGACCATAATTTCGATAGATTTCACACCCCTGCTCAAAGTCCCGAAGAGCTCACGCATGCATCTAGTCCGTCACCACAGCCAGGACAAGGTCAAACAGTTGAAACCCACTGCGATATTTCCTCCAGTCAGTCTTTGAAATCCATGGTGGCGAAACTAGAGAGCAAGAACAACAGACTGAAGGAGAAGTTGCATGAGTACATTGTACTGGACAAACATATTAAAACCGAAAACAAACTCCTGAAGCTCAGGGTAACTCACCTCTTATCCAAAGTTGAAAGGCTAAAGCAGAGGAATAAGGATATTTTCAAAAGGAACAGACAACTTCAGAGGATTGCTAGGAAGCATGTTATAATCAACAAGGTCCTTAAGAAAGAAATTAGGAATTTGAAGAAGTAGGAGAGGCTACAAATGCTGGTTGCAGCCACTGCAACCCTCTGATGGCTACCAGTTTTTTATTTTTGTTGCCTGAGGACAGGCAAGGACTTCAGTGTGGGGGCATGTTGGTCTCCAGTTTTGATCATGTTTTGTGCCTATATTATATTCCACAGACCTCCATTTATATACCAGTACCACCCTTTTGGCCTTGTTTTGACATAATTGACATCTCCCTACCATTCAATGGGGTTACTTAAGGTATCTTTACATTTCAAGCTATTTTTATGCACTTTAATGCTTTAAATTGATATTGGAACTAATGTCACTTGGGTTAGGTACCACTTTTATTTTTGGAACAGGATGTCGGTACCAGGTACCAACTCGTACCCGTGGAGATACCAATGGAGCCGCTCAAGATCTGTGTGTTATGGTCCGAATGGGAGACAGAGAGATTCACATGACAGCTGGAGTCATCGCCCACAAGGTGCTTGAAGGCATAATGATAAAATGGTTCGTGATTCTTCATCGTTCACACTTCGTGACACTACGTGTCACGAAGATGTGAAGTACATTTTAAAACTTGATTCCAAGACTATTTTCGTATCGGGGATCCGTTTGTTTTATGTATTGTTTCTTTAAGACTGTTAGGAATATAGGATTTATATAAACCCGCGATCACTCCAGAGAACGGGTTGGATTATGTTGGATCATGTTATGTTATGGACACACATTTCTGAATCGAAAACTGTTGTTATGTTACATGACTGTCATACGATTTGAGTATTCTCTTATGAGTTAATGGAACTTGAAGTTTATACAATGTTTGCGTAGCATGATTGAGTAGTGCTGGTTATTACTTCCAGCGTTTGTGCCTTTTGGTTGGGCCCGCCAAACCGGTTCAAGTCGCTGTGTTACTCTGTTTCAGATTTAGTTCATTTCAGTGTTTTAGAACTTGCATACGAGGTAGCTTAACATTCATAGATTTAGTCGTTTCAGTGTGTTAGCATTTGCTTTCATGAATGGTATATCTGCAGCTCATAGTGTGTCATCGATTTAGTTGTTTCAGAATCGTGTTTATCTATTCTTCAATTGAATCGTTCCAGCATACTGTTATCTTTTATGTTGATGGGTATTGAACGCATGACTGTTGCCTGTAGGGTTTAAGGTATGAACATGCTTTGTTTAGCTTCTCATTTTCAATTTGAGCATAACTTGGAGTGTAAATGAACTTTGCTTGGTTAGACAGTTAGTTACCCTGCTTACTTAGAACAGTTAGATTGCAGTTAAATCAAAGGAAGCTTCCGGTACCAGTAGGTAGAGTAGTACTCTGTTTTCCTGTAGACAACTTTAGATTGATTTTGATAACCAGATTAAATGCATTTGAGGAAACACTCTTTCTGTTGTGGCTTGAATAGAAATGGTGATGATAGATGATTAAAAGTAGTGGCGGACTAAGCTTGCGAAATCATACTTATGAATGGAAATAGAAGCACCAGCATTTAAACATAAGATTGTTTTCTGTTGATGACTTGAATAGGGAATGCTAAGTTTCAAGATCATCATTAAGATTCAAGTTCTCAGAGTGAGTTTGTGTTTTCTTTTCAGGATAGTATTTAGATAGGAATTAGCTTACCTGCACATACCGTGTATCAGCTCGAAGTCTACCAACCCTGGTTTGACAATTTAGTGTTTTAGGTCATTTAAATCTTCAATTTAACAGCCTGACAGTAATTCTGCCTCAAAATCCTCGATCTTGGCTTGATTTGCTTCAACTTGTTGTTGTGCCATAACCTCTTTCTTAGTGAACTCTTGGATAACAACTTCGTTGACAGGTCCCTCTAAGTGTTGTTTAGCTGCAGTGACAACTTTCTCCAGTTCTGCTCCTCGGCCTTCGATCTCTGAGAAAAGTTGGCAAGCCTCATACTATATAGGTTGGAGCCTCTGAGTTACTTCCATGAATCTGCTCTGAATGGTGTGGACCTACTGTTGAGCAGTGTGATTCTCTTGGGATTGCTTCATCCTTTCAACAACTGATAGGGGCTTCAACTACGCCTATATTGTTTCTGCTTGCTGCTTTGCCTCCTAGAGCTGTAACTTGAGTGCCTTCAGTTATGGATTCTCGGTGAGTTTCTCATAAGTCTGGGCACTGCGATCACTTAGTTGTTTACATTCTATGGAAAGGGCCTTTATTCTCTCAACTGCGCTTTGAGCAGTTGCATCTCTTTGATACCTCATATCCCGCGGGGTGTCGGGCACTGTGCGAAGCTCTAAGTCTACTATTCTTTGATATAGATGAAGTGTCTATCTGCATGGAACTTCATGAGGGGTCGAAACCGTTGTAGGGTGTTTGGCGTCATGCGAGGTTCAGCTTCGATAGCCCTCTTCAGTTGGAGATAATATGTGTGAAAGACTGTGTTTGACTACCACTATTTTCCCATATCGCTCAAGTACCAGAGCATGGTGAAATTCACAACAAGCGGCTTGAACGACTCAATGTCCGGGAAGGTCACACCTTCAGGAATCTCCCAAGCAATAAACGTGATGAGGATCAGGAGCCAGCTAAAGTGGAACTCGTAGCCCTGATCCTGTGCTTTGTGACAATCTAATTCTAGTTGATTAACTAGGTACTTCACCCAGTTCATCTATAGGTATTCCATGCATTTTCCTGCGAGGTCAACAACAAACCCTGTGACCTACGTGGGTTTGTTCTTCCTTACTAGATTTCCTACTATTAATTGTCATTCTAGGCACATTGCGCCATTCTGGATGGAAGTTACCTTGTAGCCTCATGTCCCCTACTCAACATCATCGTAGGTACCCTTGATCTTTTGTGCTAATGCACGATCTGTGGCTTTCCCCGGATAGAAGTCCTGCGGGTCGGGTCCTTGCATACTTAATCTGGTGATCCTATGGATCAACGTCGGATTGACTGTGATACATTGGTCTAGCCATAAGTAGCCACCATGGTAACATGAGAGCTGAATCTTAACACAGGTGTTAACCTCCTGGTGCCTTCCAAAGTGTGGGATTTTCATTACATTCAACAGGGTGGATTGCATGAGCTTCATGGTCCACGACTGGGGGATTATTTTTGAGTTCTTCCCTTTCATCCTGGTCAAGTATTTATACGAGGCAAGCATACTATGGTTCTTGCGGTCTCCTAGGTTGAAGTCGTTGAACTTCAACATTGTGATCTTGTCCTGCTGCGCTCTAACTGCGCGTATCCCCTTTGGGAGGTACGCAGTAACCATGGTGTAATCAAAATTTCTTGGCACACTATCACGACTCACCACGCTGACCAGAGGTGGGATGTAGTTGGGTAAGATGGTCGGGATTAGATTTTCATTTTCTAGTTCATCTCTGTGCTTGGTTCTCTTTTCTATGATGACTTGAGATGGTCCGGATTTGCGAGCGGTCGACAGAGAGGCTTACACTCCTCTCGTCGATGATGCTTGTACTCCCATAGACATTACCCTTTCAGATATTACTCTTTCATTCATGAGGTCGATGAGTACCTCCTTCACAAACTCTTCAACTGCACTAAGTTCTTCGTACATACACACTCGTGGTTGAATATCTTGGGTTTGAAGAGTAACTGCCCAATGTAATGGGATGGATGGTGATATCTCAATGATCACTGTGCGAAATCAACTGATCTGTGGGCTTAGATAATCACGGTTGGAAAAAGTGTTCTCAGTGTAAGGCTAGACGGAATAAGTAGATAACTAGACAACAAATCTCTCCAACGGGCGAGAATCCTTCATTAATTTAGTTCTGTCCGTTACGACGTGGTCCCAATGGTCCAATGGAGATATTTTTTATCATAAATGTCATTCTTACCCGTTCGGGGAATCAGTCTAACCATTATACTATTTCCAATGGCTATCTTACTTCACCATGGAGAAGTGCCATGTGACATTGTTCCGCTATCCCGGTGAAGTTCCAGTTTTGCAAATTTTCCTCCTGCGAAGTTCCCTTTGGAACCTTCTCTAACTTTTCGATCTTTGATCTCTTCTTACTTAGTTTTCTAGCCTTCTTTCTAGTGAGCTTCTTCTCAGTATTCCTTTTCCCATTCTGATTCTTATCTCCTTTTGGCATAGAAACTTCACGTTGTTGAGATTCTTTCCTAGGATTCAAGGGCAATACTTCTTCTCTATCTGGGGTAGGTGCTTCAGACTTCAATGAGTCTTCTTGTGTTCTTTCAAATTCGACATCCAAGTTTCTGGTTCTAAATAGATTCGATCTATTCTCAAGTTCTTCAATCAAGTGTGCGATCCTCCTAGTCATGAAATCTTTCAACTCTTTCTTCTTTTTCTCTAAGACTTCTTCTTCTTTCCTTTTGACCTGATCCCTTTCAATCTAAGGTTTTCCTAGTAATATAGAAAATGGGGCGTTGTTCTCAATGAATTTAACAACCTCAAACTCTTCCTCTGTCGAAGTTCTATGAGCACTCATAGATATCTGGGTGAGATTTCCATGTAGGTTTATCATCTTTCCTCTAAATAATCATATTCCTCCCAATGAAGGAATCATATCAAGTTTTCCTAAAGTTTCCCAAGTTCTTTCTATCATAATATTCACCAATGTTTCTTCATCCAAAACATAGTCAATGTCGAAGTCTCCTATTATTTCTTCTATGCACTCTTTTTCTTTAAATATCTCTGATAAGTTGATATTTTGGTGGTCATTCATGGTTTCTTTCATTTGCAATAATATAGTTTCTGATTCTTTCTGGGGTTATACCATGGTCTTAGTGTATTGACCTTTCTCATGGTCTTCTTGTCACATATCCATTCTTTCAAGTTTAGAAATCATTCTAGGGCAATCCAAAACTTCATGATCCATAGCTTTACAACAGAGAAAACTAGGTCTTCTACCAGGGCATTCCTTAGCAAGATGTCCTGGTCTTCTGCAACTATAACAAAGAGTCAATCCTCTCTTTCTCTTAAATAATTCCCAACCTTTCCTATATTGTGCACTAGGATCATGGTAGCTAACCTGCAAAAAATTCTTTCTAGGGTCCTTCATCCCTTTGTTAGTCCAAACATTTTCTCTATGCATAGGAATAACATATCTTTCACTATTCTTATCAGATCTACTCATATCAAATCTTCTTTCTTCTAGTTGTGCCCTATTTTTCAGGCTAGGACAAAATTTATGAAACATACCTAGATCCATATTCTTGAAACAAAAATTTCTACTTATCTTACTTTCAACAGAGCACAAAGCTTCTAGATCTAAAACCTTTTACTATTCTTACCTCTTTTAGACCATAAGGCTTCAAGATATTACCTCTTTTCTTCAGATCAGACTTCTCTTCTTAGCACAAAGTTTCACAATCCAAGTAGAGTACTACGCACCAGGGAAACATATCTACACATGGAGATCTCAGAGTTTCGGGTCAGATCTTCTCACAAAGCTTCTTCTTCCTCAGTTCCCAGCAATCACAATTTCAGGTCCTGGCAATGAAACCATTTGTTGGCATAGGGGCAGACCTAGGGTTCAATGCTACAACAATGCACCAACAAAATCCTAACTACTGGCCCTTTTGGAACCACCTGCAAAGAAGATGAAGTCTCACCCGAGGTAGAGGCACGGGTGGTTGCAGGACTCCAGTGTCTGCAACCTTAGCTGAGACATAGATCTGTGATTGTAACACCTTAATAGAGAACTTAGCACTTATTATTCATCAATATTTAGTCTTAGTTTGTAGTGAAGCTAAACCCTAACAACAGATCAACACAACATTCACATAGATCCAATTGATTCAAGCACTAATCATACCAATAGAGATCAGATCTAGCATTCATTCACATTATTCAACACTAAGATATCATATCATAGTCATCTATCATCTAACATCACACTAAGCATTGAATCACATGAACAAAAGAACATCCAAAAAGAAAAAAGAATTCACAACACAGGATATACATGGTTCACCCTCACCTTGGGGCTACGTCCACCAACTCTTCATCTTCTTTATTAGCTTTGATCAATCTTCTTACATGCACAAAGCGTCAAAATCAACTTCGTAGAGAATAGGAGATATGTGCACCTCGCTAGATCCTCCTTCCTTGAGTTATAGCACAAAGCCTTCCAAATTCTCTTACAATCACTTGCACTTAGCTATGCAAGCCTCAAATAGTATGCACAAAGAAATTACCACTTAGAACTTAGCACACTTGCAATTGACTAGTCACTACTAGTCACTATTCGCTACTTCTTACATTGCCTAGACTTCTATTTATACATTACAAAATAGGCCTAAGCATGGGTAAACCCATGGGCTGACATCCCCATACCCCTTACATAAGCCCAAAACCCAAAAAGGCCCTAAACAAGGGTCAAGATCCTGCGATCTTCACTTCGTCTTGCGCTCTGCCTTTGACAGCCTGTCGAAGTCCCAAAAATAGGTTAAACATGACCAAGGATCCTCAAAACTTGGCCAGGGGACAACAGAGTCCATGACAATCGACCCCATGACCTCCATAAGCTTCACTCCTTAACATAGCTCCCACTACCAATGCACCACTTATTTTGTACTTAACATGTAAATGCAAAAGATATTATTTAAAGTTGTGTAAGTTTCATATGAGGGAAAAGGGCCAGGGCCTAAGCCCTAGCCCATGGTTATCATCCATACGACATGACCACACTCCAGCTCACATAAGCTAACAAATACACACATGGAGTTTGTTTTACACCATGGCATATTTGTTATAACAAACATACGCCAACACACCATTTTGTTATGTATTTAATATGGTTTTTAACAAACGATGCCATGCACTCCTTTTTATTTGGGTTTCATAAATGTATACCATATTTAGTATATGGTTGAAACCATAAAAAAATATTATAACAAAAATCCCATAATAAAAAGAGTTTGGTTAGGATTCGATCCCCCAACCTCTCCTATATAAAGGAGCAACTTCACCACTACACTACAACAAGTTTTTGTGTCAAAAATCCTTGTGTTATTCCTTTTGTACAAAGATTTATGTGTATAAAAAGATCACTTGCATAAGTTAGGGAGAGGATCACAAGATCATGAAGATACAAGTTCGCATGTCAAAGACTAGTGCCATTTTCTTTGTACAGAGCTTTATTTCATGTATAGGAAAGAGCTCGTTTGTATGAGTTAGAAATTAGGGGCTTACTACATAGAAAATAACCCACATTTATGCAAGGGGGTTACTTTTCATTTATGTAATTATAAAGAAAAAATTTGTAATATTGGCAAATTCTTTTGTATAGAGTTTTGAATATGAAAAAATCTCTTTTGTACAATTTTGAAGTGGAATCTTGATGCATAGAAATTCTTGGTTCTTGATTATTTCATTCAAGTGGGTTTTCGTTTATGTATTATTTATATCTTTGTGAAAGCTTGTAAAGATAAGTCTTGTGGGATTTTTTCCAAGAACTCAAATCAATTTCATTTTGGTAATATGAGTCAATTTACATGCATTTTGAGTTTATGTATAAGACATTCACATGACATGTTGCAAATAGGTCAAATTGGTCCTTTAAATTCCCGAATCTGGTTGGATGTGTATGTGTATTGACATCTAAGGATTCTTGGGCTAAATTAGTATCAGAGTTTGATGACATTTTTAGACCAAGTTTTTATAAGATCTCGTTTGGTATTTTTATATCATACATAGCCCTCCTCTTCTTCACCTCACAGGGCTTATCAAATAGATATTTGATGTTGTGAAGGAATTTTCCAGCTGCACTTATACAATTGGTTGCTAGAAGATTGTAACATGCCATCTTCCAACAATCAATTGTACAAGTGTGGATGGGAAATTCCTCCTCAACATCAAAGAGCTATTTGATAATCACCTCGATGCAAAGAATAGGAGGTTTAGGTATGCAATTTACAAGAGAATTGACGCCAATTATTATGGCGACAGGGATGACAAGAACAATATCTTGGGGAAATTTGAGTGGTGTGCGAAGGAGGAGATGAGGGCCACAATGATGAGGGAGTGGCAGAGGATTGAGTCTATCTAGAGGGAGGCCATTTTGAAAATCAAGAGCATTGAGGTCATTGCAATTAAGTCATTTCTATTCGAGGAAGATGAGGATGTGGCAGAAGAAATGGGAGAGTAGGACAAGGAATACTAGAAGCAGAGAGAGCGAGATTTTGTTGCCCATGTGTCCCTTCTGGATGAGAAAGTAATTGAGCACATGGTTTTGGAGAAGAAGAAACATGATGAGCTTCTTAGTAAGTACATGAGAGAGGATCTCATGGAGGAGCAGGCCGAGGCCAAGGAAATGCTTAATATTTAGTGATAAGGCATACTAACAAAGCTTATGGATCATCGATTGTTTTTCCAAATGTTATTCTTAACTTCTATTAAATATACAATATGGAGCTTAGGTGATTCTTGATATTGACACATTGTTATAATTAAGACATCCACCAGGGTCCTTTCTTTCTGAACAGGGAAAAGGGGCACTGGGAAGCTCTAATCATAGAGCTTGGAAGTCCTAATTATGCCAAAGTATGGGCCAAGATGATGGACTTGGAAGGGAACAAAGTTGATGTTCTTGGTGCCATTGGAAAGGGCCCTGATTACGGATACTTTGGGGCTATGAAATTCCTCCCCATCCGAAAAGAGTTCTTTGATAAGTCCGCTTGAGGTGAAGAAAATGAGGTGTAAGTATGCGATTTACAAGTGAATTGACGCCAATTCATATTATGGCTACAATAATGATGAGGATGGTATCTTGGAGAAAGTCAAGCATCCCACGGAGAAGGAGATGCGAGGAAGAGCACCGGGGAAGTGATAGAGGATTGAGTCCATGCGCTAAATTATGAGAGGCACCGAAGAGTGATTGCCTCTGCAAAGCACAACCTCCGCAAAACTTTAATTGTGGAAGTTTTCATACGTACTTTGTCAATTAAATTGTTTCTCGATGCAGTTTTATGTAACAATTGCTCTAATGTGCTTTTAATTGCACTGATGCGCTATAAACAATATATCACACATGTTTATTGTGTTTTTTTAAATCATGTTGATGTTGTTGTTGTTCGATTTATAAAATGTACAATAAGTACACTAATGATTTATTTGTTTTAAAATTAAATTTAAGATGTAACACTTATTAGAATTTATAGTTGCCATATAATGTTTAACTTTAGTTTTATGAAATCGTTTACTTTGGATTGTAATTGTGAAAACTTAAAACTATTAATTTCATATAATGTTAAATTCATCTTCAAGGTGAATTGTTTCATTTCTAGCAAGATACAATACATAGCTTGTTATATTAGAAAAAACATTTCTCCTCACATTCAACTTCATAAGATTGACCCTCTTAATCAATACATTTGGATAGAAATTTCAGACACCAATGCTAAGAAGATGTATATAGAAATTTGTTATTTTGCACCTATTA
>ML796709.1:5822-52144 GCA_009831015.1 Picea engelmannii | reverse complement strand
TTAAAATTTTATGGTTTTAAAATTTTATGGTGGACATGTGATAAATATGCATTGGTGTTTTAAATATAATAACAACACTGGTTCTTTAAAAAACTTAGATGTATCGGTGCGTTAATAAGATAAATTTGTCGGTGTGTTATATGTAATATAGGCACCAAAATGTATGAATTATATAAGCACCGAGATGGACATAAAATACAAATGCACCGACACTGCATACAACAAAATGAGAATCTGAGGCGTAATAACCATAACCACCCCGGTGCGTTTGCATCATAGGTAAGCACTGGGTCAATAATATAATGGTGAACTGACGCATTTTCATCTTATGTACACACCAAGGCATTTCATGCAATGGCACCCTAATGCATTTTTTCGTTTTATGTATGCACCGAGAATTTATGTAATGGCACACCAATGCGTTTTTTTGGTTTCATGTCCGCTCTGAGGTAGTTTATGTAATGTCGTTCCGGTGTGTTTGATGTTTTAGTATGAACCATGGTGTTTTATTTAATGGTTCACCGATGCGTTTTGACAATAAAAACACTGGAAAAAAAAACATTTGCTCCAATCTCTGCCCACCTAAGTTTTTTTAGTTATATGGAGCATTTGTTTAAACCTTCGCTAAAACCTCCGCAACCAATAAAGGAGGTTGTAGCAGAGGTTTTTTTGAAAAAATTGCCAAATTTTGTATCACTAAAAACCTCCACTAGAAGGTGTTCTCCTTATAGTGAAAGTTTTGAGTTTATATCTCAACAGTTTGGGTTTAGTATGTCTTTAGGAAATTGAACCAGTTACACATATTTTTTACTCCTTTGGTTGGTTATTCTTCCAGTCACTATGGAGAGTCTGTTGAATTATGTCAATGTTCATATTTCATTTCATGTTTCCTAAGTCACTCTTTTGTGTTGTGCTATTGTTCAAGGGAAGTTTTAGCCCATGTTAGCCATTCCTCAAAATTCATGACTTTGCAAGTCGACCTTCTCGTATGCCAAGTACTTCTCAGAATTACAAGCATCTTTGTTCTCTACTTGTTTTGGTATGGAAGGTCCCCATTGACTTTCTATTGGTGGGTCATATTTTATCGACTACACCACATTTATTTGAGAGTTTGACCTAGAGTTTCACCTTGGCCCTACTTAGATCATTGATAGGTGACCTTGTGTTCAACAGATGACATTTCATCATTGGTCGTTGACTGAGTGATTTCCTTTGTGTTTGATGGTAAAAATATTATTCACACATTGAGATTTGTGTAGTATCTTGGATTCCATTTGCCCCATTGGTGATTTCCTCACCTTTGTCATCTAGGGGTGATTTTAAGAACCCGACTAAATCTATATGTATAATAAATGGGTGAATCCCCATGATACATAGGAAAAATCAAAGGCTATTTTATCAATAATATAATATGTATATATAATTTTTTGACGAATCTTTTAGTCAATTACATAATCTTGTAAAATCTTGGCAAATATTTCACTGAATTATAGAATCTTGTAAAATCCTTGTGAATCTTTCACTAAATTATAAAATTTTGTGAAATAATAGAGAATCTTTTACTAAAATATAAAATATTATGAAGTCTTAGTGAATTTTCCGATAAAGTATAAAACTATAAATAATGATAGGAAAATATATTCATTAAATTGTAATATACTCATTTTACATGTTTGGAAAAGAAACACAATTTGTCCCTCCTCCAAACAATGTTGCAAGCATCAGGGGTTGTGTTTTCTAGGGTTCTTATTATGTTTGTCAAGGTTCACCTATTCACTTCTAAAAAAATTATGATTTTCCAAGGGGGTGGTGGGTTTAGTGGTCAGGATTTCAATCCCCTTGAGTCACGTGCTTAGAATTTCCATTAAGGGGTCCCCAACTTCCATTAAAAGGATTTCTATGAGACAAAAATTGACAGAGTTCCATCAAAAGGATTGGTATACCCCACCAATGACATCTAGATCTTTGTATACCCCACACCAATGACACTAGAGCTTTGTATATCACACCAATCACATGTAGGGCTTCACTTGGTGTAAAATATTTTCAATTCAATGTTCCCCTTCTATACAATACTTAAATAAAAATAACTTGATTAAGAGAAATGATTCATGCTTTGTGTGGAAACTATTAATGAGTCAAACTTATGTTTTAATGTTGCAAAAAGTATAACAAATTTATTATGCACTTGAACCACTTATGTGGAAATAACTAATTTATTGATATAATTTAACATAAATAGACACAACAAGAGAATATCCAATACACATACGACCTTTAAACTGTGTTATTTTGCAAGAAATTTTGAAGGATGTTTATAGTTGTTTCTATGAGCATCCAAGTAAGAGTTGATGGGAAGTTTGTTGTCCTTGCCTCTATAGGAAGGGAAAAACATTGTAATCATCTAAGATTAAGTCTCTATATCTTGTCCTTTTGTTTTCATTTGCTTGGAAAATGTGTAGAGGTGATATGAGTTGCCTTGGTGTCCTTGGGAGACACATGTCCATTGCTCAAACTTTGCTACTAAATCCTAGTATTTCTCTGGAAGGGAGAAAATTAGAGGAATAGGAAGAAAAATAAGAGGCATTGTGAGGAGGGGATGATTAGATGGAAAATGGATATCCATATTGGTTTCCCCTAAGAACCTTGTTGGTGCAAAATCGAGACCATGGTTCTAGGAGGTTACCAATAAAATATGCCATTGTAGTCCAGGAGCGCTCAGATATTCAACCTTCCACAAGGGAAGGAGGTCTCACCCGAAGCATAGTTGAGACATGTGTGGTGAAGTGAGTCGAGAAGAATGCACCATCAGATTTGACATTACCATGTTCAGATTCACACATTAATACACAAAGTCATTTATAGACAATGATTGAACACTAAATGAACATGAAAGAAGTAATTGTGTATCATATAAACCATAGATTCATACACAATATAAAATAATTTTTAGGGCCCAAATAACCCTTTATATTATTAACGTCTCAAAACTGTCATATAGTGAGTACAACTCTCATACAATAGCTTATGCAACGACATTTATTCCTAGATACCCATTACAGACTCTACCCTATTGTGCAAGCACAATAACATCCACAAAATCCATTACAATAATATCACGACAGTAATAACTTGATCCTAACCCAAACAACAAAAAAACCATAGTATCTCTCCTACATGCTCATTTATCAACACCAAAACGCTTTCCTTTGAACCAACTATCCAATCGACCATGTACCTCATCACACTTCCTTCCTCTCTATACATTTATCATAGATGCTTCTTGGACTTCTTGTTCCGCTACTTTTTTGGCCTTTTTCCATTGGCATTTGGTGCTTTTGGCACTTTTCTAACTGCTTGTCTAGTTGACACATGGTGCTTTTTGTTGTCTTTGTTGCTATTACCTTTCAATTACCTTTCCTCTCTTTTAACTGATTTTTGCTACTGTCCCTTTTCCATCTAGTCATGCAACACTTTCCTCAAAACTTTGGCATTTCTAAAAACCAAACATTTCTAAAAAATGGAGGGCCCAACAAACCCTGTCCATCCTGCTCACCAAGGTCCAAACAATATCACAAAAACATTTACTAGGGATTTATCCAATTTTTATTCTAAAAATACACCATTATCTAGTTTAACTCCAATATAACACCTGCGATGGCTTCATAGGATTCCTATATTCATTTTTTTTAAAGTGTAGTAGTACTTTCTTCCAAAGCACAATCCTTATAGATGGTTTCCATTTTCTAAGAGGAAAGTATTGCTTCAAATGGATGCTATAAGTAAACCCTTTTCCCATCACTACAATAATAATATCAAGGGAACATAAAGCCCCAACAATGTTGTTAATTCCTTTAAAATTTACAAATTTTATTAATTCACTAACACCCTCCGAGTTCCCCTCCCTAGAAGGGCTTGCAGGTACTATTGAATCATATTATTTCTTCACTCATAGACTTGTTTATTGGTGTGTTATTATATGCAAGTTGGTCTTCTTCTCTTTCCAAGATTTTGATTCTAGTCACGTTTTGAGTTCATTGTTGCTTTGACTATGATATTGATTGAGTCTTGGAAGAAGGCTCATTCTATTTGTTAGATAGGATAATATCTTCCTTGACCTGAGGTATTCCCTGTCACTTAGCAAATTCTTGTTTCCATATTCTCCATTGGCATGGTTGGTAGATCTTCCTAAACTACATCTTTAGGGATCACCATGGTCAAATTAGCTCTGTGCACTATCTTCTTTGTGTGTTTTGGTATGTTTCTTCCATTCATGCTCTCTTGCTCCTTATTCCACAAATATATAATCTCCTTTATTTTTTTGCATTGATAGAAGTGAGGTGCTTTATAGAATAGGTGGGAGAAATGTCGAGGTGTAATGCACATGAACACTAATAAAATAAAATGGAAAAAAATTGGCATCTGGCTTTTAATGCTAAGAAAAGGAAAGGACTGACACACAAAAAAATACTACCATAGATCCATATTAACTTTGTATATTTTAAGAAATGAGAAGTTTTCACATGGATCTTTTTAATCAACCATCTCCATGTGGCCATCATGGAGAACATCACCCAAGATATTAGGAGATATCCAATGCCCAAGGGAAGAATGCCAATCAAGCACCCAACTAAGGTCAATAAACCATTAAGTATGACATCTCCAATGCACTGTGAATCCATCATAGACCATCTCCCCTATGAAAATCCATCACAGACCATCTAGGGGTTACACCATGTACCCCAAATCTCATGAAGCACCCCCAAACATTGTGTAAAAACTTTTAGAGTAACTACAAAAGCTAACATGATTACCTGAAAGAGTCAAAGGTAGAGGATTTGAGCTAATAAAATCACAATGGAAGTAAAAATAACAATCAAACTAAGAGATAAGGTGATTAAAATCAATGAATAACTTGAACTTTGAAGTTGATTCAGGTTTCCTTTGAGAACAATTAGCAGTGAGTGGGGTTATATTTGATGGTGCACTACTATAAGAGGAAGAGTGACAAAGTGAGTTGCAAATTATAGCTCAATGACAAATGGACAATTAATGTATTAGGTTGTAGTAATAACACTCAACAACTAGAACCTGACAACACTCACATGTCACCACTTACCAAAGTGAAGCTTGAGTCAGCCATGAGAAGTAGAACTAGTCGGCCTTCTTGACTTGGTCGTGAGTGAAGGAGGGCACGAGTTTTGTCACAAGCCATGTGTAATGTCAATCATCCAATGATGAACTAGTTGGCCGTAAGGAGTATGTGAATCTAGAATATTAGGTTTAGGCACCAATGGAAGGAGAACCATGATACAGTGGGGGCTCAAGAGAGAGAATGAAAATGGGTGGCAGGAATCCAGGGTTAAGTAAGGAAGTTTAACTTAGATAGTATGGTTTCATTTATTTATTTTTATTTTGTTTTTCACAATAAATTAGTTTTGTTTTTTCCAATAAACAATGAAAATGATGAACCCTTATGAAATCGTGGAATTCACCTTGGAGTTCATGTTCGATTTGGTTCGAGGGATTCGATTAAGTTGTAACACCCCAAGGCCGAGCCCCTACTAAATTGTAATTATGTTTATAGGCTGGTGAGCCAAATGTTTCTAAGATGAAGACTTACATGTTTATTAGGCTGGAGAGCCTAGATGCTTAAGGCCATGAGCTTGATTTTGTATATGTAAATACACATATCATTAATAAAATTACACTGTTGCGTGTAGACTGACCACGAAGAAAGATTTATGGGGGACTAAGCTCCACTAGGTAGGGTACGAGAGGGGGCTAAGTGTATAGGCCTAGGGGCTAAGCTAGAGGGCTTACCTCTAAGGGAATAATATTTTATTATTATTTCCTAAAGGCTAAGGTGGACATGATCGGTGTTGTCCTAAGTTCCTAGAAATGGAACAAGTGCTAAGTGGAACTCATGCGGCTTCAAGAAGACAGGTGTCAACCTAGGCACATGCAGTTTATAGTGGGGAAAGCTAGCTCGTGGGGGTTACTCCTCCTTGCCATTCTCATGACCCTGATGATTCTCTGGAGGTATGTCACCCTACCTGATTCACCATGGACTCACGTACTAAGAAACCATCATATCCATTTCCATCCTCTGAAAAGGAATGCACCTTGTAACTTTCTAAGTCGTGTTGTGTCATAACTTTTGGTTGTTGCAGCCCACGCAGTTCCTTGATTGAGTGTGTCTTGTTGCCATCATTTTCACTTACTGAGATTTATTTTTGCCATCAAATTTTCGAGAAATGACTTAGAATATGGACTGAAGAAGCATGTTATTAGGCCTGCAAGCAACTCTCTCCAGGTGAGAGAGGTTGTTGGGGAAGTGATTTCCTAGAGGGATCCCAACTGTAGCTATAGTGCTCAAAGAATTTATGTCTGGCCTGTTGTTGAAGCCATGGAAGGGAAGTGGGGTAGACAGAGGAATATGGAGAAGAGAAGGGGCACACTTCCTAGGGTGGGACATGCATGTGGGGAATGAGAGGCTATAGTTTGTTAGTGTGAGATGGCCCTGGTAGATTATCCTTCCTGTTGACCTGTGCAATTTTTCTGTTTCCCTTGTTAAGCCTAGGAATCCCTTGCCTGATGGACTTTAGTCCCAACTCGGGGGTGACCCACTGCTGAGCATCATGAGCAGCATGGTCTAAGGATGGGAGGTTCATGGAAGGTCTCCACACAGTTTGGTGGTCATCTATTGAAAGATAAGTGCCAATTCTCTGTTAATTGTATGTTGTGTAATTGTACATGTGTTATAACTTGATGAGTAATGCCTAGATATATCAGTTATGTTGTGTGTGTAGGCTTACTGTTATTTCCACATTTATCTGTGTATGGTTAGAGTATATTGTCAGTATGTTTTAATGATTATTTTCGCATGAATAAGTGGCATGAACTTAATGTTGTAACTGTTAATTGTGTTAAATATGCATGCATATAAATTCACAAAATAGTATCAGAGCTAAGTGAAATTTCCAAGAAGTGGCATTGCCCGGCCTATTGGTGGCCGAGGACATTACAAAATGGTATCAAATCCATGGTTTCAACACTGAGCCTGGATGGGCCATCTTAGTGGAAGTTGAAGGAAAAGTTTCAGAAAAGCATTGTTGTACAAATGGACAAAACTTAGGTTCAAAGCCCATGGTTTCTACCCAAAAACTCGATGGGCCACGAACGAGAAATTCGACGAAGAAAGTCCAGATAATTTTGAGGTACAGAGTGGCAGAAGGGCATTGAAAGAATACTTGGTTTGTTTTTGAAAAAACAGGAGGTGTAACAAGTTTAAGAAATGGCCACAGAGAAAGAAATCACAACATTCATGGTGTTGGGCCATTAGATCTGGATGAGAGCAAGACAAGTCATTAGATCAAGTGAAGATTAAGTCATGACCCTCAGATCTTGTTGAAGGGAGATCGTCGGTGGGGATCCATTGTGGAGATCAGGAAGGAAATTAATGAGAGAGTAAGTTGAGAGCCCACAATCCCTCAGGATCGTTGATCTTGCTTGATCAACATATCAACGGTGGATATTGATTCCACCACGGACAAGCATATTCTCATTGCGAAGATCGGGAAGGAAATTAAAGCATGAGCAAGTTGAGTTTCCGTAATCACTCCTGGTCATTGATATTCACGTCTCTTTAAAACATGACTGTCACTAATTGTCATTGATCCAACTAACTTCTTCTCCAAGTTTAACTATGACTGTGGCGCTCCTGGAGGGGGCACAAGGTATTTAAACTTGGAGAAGAAGTTAGCTGGATCAGGCTCGCATTAAATTTGGTCACGATCTATCAATATCGATGGTCGAGAAACATTATGGAGATCAAAGTTGCGTGAAAGATAATTCTACAAGGAGGTCCCGCAATCCAAACCACAGTTTCCCATAAGGGGTATGTGTCAGCGTGGGGACAATTGTGGATGATAGGAGGGTTACTCCAAAACCACCAACCAATGTCCCCACAATTTGAAAAGTACTAAAGTTGATGTGATGTTTTCGACATTTATTAGTTCGAGCACAGAAAACATGGGCCCCAGTGGATGCGTGGTGCCAGATCATGAAGTCCGGAGACTTGATACTCCAAAAGAAATGGTGCATGAAGGAATGTGGACTGTAGATCCGTCGGTCTTTTCATGTTCTACAGTTCATTATTCTATGATGTTGGGATGCACGAAAAAAGGGAAACCTCCGAAGCCTAGAGCCCAAAGTTTCAAGGCTCTGGATAAGAACCCAAATCATAAGCACTGGGTCACAACCATGGTCCAATGAGAATCAAGGGATGAAGAAAAAAAATAGGGCTAGCACCCGAAATTTGTTGTAGAACGGAGCAGGGCTTAGAGATAGAATCCTGAGGGGTTCTTAACCGACCAAGATCCACAGAAAATAGAATCTAATATTTTTTTTTCTGAATCAGATTGGTTTATTCTGTAAAATTATTAACGTCTATTAGCCTGAAAAAATTTCGGTTGATTGCATATTTTGCAGAGTTAACGATTGTCAGAACCGAACTGAATTGTCACATAGTGCAGAGAAATGGGGAAGGCACAGGGTGCTTATAGTTCATAAAATGATGTTAGAGAAAAGGATGTCCATTTAGGAGTTCAAGGATCGAACTCCAATGGGCATGGAGAAGAGATAGATAGAGAAGGAAACATGATGAAAGTCATTGAAAAGTTGCAGAAATATGTCCAGACTCACCGAAAAGATAACAAAAATCTCATGAAAGCTAGGGAGAAACAAGGAGAATTCAACATAAAGTTTATGTAGAGCCTGGAAAGAATATAAAAGAAATTGGATAAGGAGAGTGGCTCAAGAAAATCAGTAAGTCACATAAGAACAAAAAGTGATAACAAACATCACCAACACTCCCCGAGGAATTCCAATAAGAGAGTACACAACAACTCAAGTCCATCCCCTGTTAGGAAGCATAAGAGATATGGGGAGGATGAACTACGAGGAGAAATGAACAAAATCAAACCTCCTACATTTGGTGGGGAGCACAAGAAGGATGAATATGGAGAGACATGGTTGTTGGGCATGAGAAAGTATTTTCAATTGCATAATTATTCTTCTCATGTAGAGGGAAGAATTTCCATCTATCAACTCAAAGGTAAGGCATCCATGTGGTGGAATCATCTTGTGCAGGGAAACACATTAAAGAAAAATATGTTACTTGGAGGGAATTCAAGAAGTATTTTGAAAAGAAATACTTGACTAAGAGGTACTATGACAAGAAAATGAAAGAGTTCTTTGAACTCAAGATGGGAAGTATGTCCATTGATGAGTATGAAAGAAGGTTTTTAGAACTTTTGAAGTATGTTTCATTCATCAAGGATGAGACAGTTAAGATTCAAAGGTATTTGAGTGGGTTTCCACCATCCATTAGTGACAAAATACAATATGATGATCCCAAAACATTGGAGGATACCCTAGGAGAGCTAAGTGCCTATATGATCAGCAAAAAGAAGGCCATCTTTCCAAAAATCTTGGAAAGACAAGAAGAAATTTAAGATGGATCAGAGGAAGAAGGGAATTAATCCACCGTTCTTCAGAAATAATCCTCAGGGACAACCAACTTCTAGAGAACCCAGAACGATTGAGACAGGTGGTCAAAGGCCAAGGCAACCACCTATTCAATGTTGGGGTTGTAAAGGTGATCATATGTTTAGAGATTGTCCTCATAGAAGTGACAAAGAGAGATTTGTTCACAATGTTCAACAAGATGAAACAGTGGGGGACATGGGAAGAAATGTATAAAGGATCTATACAGCATTGGAAAACAAGAAAGAAAAGTATCAATCACATATGATTGAAGTGGAAGGTATGATCAGAAACCACACCATTACTATTTTAATTGATTCAGGATCTAGTCATAGTTATATAGATCCTAAGATGGTGGAAAGTTTGCAATTGCCAAGAAACAAGCATGGAAAATATTGGTTGGTGCAGTTGGCTACTGGAGCCAAAAGAAAAGTCAATGAGATGGTTAAGTCATGTCTTATGGAAATGAATGGACTGAGCACAATGGCAGATTTGAACATATTTCCTTTAGGATCTTATGACTTCCTAATTGATATGGATTGGTTAGATCAACACCATGCCATATTAGACTTTCATAACAAGGCATTCACTTGCCTATATGAGGAAGGAAATTAGAGAACAATCCAAGGAATTCCCAGGGTAGTTACTAGCTAGGAAATCTCAACAATGTAGTTGAAGAAGTGTTACAGGAAAGGTTGTCCAATATTTGCAACCCATATGGAGGAAGAATCTAAGGATAGGGTGCCAAATCTGGAGGATCGTGCAGTCCTGGAATATTTTGAAGATGTGTTCAAGGAGGTACCAGGACTACCTCCAAAGAGAGATATTGATTTCTCTATTAATTTGATGCATGGAGCAGATCCAGTATCAAAGACTCCATACAGAGTGAGTACACCAAAGTTGAAGGAGTTGTAAATGTAGCTTGATGAACTTTTGAAGAAGGGGTATATACGCCCAAGTGTGTCACCTTGGGGTGCCCCAATATTGTTTGCGAAGAAGAAATATGGGGCATTGAGATTGTGCATCAACTTCAGACAATTGAATAAAGTAACTATAAAGAACAAGTATCTTTTGCCAAGGATTGATGATCTCTTTGATCAATTGGAGGATGCAAATATATTTTCAAAGATAGATCTCATGTTAGGATATCATTAGGTAAGGATTAAAGAGGAAGATATCAGCAAGACCACCTTTAGCACAAGGTATGGTCATTATGAGTTCACAGTGGTTCCATTTGGGTTGTCAAATGCACCAACTATTTTTATGTGCTTAATGAATGGTGTTTTCTGGGAATATTTAGACAAGTTTGTCATTGTTTTTTTGGATCACATTCTTGTATATTCCAAGTTGGAAGAAGAGCATGAGCATTATTCGAGGATGGTGTTGCAAGTGCTAAGAGAACATCAGTTGTATGCCAAATTTATCAAGTGCTCATTTTATCAAAACAAAATTCACTATTTGGGGCATATCATATATGAGGATGGGATAGCAGTGGACCCTGAAAAGATAGAATCCATTAGAGAATGCTCAGCGCCAAAGAATGTGACAAAATTCAGATCCTTCATGGGTCTAGCTGGCTATTATAGAAGATTCATTGTAGGGTTTTCAAGAATAACTCACCCCATCACTTCCTTGCAAAGGAAGGGGAAGAAATTTCAATGGATAGAAGAATGTGCAAGAAGATTCCAACAATTGAAGCAACTGTTAACCAGTGCTCCAATTCCGAGGATTGTAGATCCAAATGAAGACTTAATTGTATGCACAGATGCATGTAAAGAAGGACTGGGTGGAGTCCTCGGTCAAAATGGGTTTGTTGTATGTTATGAATCAAGGAAGTTGAAGGAGCATGAAAGGCTCTATGCCACTCATGATTTGGAGTTGGCAGCCATAGTGCACGCCTTGAAGAAGTGGAAGCACTACCTCATGCGAAAGAGGTTTGAGATGATGACAGACCATAATGGTTTGAAGTATTTGTTTGATCAACCAACTCTAAATGCCAGTCAAAGAAGATGGTTAGAGTTTCTCAGTGAATATGACTTTGATATAAATCATATCAAGGGGAAAGATAACAAAGTGGATGATGCACTCAACAGAAGAGTGCATGAGTTGCATGCGACATCCATTGGCATGTACCAATCATATTTGAAAGACATACTTGTAGAGGCTGCAAAATCATATTTGCAGTACATGGAATTAGTAACAATATTGCAACAAGGTAAAATGCAACAGAAGGTTGAGGATTATGAATTGGGAATTGATGGAATCCTCCTGTACAAAAATAGAGTTTATGTAACCAAATATTCTGAATTGAAGAGTGATATTTTAAAATAAATGCACAATTTACCTTATGTAGGACACCCAAGATATCAAAAACAAAATCAGCAGTCAAAAGCCAATATTATTGGTCAGGCATGAAGAGGGAGATTGTTGATTTTATTGTTAAATGATTGGAATGTCAAAGGGTCAAGGATGAGAATAGACACCTGGTTTGGTTACTACAACCATTACCCATTCTTGAGTGGAAATGAGAAGTGGTAACTATGGATTTCATCACGGGATTGCCCAGAACGAGCAAGCAACATGATGCGATCATGGTAGTGGTGGACAAGCTTACTAAAACTGCCCATTTCATTCCTATGAAGACTAATCATAAAGAAACTAATGTTGTTGATATTCATATGAAGGAAGTAGCATGCTTGCATGGCATACCCAAGACAATTGTGTCTAACAGAGACCCAAAGTTTACATCAAAGTTCTAGAAGGATTTATTCAAAGGGTTAAGAATGAATCTGAACTTCAGCACTGTTTATCATCCTAAGTCTGATGGGAAGATAGAGAGGGTGAACCAAGTAATAGAAGATATGCTAAGAATGTATGTGATGGACAAACCATATAAATGGAAAGATTATCTACACTTGGTAGAATTTTCCTACAACAATGGGTATCAAGCATTCCTAAAGATGAGCCCATTTGAAGCACTTTATGGCAGAAAGTGCAACACCCCAGTAAGTTGGGACAACCCAATTTATAGGGTAGTGGTTGGGCTAGAGTTGGTCAAGGAAATGGAAGAAAAAATGATGAATATTAAGCAGAATTTGAAGGCTTCCCAAGACAGGCAGAAAATTTATGCTAATAAGAACATAAATCATAGGGAATTTAAAGTAGGGGATCATGTATTCCTGAGAGTCAAGGCCAATAGAATTTCCCTGAAGTTGGGAAATTGTTCAAAGTTGGCAACTTGATATTGTGGGCCATTTGAAATCCTAGAGAGGATTGGTCCAGTAGCATATAGGATTACATTTTATGCATGCATGTTTATACATAATGTATTTCATGTGTCATTGCTTAAGAAATATGTACCTGATGCTAATCATGTTATTGATTGGAATGTGATTCAGGTGGATCGGGAATGTGATTCAGATTGGAATGTGATTCAATAATGAAGAAGCAGGTTTTCAGGCCTGCAAGCAACTCTCTCTAGGTGAGAGATGTTGATGGGGAAGTTATTTTCCAGAGGGATCCCAACTATAGCTATAGTGCTTGGAGAATTCCTGTCCGACTTGTTGCTAAAGCCCTGGAAGGGAAGTGGGGAAACCGAAGGATTGTGGAGAAGAGAAGGGGAACACTTCTTGGGGTGGGACAGGCATGTGGGGAATGAGAGGTTGTAGGCTATTAGTGTGAACTAGCCCTGGGAGATAATCCTTCCTGTTGATCTGTGTGATTTTCCTGTTTCCCTTTCCAAGCCTAGGAATCCCTTGCCCAGGGGATTTTAGTCCTAGCTCGGGGGTGACCCACTATTGAGTGTGATGAGCAGTGTGGTCTAAGGATGGGAGGTTCATGGAAGGTCTCCACATAGTTTGGTGGTAATCTATTGAAAGATAAGTGCCAATTCTCTGTTAATTGTATGTTGTGTAATTGTACATGTGTTATAACTTGATGAGTAATGCCTGGATATATCATCTATGCTATGTGTGTAGGCTTACTATTATTTCCGCATTGATCTGTGTATGTTTAGAATATATTGTCAGTATGTTTTAACGATTATTTCCACATGAATAAGTGGCATGAAAAAAATGTTGTAACTGTTAATTGTGTTAGATATGCGTGCATATAAATTCACAAAATGGTATCAGAGCTAAGTGAAACGTCCAAGAAGTGTCATTTCTCGACCTGTTGGTGGACGGGGACATTACATAAGTGATTTTTTTCATTGAGTTGAAACAAATTTTAGTTTTTTTTTTAAATGTAGGGAATTTTGAATCTCATCAATGAAATTCATGAAAACCTGTTACACATTTATTCATGATTACACCATTTAGAAGTTAAAACAATTATCGACAATAGGTTCAAGTAAGTGTGCCATATTGTTACCTTTCTTATCCCTTAAGCATGATTTACAACTATCCTCCTATCATGGTGTTCACTCTTAGTAGGCTTATGGTAATATGATCTATAACACATTGATTGTCAATCTGATGAATCTTGGATTGTCTACATTGCACCCTCTTCTAGGGTCATCCCCTCCATTCTCACCGACCATCTAGTACATATACTTCCTATTTAACATGCCAACAGTGTACCAAATCATGTACATAGTACACACATTTACATGCTCTTTTTTTGTTTCAATATTTAACCCGTAGGAGGGTTTGTATAGATAGACTGTATGAACATCTTTCTTGTGCCATTTGTATAGATACCTTCACATATAATTTCCTCATACAAGAATTCATGCATCTTATGAAACAATAACTTTTGTTTTAAATTTTTTTATTTAATTCATAGGGTTTCTAAAAGATTGCACTTGGAAGTGTTTCTTCCAAGTTGATGAGGTTACTCTTTACACATTGAACATTCTTATGGACATCACTCTCTTTTTCCTCTTAAAGAAAGCCTCCAGTTTGAAAATTTTCTCTTAAGTCTTCATTTTGACATTCACAAGCACTAACTTCAATTCAATTTAGAGATTCCAATAGATTTATGACACTAATGGTTATGGGGAGAGATACTATGTTGTTTAAATAGGGTATCCTATTAGAGATACATATTTCATACTAATAAATTTTATAATGAAAATAATCATTTTTTTTTGTTTTTAGTTGGAAAATAAATGTTTACATTTGGCTTTCATAAATAGAAAGAACCTTAAGAATTTGGTTTTCTTTTTCCTGGGTGGGTTCTATGAGAACTGCAAAGTGGACCCTACAATGGAATCTAGGTAAGATGTTCAAATCATCCATTAATAGGAGTTTCATTCTTACCCTATGATGTTACACAAACCCATAAGAGGCTAATTTGTCGTTAAAAAAATTGTAACTACCTAAAATAGACCGTCCAAACCATTGTGCGAGTTTTGGTTTCCATAAGTAAATAGTTTTTATTTAAGTCCTAGGATTCATTCATTCAAAATCTAAATTAATCCTTGAAACCATAAGGGACCAAACCTGTGGTTGTTGTTAGAATCCCATGTCCTGAATCTTTTTCTTTCTCCTCTGTGTATTGAAGAGAAGCTTTGAAATTTTATTTGGAGGGTGAAAAGAAAGGAAAGAAAAATATAGTTTCAATTATAGCAATGTTGCAGAAATGAGGAATTTCCTTTTTTGTTTCAAAGTTGCAAGAAACAAAACTAAATGGGAATCAAAATATATTATTTCTTTTGCAGTTTCTGATGTTTTCATGTTGCAGTTGTAGGTTTTGAAAGAGAAGAAATATGAATTCATACAAGACATTCTACAAACTTGGTGTCTTCATGTGGTTGGTCTTGTACCCAGGATTTCCCACAAAATCTATACTTGTCATAAATGGATTAACAAATGACAAATTCCCTCATTATGGTAAGGTTGAGATAGTGAGACTCATTTTCTAGGAGTTCCCTTTTTTCAAACATGCTAGAAGATTGTACAACTAAAAATCATTGCCCTCCTTCAAGGTGTTGAAAAACTGACGCATGTAGGTAAATTTAAAAAAAATTACAACATACAACCAACATACCAATACATTTTCATATATGAGGATCACTAAAAGTGAGACAATCATAGAGAGAACACAAGTATACCCTGGGAAACCCTCTTGGGGTAGAAAACCCAGCCAAAACTTATCTTTAGATTCTTCAACAAAGTACAATACCAGTACAAGACTTTAGAGTAACTAGCTAGGACTCAGAGGGATAAAAAAATACCTTTGTTTCAACACTTACACACTTCACAAATACCTGAACTAATACTTACAGTAACATCTTAAAAAAATCACCAAAATATAATTGACGTTCCTTCTTGTTGTAGTAGACTTATGGTAGCTTTAACACACTATTTGTAGCAACCTTATATCAGCAAGGAACAACATAATACTTCGGCAAAAATATAGTGCTTGTATCAACAATATACTTCAACAACTAGCTTCCATATACCAACAAAAGACTCCAACAACTAGAAACCATATACTATAGAATATTCCAGTAGATATGAATCATATACCAGCAAAATACTTCAGCAAATAGATGCCTTGCCTCAAAAGAAGACTCCAACAAAACAAAGGTATCCAAATGTTAAGTGAATGCCCCTTTTTATAGCTTGGTTTGGCTACCCTAAGAAGCCCCCTATGAATGTATGAAAGTTGTATAAAAACTATCATACCTGCCCTCCTTTGGATGCCAACAGTCACCTCCTAATGTTCCCAAGAGCCACCTTCTAAAGCTCCTAAGAGACACCTCCTAATGCTCCCAAAGGTCATTTCCTTTGTCTCTTCTAGACGCTACCCTAAACTATTGTCTTAGGATCACATGATAGTTGTATAACAACTATCATACCACACCCTAAGAATCCCCCCTAAGCTGGCCACTCGAACCGCCCTAAGCAACCCTTTTGAGTAGCCTCCCTAAGCTAACCACTACAACCGCCCTAAGCATCCCTCTTAGAGGTGCTATGAAGTTGACACATGGAATATGGTTGTCTTGGCATAAGGTTGACACTTTTCATGTGTTTGATGCTTGATACAAAGTTAACACTATATCAAAACTTTATTTACATGGTTAGTTACAATAGGGAAAATAGCTTCCAAAGCTATATAGTTCAACACTCCCTCTTAGAAAGGAAGGTATTTTCCTAGTACCAACTGTTACATCCATTTGTCTTTACTTGGATATCGACTTGTTGATCCATGTAGAATCTATTCATCAAGAGAAGTTTTGTATCCATATCTAGCATTGGGATCAATAGCATATCTGGTGAGCACACTAATGTCATTATATGATTTTTTTTCACTTAATGCACCAAGAACTATTTGTGCAGTTCACCAAGAAATTTCCTACTAGCCATATGCTAGGGGAAGCTATATAGTTCACCAACAACTGTCAATTCACCAACAATTGTCTTACTCAGTGCCAGTCCTTTTTCATACTGGATGAGTAATCTTAGAGCCAGTTCTTTTTCATACTGGACAAGAATAAAATAGAATATCCCGCATCTTACCTGTAAATGACTTGCCCCACTACTATCACCAGAATCCCATATGCATCTCCTTACTCCCTCTTACGAGGGAACAGTCCAATTTTGTCTCTGAAGTACTCAAACTTCACCTTTGATAGAGGTTTGGTTAGCACATCTGCAACCTGCTCATTGGTAGCCACATAATGAAGTTTCACTTCTCCCTTTTCTACCACATCACGGATAAAATGATACTTGATTCCAATATCCTTTGATTTGTCATGAAACATGGGGTTCACTGACAACTTTATGCAACTTTGATTGTCACAACAGATACTAGTAGCATCTAACTCAATATCAAATAATCATGAAAGTAATTTCCATATCCATACAACTTCAGTACATGCTAAACATGATTCCATACATTCTGCCTCAGTTGTACATAGTTTGGTTTCTACTAAACCATGAGATCATACCTGATCCCAAACTAAAATAGCATCCTGAAGTACTCTTACGATCTGTGACACTACCAACCCAATCCGAATCGAAGTATCCCTATAGTCTGAACTCACAATCTGCATCATACTTGATACCATACTCAATGGTACCTTTCAAGTATCTCATCACATGTTTTGTTGCGATCAAATGAACATGTCTAGGTTCAACCATATACTGAATTAAAGTGTTCACAAAAAACATATGTCTGGCCTTGTGTTCGTTAAATACATCAACAAACCAATCATTTTCCTATACAAAGTGGCATCCACTATCTCTGATGAAGTATCACATAATAACTTTGGATTTGTCATCATAGGTGTAGTCATGGATTTACAATCCATCATTCCAAATCTGTTTATAATTTCCACAACATATTTTCCTTGACTAAGACAAATCTCACCTGGATTCTGCCACACTTCCAAACCTAGGAAATAGTGCATCTGACCCAGATCTTTCATTTTGAATTTCGAAGCAATCTTCTTCTTGTAATCAATGATGAGATTTTCATTTCCTGTTAGAAACATATCATACACATACAACAATAAGATCACCTTATCGTCATTCTCAATATTATAGTAGATATTGGAATCTTCTTTGCTTTTGATAAAGCACAAGCTCATCAGAAAATTATCAGTTCTTCCATACCATGTCATGGGTTCTTGCTTCAATCCATACAAGGCATTCTTTAATCTGCACACATGTGTCTGACTGCCATGTGTCTCAAATCCTTGTGGATTCTCCACATACACTTCCTCTTCTATCACACCATTCAAAAAATAAGTTTTTATATCCATTTGATGTAATTTCCATCCCATCTTTGCAGTTATAGCCGTAGTATCTCTAATGGAAGTGTATCTTGCCATAGGTGTAGAGGTTTCTTCGTAATCTATTCCCTCTTTCTAAGAGAACCCATGAGATACAAACCTTGCTTTGTATTTCTCAATACTACCATCCGCAACATGCTTGATTTTTTATAACCATTTAGATGTTACCAATTTTTTTTCTTTTGGTCTCGGAACTATGTCCCAAACATCATTTTTCATAATTGATTAATATTCTTCAATCATGGTATCCTACCACACTTTCTTCTCATCAGCTTATTCATATCTAGAAGGTTCTGCATCAATGATTTTAGACACAAGTGCAACATAGTTGGAATATAATCAAGGTCTTTTACTTTCTCTAAAAGTCTTATTTGGGGAAACATACCTTTCTTCATCTTGAATGAGTTCACGAGCCCAACCTAGTTTTCTCTGATATGTAATCACTTATGTGGGTGAATCATCAGGTTTTTGAAGCTCCATCATATCATGATTCTTAGGTACATGCCCTTCTTCTTCTGTATCTAGTACTTTAGAAGTTGTAGGTTCCTCATCATGTACCTCATCTACATGATTTGTTTTTTATTTGTAGAAAGTTGCATCTTCATCAAAGATAACATCTCTGCAAATCTCAATTTTTTTGTATCCATGGACATATACTCTATATGCCTTTGATGTTTCGTTGTATCCGACAAATATACCCTTCTTACCTGAAAGATCCAACTTTGTCCTTTTTTCCTTGGGAATATGAATATACACTAGACAACCAAATATCCTTAGATGACTAACCTCTAGAACTTCTCCGAAAAAAATTCTTCTAGAGTTTTATTTTCAAGATCTTTATGAGGACTTTTGTTCTGTACATATACATCAGTCCTTGCTGCTTATACCCAAAGGTACATTGATAAGCCCTAATAATGAATCATGGCTTTAACTGCTTCCATAATTGATCGGTTCTTTCTTTTTGCAACACCATTTTGTTGAGGATTGTATGGAGTAGAAATCTCCCTCTTAATCCCAACTTCTCTAAAAAATTCCTTGAATTCACTAGATGTGAATTCTCCTTCATTCTCAGATCTTAAAATCTTTAGTTTTCTCTCAGAAAGATTTTCAACAAGATCTTTAAATTCCTTAAACTTACTAAAGACTTCATCTTTATTCTTTAAGAAATAAATCCAAGTTTTGCGAGAAAAGTCATCAATAAAAGAAACATAGTAAACATACCCACTGAGTGAAGTGCTTGACATAGGTCCACACACATATGAATGAATTAGATCCATAAATCCTTTTGCTTTACTGCCACTGCTTGGAAAAGGATTTTTCATGTTCTTTCCTCGTGCACATCCTTTTCACACACCATCATGGAACACTTAAATTTCTAGAAGTCCTTTCACCATCCTGCTGACAATTGGAAATGATTTATAGTGAATATGAGTGAATCTTCTATGCGACAATTCACATGGGTTTATAGTAATGTGTATTGAGGCTTGATCTGCCTTTCCTTTTAACTTGTATAACCCATCTTCATGTATACCAATTATAATAGCATCATCAATATTCTTTCCTCTCGACCACATAAGAACTTGGCCATCGACAAAAGATACTCAGAATCCTTTCTCTTCCAATCCTGAAATAGATAGGAGGTTCTTTTGCAGACCGGGTACATATAAAACATTTTCCATTTTCAAATGTTTTCCTGAATCTAATATGTAAAAAGAATTCTCTATGCCCTTAATAGGATAGGAAGAGTTATGACCCAGTCTCACTTGATGAGAAGAATCTTTCTTAGTCAGATTTGAAAGAGAGTCTTTAAAACCAGTCATGTTCCTAGAGGCACCACTATCAACACGACATGTTTCATCATCATAATTTACTGAATTAGTAAGAGCTGCCACCAAAACATACTCTTCATCTGAATCTTCTTTTCTTTCTCTCTTGAAAACAAGTTAGTCATCTTTAGCAATATGAGCATGATGTCTTTTGTTTTTCCTCCTTTCTTTGACCTCTTTTATGAGAGGACAATCTTTGGCAAGATGTCCTATCTTTTCACAACATAAACATTTGAGTTTAGAATAGTCTCTCTTACCTTTCACAAATTTCTGAAACTTCTTCTGTGGAGGATGACTTTCCTTCTTTTTCTTTCCTTTCCTGAATTGGATTGCAAGAGCTTGATCTTCATAATCAATTAGCTTTTCTTCTCTTACTCCCAATATTGCTTCTTCTTGGACACAATCTTCCCATAGCCTACTAAACTTTGTTAACTTAGTTCTTGAACATATTCCTCTTATGAAAGAATCCCATGACTTCAGAAGTTCATTCAGAGTAGTCATTACTAACTCAACTTCTTCAACTGAGTCACCGATATCTATAATTTGTTCATTAATCTAAGAAATTCTTGTAAAGAAGGCATGAATAGATTCAAACTTCTGCATCTTCACATTTTTGAGTTGAGTCCTCAAAGACATCTTCCTTTTTATGTTCCTTCCTTCATATAGATGAGATAGAGGATCAAAAATATATTTGGGAGTCTTCAAGGATGATACATGAGGAATAAGATGGTCTTTTATAGAATCTGCAATTATTCTCTTTTCCCTTATCAGATTCTTCCTGTACTTACCTTTAGCTTCTTCTTCCTCAGGTTCTGCAATCTCTTCCATAACATAATCTGATAAGTCATTTTCTTCTAGAACAAGGGATATTTTGTACTTCCATGCTCTGAATTTATTAGGTCCCTCAAGTTTCTCATCAAGCTTAGTGCTTTACATCGTCTTGTTCTTGTTTTTGACTTCCTTCAAAAAACTGAAATACTATAGCCTCCTTCACAAATCTAATAACTCTTTGTAGAAATGGCTTCTTTCAGTGAAGCTCTGATACCATGTTGAAAAACTGATGCATGTAGGTAAATTTTAAAAAAAATTACAGCATACAACCAACATACTAATACATTTGCATATATGAGGATCACTAAAAGTGAGACAATCACAGAGAGAACACAAGTATACCCTGGGAAACCCTCTTAGGGTAGAAAACCCAACCAAAACTTGTCTTTATATTCTTCAACAAAGTACAATACCAGTACAAGACTTTAGAGTAACTAGCTAGGACTCAGAGGGATGAAATAATACCTCTGTTTCAACACTTACAAACTTCACAAATAGTTGAACTAACACTTATAGTAACAGCTTAACAAAATCACCAAAAGATAACTGACTTTCCTTCTTATTGTAGCAGACTTATGGAAGCTTTAACACAATATTTGTAGTAGCCTTATATCATCAATGATGAACACAAGACTTCAACAAGAATATAGTTCTTGTATCAACAATACACTTCAACAACTAGCTTCCATATACCAGCAAAAGACTCCAACAACTAGCAGCCATATACCAACAGAAGATTCCAGTAGATATCAGTCATATACCAAAAACATACTTTAGAAAATAGATGCCTTGCCTCAGCAGAAGACTCCAACAAAACAAAGGTATCAAAATGTTAAGTGAATGCTCCTTTTTATAGGTTGGTTTGGATGCCCTAAGCAACCCCCTATGAATGTATGACAGTTGTATAACAACTATCATACCTGCCCTCCTTTGGCTTCCAAGAGTCACCTCCTAATGTTCCCAAGAGCCACCTTCTAAAGCTCCCAAGAGCCACCTCCTAATGCTCCCAAAGGTCACTTCCTTTGTCTCTTCTAGAGGTTGCCCTAAACTGTTGTCTTACGATTGTATGACAGTTGTATAACAACTGTCATACCACCACCCTAAGAAGCCCCCGTAAGATGGCCACTCCAACTTCCCTAAGAAACCCTCTTAAGCAGCCTCCCTAAGCTAACCACTACAACTACCCTAAGCAACCCTCTTAGAGGTACTATGAGGTTGACACATGGCATATGGTTGTCTTGGCATAAGGTTGACACTTGTCATGTGTTTGATTCTTGACATAAAGTTAACACTATATCAAAACTTTATTTACATGGTTAGTTACAATTGGGAAAATAACTTCCAAAGCTATATAATTCAACACAAGGAAACATACATTGATGTGTGGCTCCTCTTGGAGATAGAAAATTTGTTGTTCTAAGTCATTTCTCTCATCTTTGACCTTGCATTCACTCATCTTCTTTATCCTCTCTTTGAAGGTTGCATTGTACGTTTGTTTTTTATGGAAATGTAAGTTCTGTTCATCCATTTCTGAAATTATCATTTGATGAGGTAATTGTTCAACTCAAACCAAGGCCAAAGGGTTTTTGTTGGTCAATGACACAAAGAATGTCTCTTTTCAAGCTTATTTTGACCTTTCTACAACTTTGACTGCATCATGGTACAAGGCCATTCATATTGTACACTTCTCTTTCTGTATAATATAAGTAGTATTTCCTCAAGAAATAAAATAGTTTCCTTGGTGGATTGTCTCTTGTGCAAAATTTGTGATGGCGTACCCTTGTCATTTTAATTATTGGAATATCAATCATACAAAATTATCTTCTTTGCAATTCTCTAAAACTACTATGTTAATTTATTCCAAGCATCTTCATATCCACACTCTGACTTGGCCTTTGTTGTTGTCCCTAAATAGATTGGCATCCTCCCTATCAATCTCCAAGTGTTTCCACCAGGGAGTACCCTTGTCAAATTGCAAACCTGATAACAGTGCAAGGGGAGAAATAGGGCTAGAAGAAATATGCAATATGCATTGTAAAAAACAACACATGGCACATTCATTTGGTCCCATGCCCTCAAAATTGCACCTACAAGATCTACGATGGCTCTAGGCATAATAATTTTGTACCCTAGAGCCATCAAACTCCAAGTAGATAGACACTAACTTCAAATGTGATTCTTGGAGATATGATAAATGGATTGTCTATAACCCATTCCTGCAATTATGGTCAAATCATGTCATTTTAGGGATTTAGATTACTTCAAGTAGCTAACCTAAAATAAATATTGTACACATAAAAAAATTCATTATGTAATTAGGTGGAATGCACTTTTTCCTTGTCACTCTTTCTTGATCTCATAAGTTTCTTCAGTATTTTGTATGATCCATGGATAATAATTCCTTAATTTGGTCCATTGTCACAATATGAGTAGACTTAAAAAAACCCAGAGGAGATTATAGGAAAAAGTAAACAAGTTAAAAGCTGATACTAAACTCATCTCATAAACTTATCAAATCAATCCTTGAACAACAAGATTTATGTGGGGTGGTTTATTTTGAGGATTCAGAGGATCCATAGTATTGATTATCGGAGGTCGACGTTTCGATTCCATATCAGGACCCATCATCAGGACATCTAAGCCTGGGTAAAGATAAATCTGAAGAGCGTAGATAAATAGTGAATTAGCGAGAGGTGGAGAAGTCTGAAGTCTAGGGTCGGCTCTAAAAATCTAGAAGTGTTTCAATTTAAAGTGTTTTAGGGTTTCAATAAATTATTAATTAAATGGTTGTGTTAATGTAATGATAAATTACTTTATTAATTGTTATTAATGTAATGATAATTTTTTTATAATTTATAATTTATTTTTATTATTAATTTTTATTTCTTATTTGATCATTAAATGGTATTTATAATTGTTTTAATACAACTTTAATAGAGTAGTTGTATTAATGTATTGATAACTAATTGGTTATTAATAATATTCATTTGTATATTGTTTTAAATGTTATTAATGTAATGATAATAAATTTTTATTTAATAATTTATTTTTATTCAAGGTTTCTTTTAATTTAAGTAATCTCTAAGTCGTACTCGCTAAGCAATTCCAACCAACGTCGTTGTCGTGCGTTCAAGTCGCTTTGCGTAAAAATGTGTTGTAGTCCACAATGATCAGACCTTAGTTCAAATTTTCATCCAACAATATAGTGTCTCCAAACCTTCAAGGCATATACGATGGCTAATAACTCCAAATCGTGTGTCGCGTAGTTCTCCTCATGCCTTCTCAGTTTCCTCGAAATGTAAGCAATCACTCGTCCGTCTTGCATCAAGACTCTACCTAAGACTTCCTTGGATGTGTCTATGCATACCAAGAAGTACGCGTCCATGTCAGGGACCTTTAGTATCAGCGCTGTTGTCAACAACTCCTTAAGCCTCCGAAATGCTTCCGCGCATTTCTCGGTCCAAACAAACTTCTTGTTTTTCTTCTGCAATTTCGTGATTGGATTTGCTATCTTAGAAAATCCCTCGACAAACTATCGATAGTATCCTGCTAAACCCATAAAGCTACGCACTTCCGTGACATTCGTCAATGCGGTCCATTCCATAACAACCTCGACCTTGGCTGGATCCACGACGATGCCTTCACCGGAGATGACATGCCCTAAGTAGTGAATCCTCGATTGGTAAAAAGAGCATTTGGACAACTTCCCATACAATTGGTGCTCTCACAGACACTGTAGCACCAAGCGCAAGTGCTCGTCATGCTCCTCTGTCATCAGAGAGTAGATCAAAATATAGTCAATGAATACTTGGACAAACTTGTCCAAGTACTCGTGGAACACCCCATTCATCAAACTCATAAATACCCCTGGGGCGTTTGTTGGTCCAAATTGTAAAACAGTAAACTCGTAATTTCCAAACCTCATCTTAAAGGTGGTCTTAGGGACATCATCCTCCTTGATCTGCAATTGGTGATACCCTAATCACAAATCAATCTTGGAGAACACCGTTGCACCCTTCATTTGATCGAACAAATCATCAATTCTCAGAAATGGATATTGATTCTTGATCATAGCCTTGTTCAGTTGACGGTAGTCAATGCAAAGCCTCCACAATCCATCCTTCTTCCGTATGAAAATAACAGGTGCACCCCACGGTGACACACTAGGACGTATCAGTCCTAGGTCCAGCAACTCCTTCAATTGCATTTTCAACTCTTGTAACTCCGGAGTCGACATCCGATAAGGTGTTCTTTCTATCGGTTCAGTCCCCGGTTTTAGGTCTATGGTAAATTCCAATTCCCTCTCCGACGACATCCTAGGTAACTCCTCCGGAAACACGTCCAGAAACTCTCTCACCACTGGAAGGTGTTCAAGACCTTCCGATACTCCCTTCTCATTTAACGCAAGGATTTCATAAAGCTTTCACCCCTTGCGCATGCTCTTTCAAAGTTGCAAGGAAGAGACGAAACTCAGGGAAACTCCTCGGTTCCGTCCTACAATCACACATCTCTAACCCTCATCATCGACCAATCTCAACCGTTTTGTCTTACAGTTGAGTATCGCCTCATGAAATTCCACGCAATCCATACCAATCACGACATCATAAGATCCTAGGATTGTGACGTACATGTTGGCCCTTGTGACAAAATCTCCGAGGTTAAGGATACAGTCCCAACCTTTCCTCCAACCTTCTGTTTGGCTCCTGAAGCCATCTCCACGAAGCTAAACTTGTCCTATTCGACTGCCTTTACCTTAATACTTTTTAGCGCCTCATAAAAAATGAAACTCTCAGTAGCACCTGGATCTATCAAAATACCAAGGGTCTGGTCAGTGACAGTACCTGTCATCTCGAGCACAGTCGACTGATGCTCTGCCTAGCCGTTATTCACCGCTACATGAATTCGATGGGCCTTTCCCATATCTCCCACGGTAGTGGGTCCGGCTGATCTGGACGCTCTGGTCCTCTCCACAGGGCAGTCGCGTTGGTAGTGTGGCTCCCCACATGTCCAACACCCCTTCTTTGGCCCAGTAGTCCTGGTACCCGAAGTAGAAGATGATGGCCCACCGGCCTGGAATCTTGGTCTATTCTGCTGAACAGGCCTAAACTGTTGTTGTTGTGGGTGACTCTGTTGCTAATGCTATGGTCCCCGATAAGGTGTCTGCTGTTGAGGCGTCGGTCGTTGGGGTGTAGTGAAAGTGGATCCCCTCTGGAAGCCATGATATCCCGACGTATGTCTCGTTGGTGTCTGGTGTTGCTGTGTTCCAGATGGAACCTGCCCTGCTGGTCTCACTGGAGTCCTGGTCTAACCCCCACTGATAAGCTCCTCCTCTGCTATGAGGGCCTTCTAGATGACATCGTGCAAGGTTTGGGGCATCAAAATCCTAACCTTTGCAGGTAGGCTACCGTTAAGGCCGAACACGAACCTGTTGACCTTAAGTTTCTTCGTGTTAAGGTGTAGAGCATACCGGAGCAGCTCCATAAAATGGGCCTCGTACTTGGGCACCGTACAACCTCCCTATCGTAAGGCGTTGAAATCATTGAGCTGACGCTCAATGAATTCCTTTAAAACGTACCTCTCTCGGAATCGTTCCTCAAACAGTTCCCATGACACTTCTTCGACGACCATGTTCAACTGCAGTAGGAGTGTCTTCCACCATAGAAGAGCGCTCCCCTTCAGTTGAAAGACCGCCATGCAAACCTTCATGTTGGAGGTATAATTGCGAAGTGCAAATCACATCGCCATGTTCTCCAACCATGCCTCGGCAGCTACGCCATACGAGGCACCAAAGAACTCGGGAAATTTGACCTTCTCGAGTTCACGGTGTATTCTACCAGTAACGGCTAATGCACGCGACAGAACCTTAGTGGGTGCCGGTGCTCTGGCCTCATCTCTGTCCAAATGGATGATCAGTGCCTCGGACGTGCACTGAAAAGATCTCATCATTTTGACTACATCGCTAACTGCTATCTGCTCTTGTCCGAGAACCTTCTCATCTCCCTGGGGTTTAGACCCCTCAGGCGTGGATACTACTGGAGGTGTCGCGCCTCCTCCCCTAGCACCCCATCTTCTGCCTCCGCGGTGTCCTCTAACCATGATTACCTGCATGCACACAACCAATTCGATTAGCAACAATATAATCAAATTATGTCAATGAAAGCCATAGAGATCCCAAGTCGCGGGTTGAACCCACTCTAATACCATATGTAACGGCCTCCTCGTTACGACGCCGAACCTCTTATAACAAGTAATTTTTTTATTTTTATTTTTGTGTGCGCGTGTGTACAAGGGTAATTAACAGATTCGACTCTGCGTCGCCGCCTGACGACAAACAAGATGCATACAACGACGAACACAACATGACGACCTAAGACGCACATCAAGTATCTGCATGCAATGAACGACAATCAATCGACTAAAAAAATAAGACTGACTACCCATCCGTCCTACCCTGCAATGGTTAGGACCTCCAAGACACATAAGCAACGCTCAAGCCCAGGTTCCCATCGATTTTAACCATTTAAGGTCTCAGGGATGTTGACTGTTCTGAGGAAAATGGAGGTGTCTACGTCTCGCCCGACACAAGCAAAACAAGCACACAAAAGTTTATGACCCAGTACAACATTAATTAAACAAGGACTACAATATACATTAGTCTTAAGGCCATTTCATCGCGCAACTTTAGATCATAATTTGTCATCAAGGTACCCTCTAGATTAACATTCAAGGACCTTATAGTGCAAGTCTGAACTTCGACTGGTTTAACATTTAACAAAATAATTAGTCATTAATTTTAATCAAAATAATGAATAGTTATAAATTATCATTTAAAGCAAAATGAACATTTAATCTATAATTATAATAATTAACGCAGTCTTCTAAAATGATTTAACTCATTCATTAATTATAATCAAAATAATGAATAGATGTAAATTATCATTTCAAGCAAAAATTAACATTAATCTATAATTACAATTCAATAATTAATGCCATCTTCTAAAATCATTTAACTCATTCATTAATTATAATCAAAATAATGAATAGATGTAAATTATCATTTAAAGCCAAAAATTAACATTAATCTATAATTATAATTCAGTAATTAACGCCATCTTCTAAAATTATTTAACTCATCCATTAATTATAATCAAAATAATGAATAGATGTAGATTATCATTTACAGAGAAAATTAATATTAGTCTATAATTATAATTCAATAATTAACGCAACCTTCTAAAATCATTTAACTCATTCATTGTAAAATTCACATTAACCTTCACTCAAAGATCTAATTTATAATTCGATATACCTTAATTATGAACCAATAATTGACTCAACAATGCATTGATCATAATCCATAATTGACGCAAAATTCAAAATTAACATTAACATTGATGCCATAAATGGAGCCAGTCATAATAAATTAAAAGCAATGAATAATTAAAATTAGTGCGGCATTAGAAACCTGTCACCCCGCAGTCAGAAGCACCAAGAACTAAATCATTGTTGTCCACCAGACAGGCTCAACATTGTCCAAGGGATGGGAAAAGGCGATGGCTCGCAGCCAAAGGCAAATCACTGGAAAAAATTTAGGTGAGGTTTTAACTCTGTCAGAAGACGTCGGCTCTCTCTATTTTAGAGGTAGTTGTGTCATACTTGGTATTAAGGACTCAAAATCTGTAACCCTGTGCATTCAACCATATCAAGGTTACAATTATGAGATGCTCTTAATTTCAGTGAAGTTAGGAGTGCGTTACAGTCAAAAATAAAAATCTCTAAACGCCGAGAAGTTGAAATTATGCTGACAATTGGCTAGGTTTTAATCCATCGTTGTCGATGTCTCAGGCGATTAGTTTATTATTTAATGATTGTTCCAAAAGCAAAGGAAATTAACTTATCTAGAATCGAACTTAATCATTTGAGGGCGAGATTAGTCAAGGTTGGAAATAATAACAACAATTCACTGCGTTTGCCACAAGATTTGTCAACTTTAACACCTCCAGCGCATTATTGCATCCAGAGATCATAAGGCAAGGATAGTTCATCAAGGATACACCACCGTTGTCGCTAAAACGCAGCATGCTATCGCTAACATCACTGTAAATCGACTGCTACCAAACAACTATAGTTTTGTTGAGTTTTAAGGGACCAACGTTGTCTAGTTTACAGAAAAAGCAATTTAAACAATGATTGTTTTAGTTTACAAAAGGAAAATGGTCATGTAGAGTCACTGTCCATCCGTGATTCTCTAAGGGTTAATGCAAAAAGGGAAAACAATTAGCGCTGAGAACAATTTATCAATGATTTGGTAAAGTTTGATTGCCAAGAGAGAAAACTATTGTTGCTAAATCACAGTCCATCAACGATTCACTAAGGTGTTGCTAGAAATTAAGGCGATTATCACAAAAAAAACTGATAAATTTTGATAAAAGAAAGGTTCGGGATTATAACCAGAAAATCGTAACAACAAGGGGGAAAAGCCACAGTCAAGGAAGTCTACTTGGTCTGAGAGTGAAGTAACCCAAGGTAACTCGCACAGTACATTAGCCAATGAAAATAAAAAAGGTTGCAGAGTATGGGAAGGGCATGGCATCCACCATTTCGTGATTCAACGCACAGGAGTTTCGCCTAATAAATATTACATATTTGAAGAATGAGATTTGTAGAGGTTTAGGTGCCAAACACAAGCTAGATGTATAAAAAATAAACAAGGGGCAGCGTTAAAAATTGGGGAGGGAGAAGAAATGATAAATACAAGGCTAGAGTTTACTCAAAATTTACACAGTAATATTTTTTACAGCAATGATAAATACACAAGATTTCGCCAGAGTAAGTAGATAAAGAAAAACCATTCAATCCAATGAGATCCAACACCGATTGAAGTTAAATGATCTTCCATGCATATTACCCAATGCACATGCAGATATAAATCATAAATCCTAATGCATTCTACTCTAAAAATCAAAGAGCGTACCGTTGCCCGATCACTCGCTTCGAATGACGTCCGTGCGCTCCATGCTGCTCCTGCTCGCCGACCATCGAGACCTCACCGGTACCTCCCAACCAACTCTAGGGGTACTCTGCTTCCCCCTTAGCCCCCCGAGCCACAAAGGGGCCACACACTATCAATATGGTACGTCTAGCTCCCAACTCGCCTCGCAAGGCCGAGCTACCACTCCCCTCCGAGATGGGAAATACCAACTCCCACAAGTAATCAGTCAAGTCACTAATCCGGCAGCGTAACGTTACGCTAATAATTGATCCCTTCTTCCTTCTCCTCCCTCTCTTTTATAGAGGTTTAGAACTTCCATTCTCTCCCTAAATTTCATTTAATTTAAGTTTTGAAAAAAATCTTCTAAAAATTCTCCTTCGTACAAGTGTCATCCATCCCCCACTTTCCTCCAATAAGTATTTTATTTAATTTATTAATTGTCTCATTTCCCTCACCCACCTAGAGTTACTCCTAAATTTACTCCTAGGTGTCCCTAGATTCCCTTACAGGTTTTAAAGGCTTTCCCTATTAAGAAGTTGCCAATTTAGTTCAATTTAGAAGGTTCTTTAATGTAAATTCTTTACTAAGTTGACCTCCTGCTTTTTACCTTAAGTTCCCCATCTTTCCCTTTTTATGTTACCTCCTTTCCCTAGTTTCCTAAATTTTATAATTTCTTCTTTCCCCTTTTTTAAAAACGGCAGTTGTGCAATTTAACCTCTTTTCCCTTTTATTATTATTATAATTTTAGTATCTTTTTAAACTATCAAAAGTTAAAATAATTAATTTCTTCTTTACTTTTTATATCCACCGATTTTATTTAATTTATTACTCTCTTCCTTTTACCCAAAAATTTATGAAGACCAAAATTATTACTCAAGTGGTTTTTATTTTAACTTTTTAATATTTTATTTTTATAAAGATATTTTCTTAAGGGTAGACAAAATTTTACCCCTAGCGAAGTGTTAGACTAGGACTTAGATTCTGAACTGGGCGACATTCAATTAGGGAAGTTGTTTAAAAATTTCTTAATGTGTTAATTGTCTTAGTTCCATCTAGGATCATACCTCCATCATCATCAACGCGACATGCCCTTCAGGATGCACTAGGTGCTCCAAGGGTGCCACTCACCTCATCTGTTCCTTTTGCGCGACGTGCCCTTCAGGATGCACCACGTGCTCCAAGGGTGCCACTCTCCTCTTGACTGATTGGTAGACATAAATAACCCATGGAGTCAACACTCTGCTAGGTGAACTTTTGGGAGACTAAGGGATTCTAGGGAATAAGGCCCTCGCCTTATTGCGCGCCCCTTAGAATCATCGTGAGCGATTGTCGCAGTCTGCCCTCACGACATTGTGGGTCCTCTCGAACTAGGTAATCGTTAACCTATAATTTGAGCCATGGCGGGAGTTCTAGTAGGCTTTGATAGGGTTGTTCTCCACACCTCTCCCTCAACCTCTCTGGTAGTCGTGTGTGACCCCTTTACTCCATATGTGATTCTATTCAGCAAGCTATCGTCAGCCTGCATCATCAACAAATCATGTCAGAACATGTCCACATCATAGCATCAAATCAAAATATATTAATATCACAATAAATCAATCAAACCCTAATAGCACACTCCCTAACTCGATCCAGAGTCCAAGGAGTTCCATTGATGCCTCTGCATCCTCATGGTCCAAAACCCTGCACACTCAGTAAAATTGAGTCAATAGCACCTGTCTATGTCAATGCAGTAAAACATCATGTCATCTACCATAACTCATCATAATCAAAGTCAATTTTTTTAATATCATAATAATCCGGATCACTTGCGAGCAAGTGTCCTCAAAGAATAAGTTCGCTCAGTGTGCCAGAGCGGGATGTTACATACACCCCCTCTTGGTCTAAACTTCGTCCCGAAGTTTCTCAATATAAATGCTGAAATAAGTGTATCCAGTTTCATATGTCTATCTATCAAACAAAAATGGAAACTGTTGGCGCATATCATATGTGTCCTCCCAGGTTGCCGAGTGCAGACTATAATGGTCCCACTGGACCTTGACCTGATCTATCGTTCGACGTCATAACTTTTGAACGTGATGATCTAAGATGCGTACCGACTCAGCTGTGAGCGCTCCCTCATCCGATACCTGCAAGGAACTCATGTCAATAACATGTGTAGGATCACTAATATAATGTATCAAAACAGATACATGAAAAACATCGTCCATACGCCTCAAGGAATTAGGCAAGGCTAGTCGATAGGCCACAGGCCCCTTTCTCTCCACAATCTTGAAGGGTCCCACGAACATCAGAGAGAGTTTATCTCCCTTCCCAAACTTAGTCAAACTCTTATGCGGTTTAACCCACAAGAAGACTCAATCATCGACCTCGTAACTACAGTCAACTCGGTGCGCATCGACATAACTCTTCTGTCAATCCTGCGCTTCTTTAATCCTTTGTCTTATTGTTTTCATTTTCTCTTCCATTTCTTGGATCGCTTCTAGTCCAACTAGGACCCTATCCTCAATTCGATCACAACTCAAAGGTGTCCAACACGGTCTCCCGTAAATAAACTCAAAAGGTGCCATCTTAATGGTTCTCTGGTAACTGTTGTTGTAAGTGAACTCTACTAGAGGCAAGAATTCTTCCCAACACTTTTGTTGGTCCATCACGTAAATGCACAACATGTCCTCCAAGGTTTGGTTCGTTCATTCGGTTTGCCCGTCAGTTTCTGGGTGATACACAGTACTAAAGTTAAGTTGGGTTCCCAAGGCCTCTTGGAAACTCGTCCAAAATCATCCAGTAAACACCGATCCTCAATCGGATATAATCCTCTTAGGCACGCCATGCAGCCTCACAATCTCACTGATGAAAATTCTAGCTATGTTAGGTGCCTAATATGTCGTACGCACAGGAATAAAGTGAGCACTCTTCTTCAGAGTGTCTACTACTACAAAAATCTAGTCATGTCTCCTCGCCATCAGTGGAAATCCAACAACAAAATCCATCGGAATAACCTCCCATTTCGATTCTGGAATAGCATGTGGTTGTAGTAATCCTGTTGGGTGTCTATGTTCAGCCTTTACCTACTGACATTCTAGACACCTGGCCACATAGTTGACTATGTCGGCCTTCAGTCCCCTCCAGAAAAATAAGGGTTTAAGGTCTGCCCTCATCTTCGTGACTCTCGGGTGAGCCATGTAAACTGCTCTATGAGCCTCGTTCAGGATCAACATCCTCAACTCGTCGTTTGGAGGTACGTAAATCCAAATTTTAAACCTCAATAAACCATCGCTATCAAAAGAGAATCCCTCAAATTGTGGTACCATCCTTGTGTTTTGTCCGATAAAACCCTCGACCTCTTTGTACCAGTCATCGTCATGGTGTAAAGTTAGGATCTTTTCACGCAGATTCATCTGAAGAGGCAACACCGAAAAGATGCATGGTCTTCGACTCAATGCATCTACCACTCGGTTCACTGTTCCTTTTATGTAAGTAATCTCGAAGTCGTACTCGCTAAGCAATTTCGACCAACGTCGTTGTCGCGCATTCAAGTCGCTTTGCGTAAAAATGTGTTGTAGTCCACAATGATCAGTCCTTAGTTCAAATTTTCGTCCAACAAGATAGTGTCTCCAAACCTTCAAGGCATATACGATGGCTAATAAATCCAAATCGTGTGTCGCGTAGTTCTCCTCATGCCTTCTCATTTTCCTTGAAATGTAAGCAATCACTCGTATGTGTTGCATCAAGACTCTGCCTAAGCCTTCCTTGGATGTGTCTGTGCATACGAAGAAGTCCATGTCCACGTCAGGGACCTTTAGTATCGGAGTTGTTGTCAACAACTCCTTAAGCCTCCGAAATGCTTCCGCGCATTTCTCGGTCCAAACAAACTTCTTGTTTTTCTTCTGCAATTCCATGATCGAATTTTCTATCTTAGAAAATCCCTTGACAAACCATCAATAATATCCTGCTAAACCCATAAAACTACGCACTTTCGTGACATTCGTCAGCACGGGCCATTCCATAATAGCCTTGACCTTGGCTGGATCCATGGCGATGCCTTTGCCGAAGATGACATGCCCTAAGTAGTGAATCTTTGATTGGTAAAAAGAGAATTTGGACAACTTCCATGTTCCCATACAATTGGTGCTCTTGCAGACACTGTAGCACCAAGCGCAAGTGCTCGTCATGCTCCTCCGTTGTTCGAGAGTAGATTAAAATATCGTCAATAAATACTTGGATGAACTTGTCCAAGTACTCGTGGAACACCCCATTCATCAAACTCATAAATACCCCTGGGGCGTTTGTCAGTCCAAACGGTAAAATAGTAAATTCGTAATGTCCAAACCTCATCTTAAAGGCGGTCTTAGGGACGTCATCCTCCTTGATCCGCAACTGGTGATACCCTGATCGCAAATCAATCTTGGAGAACACCTTCACACCCTTCATTTGATCGAACAGATCATCAATTCTTGGCAATGGATACTGATTCTTGATCATAGACTTGTTCATTTGATGGTAGTCAATGCAAAGCCTCCACGATCCTCCCTTCTTCCGTATGAAAATAACAGGTGCACCCCACGGTGACACACTAGGACGTATCAGTCCCAGGTCCAACAACTCCTTCAGTTGCATTTTCAACTCTTGTAACTCTGGAGTCGACATCCGATAAGGCGTTCCTGCTATCGGTTTAGTCCCTGGTTTTAGGTCTATGGTAAATTCCAATTCCTTCTCCAGTGACATCCTAGGTAAATCCTCTAGAAACACATCTGCAAACTCTCTCACCACCAGAAGGTGTTCAATACCTTCTGATACTCCCTTCTCGTTTAACGCAAGGATCACATAAAGCTTCCACCCCTTGCGCATGCTCTTTCAAAGTTGCAAGGAAGAGACGAACCTTAGGGAAACTCCCTGGTTCCATCCTACAATCACACGTCTCTGACCCTTGTCATCGACCAAGCTCAACCATTTTTTCTTACAGTTGAGTATCGCCTCATGCGATTCCAACCAATCCATACCAATCACGACATCATAAGATCCTAGGATCTTGACGTACAGGTTGGCCCTTGTGACAAACTCTCCTAGGTTAAGGATAAAGTCCGCAACCTTTCCTCCAACCTACTGTTTGGCTCTCGAAGCCATCTCCATGAAGCTAAACTTGTCCTATTCGACTGCCTTTACCTTAATCCTTTTTAGCATTGCACCATAAATGAAACTCTCGGTAGCACCTGGATCTATCAAAATACTAAGGGTCTAGTCAGCGACAGTACCTGTCGTCTCGAGCACAGTCGACTGATGCTCTGCCTGGCAGTTATTCACCGCTGCATGAATTCGATGGGCCTTGCCCATATCTCCCACGGTAGTGGATCCGGCTGATCCAGATGCTCTGGTCCTCTCCACAGGGCAGTCGTGTTGGTAGTGTGGTTCCCCACACGTTCAACACCCTTTCTTCGGCCCAGTAGTCCTGGTACCCGAAGTAGAAGATGACGGCCCACCGGCCTGGAATCCCGGTCTATTCTGCTGAACAAGCCTAAACTATTGCTGCTACGGGCGACGCTGCTACTGATGTTGTGGTCCCCGATAAGGTGTCCGCTGCTGAGGCATCAGTCGTCGGGGTGTAGTGAAAGTGGATCCCCTCTGGAAGCCACGATATCCTGACGTATGTCTCGCTGGTGTCTAGTGTTGTTGTGTTCCAGATGGAACCTGCCCTGCTGGTCTCACTGGAGTCCTGGTCTGACCCCCACTGATAAGCTCCTCCTCTGCTATGAGGGCCTTCTGGACGACAACGTGCAAGGTTTGGGGCATCAAAATCCTAACCTTTGCACGTAGGCTACTGTTAAGGCCGAACATGAACCTGTTGACCTTAAATTTCTCCGTGTTAAGGTGCAGAGCATATTGGAGCAGCTCCATAAAACAGCCTTGTACTTGGGCACCGTACGACCTCCCTGTCGTAAGGCGTTGAACTCACTGAGATGACGCTCAATGAATTCCTCTGAAAGGTACCTCTCTCAGAACTGTTCCTCGAACAGTTCCCATGACACGTCTTCGATGGCCATGTTCAGCTGCGGTAGGAGCGTCTTCCACCATAGAAGAGTGCTCCCCTTCAGTTGAAAGACCACCATGCAGACCTTCATGTTGGAGGTATAATCGCGAAGTGCGAAGAACATCGCCATGTTCTCCAACCATGCCTCAGCGGCTGCGCCATCTGGGGCACCAAAGAACTCGGGAAATTTGACCTTCTCGAGTTCACGGTGTATGCCACCAGTAACGGCCGGTGCGTGCGGCAGAACCTCAGCGGGTGCCGACGCTCTGGCCTCATCTCTGTCCAAACGGCTGATCAGTGCCTCGGACATGCACTGAAAAGATCTCATCATTCTGACTACATCGCCAACTACTATCTACTCCTGTCTGAGAACCTACTCATCTCCCTGGGGGTTAGACCCCTCAGGCATGGATGCTACTGGAGGTGTCGTGACTCCTCCCCTAGCACCCCGTCTTCTGCCTCCGCGACGTCCTCTAACCATGATTACCTGCATGCACACAATCAACTCGATTAGCAACAGTATAATCAAATCATGTCAACGAAAGCTGTAGCGATCCCAAGTCGTTGGTTGAACCTGCTCTGATACCATATGTAATGGCCTCCTCATTACGACGATGAACGTCTTATAACAAGTAATTTTTTTTATTTTTATTTTTGTGCACGTGTGTATAAGGGTAATGAAAACAGTCGACTCTGCGTCGCCACCTGACGACGAACAAGACGCATACAACAATGAACACAACATGACGACCTAAGACGCACATCAAGTATCTGCATGCAATGAACAACAATCAATCGACTAAAAAAATAAGACTGACTACCCATCCGTCCTACCCTGCAATGGTTAGGACCTCCCAGACACATAAGCAACGCTCAACCCTAGGTTCCCATCGATTTTAACCATTTAAGGTCTCAGGGCTGGCGACTATTCTGAGGAACATGGAGGTGTCTACGTCCAACCCGACACAAGCAGACCAAGCACACAAAAGTTTACGACCCAGTACAACATTAATTAAACAAGGACTGCAATCTACATTAGTCTTAAGGTCATTTCATCGCGCAACTTTAGATCATAATTTGTCATCAAGGTACCCTCTAGATTAACATTCAAGGACCTTATTGTGCAAGTCTGAACTTCGACTGGTTTAACATTTAACAAAATAATTAATCATTAATTTTAATCAAAATAATGAATAGTTAAAAATTATCATTTAAAGCAAAATGAACATTTAATCTATAATTATAATAATTAACGCAATCTTCTAAAATCATTTAACTCATTCATTAATTATAATCAAAATAATGAATAGATGTAAATTATCATTTAAAGCAAAAATTAACATTAATCTATAATTATAATTCAATAATTAACGCCACCTTCTAAAATCATTTAACTCATTCATTAATTATAATCAAAATAATCAATAGATGTAAATTATCATTTAAAGCCAAAAATTAACATTAATCTATAATTATAATTCAATAATTAATGCCATCTTCTAAAATTATTTAACTCAACCATTAATTATAATCAAAATAATGAATAGATGTAGATTATCATTTAAAGAAAAAATGAAAATTAGTCTATAATTATAATTCAATAATTAACGCAACCTTCTAAAATCATTTAACTCATTCATTGTGAAATTCACATTAACCTTCACTCAAAGATCTAATTTATAATTCGATATACCTTAATTATGAACCAATAATTGACTCAACAATGCATTGATCATAATCCATGATTGACGCAAAATTCAAAATTAACATTAACATTGACGCCATAAATGGAGCCCGTCGGAATAAATTAAAAGCAATGAATAATTAAAATTAGTGCGGCATTAGAAACCTGTCACCCCGCAGTCAGAAGAATGAAGAACTAAATCATTGTTTTCCACCAGACAGGCTCAACACTATCCAAGGGCTGGGAAAAGGTGATGGCTCGCAGCCAAAGGAAAATCGCTGGAAAAAATTTAGGTGAGGTTTTAACTCTGTCAGAAGACACCGACTCTCTCTATTTTAGAGGTAGCTATGTCATCCTTGGTATTAAGGACTCAAAATCCGTAACCCTGTGCATTCAACCATATCAAGGTTACAATTATGAGCTTCTCTTAATTTCAGTGAAGTTAGGAGTGCATTACAGTCAAAAATAAAAATCTCTAAACACCGAGAAGTTGAAATTATGCTGACAGTTGGCTAGGTTTTAATCCATCATTGTCGATGGCTCAGGTGATTAGTTTATTATTTAATGATTGTTCCAAAAGCAAAGGAAATTAACTTATCTAGAATCAGACTTAATCATTTGAGGGCGAGATTAGTCATGGCTGGAAATAATAACAACAATTCACTGTGTTTGCCACAAGATTTGTCAACTTTAACACCTCTAGCGCATTATCGCATCCAGAGATCATAAGGCAAGGATAGTTCATCAAGGATACACCACCGTTTCCGCTAAAACGCGGCATGCTATCGCTAACATCACTGTAAATCGACTGCTACCAAACAACTACAGTTTCGTTGAGTTTTAAGGGACCAACGCTGTCTAGTTTATAGAAAAAGAAATCTAAACAATGATTGTTTTAGTTTACAAAAGGAAAATGGTCATGTAGAGTCACTGTCCATCCGCGATTCGCTAAGGGTTAATGCAAAAAGGGAAAACAATTAGCGCTGAGAACAGTTTATCAATGATTTGGTAAAGTTTGATTGCCAAGAGAGAAAACTATTGTTGCTAAATCATAGTCCATCAACGATTCGCTAAGGTGTTGCTAGAAATGAAGGCGATTATCACAAAAAAAAACTGATAAATTTTGATAAAAGAAAGGTTCGGGATTATAACCAGAAAATCGTAACAGCAAGGGGGAAAAGCCACAGTCAAGGAACTCTACTCGGTCTGAGAGTGAAGTAACCCAAGGTAACTCGCCCGGTACATTAGCCAGCGAAAATAAAAAAGGTTGCAGAGTATGGGAAGGGCATGGCATCCACCATTTTGTGATTCAACGCATAGGAGTTTCTCCTAATAAATATTACAGATTTGAAGAATGAGATTCGTAGAGGTTTAGGTGCCAAAGACAAGCTAGATGTATAAGAAAAAAACAAGGGGCAATGTTAAAAATTGGGGAGGGAGACGAAATGATAAATACAAGGCTAGAGTTTACTCAAAATTTACACAGTAAATTTTTTTACAGTAATGATAAATACACAAGATTTCGCCGGAGTAAGTAAATAAAGAAAAACCATTCAATCCAACGAGATCCAACACCGATTGAAGTTAAATGATCTTCCATCCAGATTACCCAATGCACATGCAGATCTAAATCATAAATCCTAATGCATTCTACTCTAAAAATCAAAGAGCGTACCATTGCCTGATCGCCTGCTTCGAATGACGTTCGCGTGCTCCGTGTCGCTCTCGCTCGTCGACCGCCGAGACCTCACCGGTACCTCCCAGCCAATGCTAGGGGTACTCTGCTTCCCCCTTAGCCCCCCGAGCTGCAAAGGGGCCACACACTATCCAGATGGTACGTCTAGCTCCCAGCTCGCCTCGCAAGGCCGAGCTACCACTCCCCTCCGAGTTGGGAAATCCCAACTCCCACAAGTAATCAATCAAGTCACTAATTCGGCAGCGTAACATTACGCTAACAGTCGATCCCTTCTTCCTTCTCCTCCCTCTCTTTTATAGAGGTTTAGAACTTCCATTCTCTCCCTAAATTTCATTTAATTTAAGTTTTAAAAAAAATCTTTTAAAAATTCTCCTTCGTACAAGTGTCATCCATCCCCCACTTTCTTCGAATAAGTATTTTCTTTAATTTATTAATTGTCTCATTTCCCTCACCCACCTAGAGTTACTCCTAAATTTACTCCTAGGTGTCCCTAGATTCCCTTACAGGTTTTAAAGGCTTTCCCTATTAAGAAGTTGTCAATTTAGTTCAATTTAGAAGGTTCTTTAATGCAGATTCTTTACTAAGTTGACCTCCCGCTTTTTACCTTAAGTTCCCCATCTTTCCCTTTTTATGTTACCTCCTTTCCCTAGTTTCCTAAATTTTATAATTTCCTCTTTCCACTTTTTTAAAAACGACAATTGTGCAATTTAACCTCTTTTCCCTTTTATTATTATAATTTTAGTATCCTTTTAAACTATCAAAAGTTAAAATAATTAATTTCTTCTTTACTTTTTATATCCACTGATTTTATTTAATTTATTACTCTCTTCCTTTTGCCCAAAAATTTATGAAGACCAAAATTATTACTCAAGTGGTTTTTATTTTAACTTTTTAATATTTTATTTTTATAAAGATATTTTCTTAAGGGTAGACACAATTTTACCCCTAGCGAAGTGTTAGACTAGGACTTAGATTCTAAACTGGGCGACATTTAATTAGGGAAGTTGTTTAAAAAATTATTAACGTGTTAATTGTCTTAGGTCCATCTAGGAGCATACCTCCATCATCATCAATGCGACGTGCCCTTCAAGATGCACTAGGTGCTCCAAGGGTGCCACTCGCCTCATCTGTTCCTTTTGCGCGACGTGCCCTTCAGGATGCACCACATGCTCCAAGGGTGCCACTCACCTATTGACTAATTGGTAAACATCAATAACCCCTGGAGTCAACACTCCGCCAGGTGAACTTGTGGGAGACTGAGGGCTTCTAAGGAATAAGGCCCTCGCCTTATTGCGCGCCCCTTAGAATCATCATGAGCGACTGTCGCAATCTTCCCTCACGACATCGGGGGTCCTCTCGAACTAGGTAATCGTTAACCTACAGTTCGAGCCATGGCGGGAGTTCTAGTAGGCTGTGGTAGGGTTGTTGTCCACACCTCTCCCTCAACCTCTCTGGTAGTCGTGTGTGACCCCTTTACTCCATATGTGCGTCTGGTTGGCAAGCTATCGTCAACCTGCATCATCAACAATTCATGTCAGAACATGTCCACATCACAGCATCAAATCAAAATATATTAATATCACAGTAAATCAATCAAACCCCAATAGCACACTCCCTGACTCGATCCAGAGTCCAAGGGGTTCCATCGATGCCTCTGCATCCAGAAGGTCCAAAACCCTGCACACTCAGTAAAACTGAGTCAATAGCACATGTATATGTCAATGCAGTAAAACATCATGTCATCTATCATAACTCATCATAATCAAAGTCAAATGTTTTAATATCATAATAATCTGGATCACTTGCGAGCAAGTGTCCTCAAAGAATAAGTTCGCTCAGTGTGTCAGAGCGGGATGTTACATAATTTATTGAAACCCTAAAACACTTTAAATTGAAACACTTCTAGATTTTTAGAGCCGACCCTAGACTTCAGACTTCTCCACCTCCCGCTAGTTCACTATTTATCTACGCTCTTCAGATTTATCTTTACCCAGGCTTAGATGTCCTGATGATGGGTCCTGATATGGACTCAAAGCATCGACCTCCGATAATCAATACTGTGAATCCTCCGAATCCTCAAAATCAAGCCTTCCCATTTCTTAGGTCATGATACATTTAGTACAATAGAATTTCATGTTAACATGTTTTGATTCTTGCAGTACCTTTAAAATGTAATTTGGTGTTTGCAATCTAGAAAAAGGATTGAATTTATTCACAATTTTAATATGCACAGTCTCCAGGTTAGGTTCAATGAAAGCTTTATACATAGGATAACCTTGCACAATCCATTTTCACATTTATTTCAATACCTGAATATTATGTTTTTCATTTGCCACTAAATGAAAAGGGATACATTAATAGACATTATAGGGAATGCAACTCTTAAAATAAGCACAGACAACACTGACAACATGCAAACCAAACAGAGACTGGAAAGGATGGAAAGAGAATGATAGACTTCAAATTGTCTTTAGAATATCATTGTGTCCAAGTAAACATAACTTATAATAAATCCCCAAGGATTAGTTCAATCAGTTGACAAGGATCATATTTTTTTGCAAATTAACACCTTTCAAGGGGCACTTTAATGAAGAATTTGCACCTAAGTTTGCATAAAGTACAAGAACATTCCTCCTTTTTCCAAAGAGTTACTACATATAAGGAAAAATATGTCACAAGATAAAAGTATTCTACAATATTTATTGACTTCTAACATAGACATTACAAGGGAAAAGACTATCTCATGGCAAGGGTGAGGGTCTGTAAGGAAAAGAATGATACTATGAAGATTCCTTCCACTTAAGATGATATCCATAGGCTTTGACCTTAAGTACCACTATTTGTTGTATAGTCATACCAGCATGCTAGCCACTCTAGAAGGCTCTTATTCATTATAAAAAACCTATGTACATCCTGCTTAAATATACTCTTCCCAACAATTAACTACAACAAATGTTTGCAACTTCTTCTCTTTACATTCAAAGAGACCACACAGATCCTAGATAGAAACAGTACTACATGGTTAGAAGTCTTGCAATTCTGCTGGAAAAGTATCAATTTAAGGATGCAAGGTAACCTTCCATATTAAATATTAGACCACACCCTGAACTTTATAGTAACTTAAATCCACCAACACTGTTTGTATGCCACTAATTTCATTTACTTACATATTATCCTATTTCCCTCAAACTGTAGCTCACCACTCCTATTATTTTCAATGTCCTCTCTATCAATGTTAATTGACAACTCACTAACCATTTTAGAAAACCAATTCCCGGTTATATATGTGAGCATTATCATTGCAATTTATCTGGGGAATTACATCTGTTGCGAGTACATACTAACTACTAGGCTAAACCCATTTTAGATAGAACAACTGGTGCATTTAATAAATATGTTTATCCCACTAAGCACTAAACCAAATGTGTTTTCATATTAAACACCCGATGCACTTTTATCGAAATTCCACTTGTTTCACTTCATCAACTCAACCACCAAACCACTAAATCCTGCCAGCTACATTTCAACAATATCGTTACAGAGGCTGTTAGTTACAGCTGAATATGTCACAACACCAGTACCAAACCTTTTTGAAGATCTCATGCAATATTCTAATGGCTTTTTGGGGTGTGGCTTCCTTGTATAATGCATCCATGATAGTGGAATATGTCACCATATCAGAGTCATGACCTCTGTCTTTTATCTGTTTGAATCATTTTCTTGCCTCCCTAGATTGCCCACTTTGTAGAGTCCTAGTCTCAAAAATGTCTAAATCTTTTTTAGATATGCCTATCAATTATAATGCTCCATTGAAGTCTTCATAAAAGAAATCTTTAAGATGAAAATCCACACTATTACCACAATCCTTTTCCTTCTCTAATAATAATAAAATTTGGAATGATATAATGGTTAGTATGTATAATGCATTTAACTTTTCTAGCCAGAAATATGCACTATTCAAGCTGTCATCATTAACCCACCTGCTCCATTGAATTTGAATGGAAGACGTCCCATTTCTTAAGTGTTGCATTAATCTTTGAACTCTAGCTTTCAAACCCATAGTTGTCTTCTTCCTCCACCTGACATAAAGGAGAATTTTCATGATTGACCTCTTTTTTCATGACTGACCTTTGTCTTATGTTGAAATTCTGCATTACTGTCACAACCAATTCGTGATTTTCCTCTTACCCTGATATTGCAAAACCTTTCTACCTCTCTTCTTATCTTGGCAAGAAGTTTTAAAATCACAAAGAATAACAATAAAAGATAGATGAAAACTTGAAATCTCTATTTGAAATTCATTGAGAGAATATAACATTTATGGATTCCTTTTGTCATCCAATTTTGGAAAAGTTTCACTTTCTTGTCTCTCTTTTATGAAGCTTGATTTGCAGTTTCAAAATGAAATTGTAAGGTTCCTTCATGCATCAAAGAGGAGCCTATCTGTAACAATTAGATAATAGTTTGTTAAAACAGTTCATCATAAAACTTTCTTGAGACACAATCAAACCAAAGGTCCTCCAAAATGTTCCAGGACAAATATTGTTGGCAACATCTGCTTTCAGATTTGATAAATATTAAAACGACTATTGAAATTGTCTTCCAAACCTCAAACTTGATAATAGGATGCTCTCAGGATTGTTTGATGAAAGCTACTGTGAAAAATATTTTTTCACAGTGCAAATAGTGATCAATGCTCAACCATTATTCAAAAAGGATATACATACTGCCCAAATTTTCATGTAGTGGGCCATGCAAAACTACAAAAAGTGGAATATCAATTCCTCTAAAGAAACACCCCTTTGATATTTGCAGAAAAAATACCAATAACATTGGAATCACAAAAGAGGTGCAATCTCTAAAGATCACTCAACTAAAGATCACTCAAATGAAAAAATATGTGCATTGATTAACAGATTGCTACACTTTGAAAGTCAAGCCATAACAAATGGTAAGCTCCTCTAGGATGATCAAGCAAAGAAATATAAACAACCAATATGAGAAAGTGACATTGAAGCTGAACTTAGTCTTCCTTAAGTTGTGTACCATCATGGGTATATTATTAGAACCTTTCAAATGTGGATGCTCTTTCTCAAAGCATGGCACCATTCTTCCTTAGCATACACCACTTCCATCCTAGATTCTGAGCATTCAAATGCCCCTATTTGTTGCTAATTCTACCAAAAAGATGTCGGAGAATCACCAAGGATTACAACTACCATTCAAAATTTTTGTACTGTTATACAATCTCAATGAACAATGCCCTACCAAATACACTAACTACGGGTTGTTTAAGAGCAAAGACAGGCCTGGAAACAACTCCTACAGTAATAACCTCCTTTTGTTAATGATTATGTGATAGGTTTGATATGGCCAAAATGATGTTAACATGACTTTCAAAATGACTTTCAGATTAACCCTAAACCTATGTTATATATTTATATCCTAATTAACTGCATTCATGTTAATGTCTGATGCGAATGTCTACCTATGGCCGTTTTTTTTTTTTTTTAATATTTCCTATAAGTATAATTGTTGTGCACATGAACTGATAATGCCATTCCGACTGGTTTGGAAAATCATTTGAACTGTCTATCCACACATGTATTATGAGCTTTCTTTGGTAAGGAATATGAATGTGAGCCTCTGAAACATGACCAAAAAACTGATAGGTTATGAGAATACACTCAGAAACTTTCGCACTGTTTGTGTTATAAGGATTTCCAACAGAGTCAAAAGGACTAGTTGAGTATAGATTTAAAAACTGGAAGCAATGCACATGAGAAGATTTCCATTCTCTGAAGTACTTTGGTATATTTATCTAGTTTTATGATTTGATATAGAGAGACAAACAGTTGTGTGTCATTGCAAATTTGAGCATCCATGTAACCTGGTCAGTGGTCTTGTATATTGTATATTGCGGAGTAATGTTTGATTGTGAAAAATACTTATTTGTATGAGATAAACGCGGGTATTTTGTATTAGTCCTAACATAAAATGATTCTGAGGAATCTGTATCTATAACGAAAGGGTAGTCTGAGTAGGAGGCTGCAAACGGCCCTTGGGAAGGGGGAAATGCACTGAAATGTCCTCAAATGTCAACATCTCAGTAGATGTTCTTCACGATCCTTGTTATTTTGTTTCTTAAGAAACTCCTTAGATTTTGGATATAGTGGTAGAATACCAATATAGTCAAATTTTAATTACATTCATGGAGTTATCTTTGAGCCTTGAGTTTGGCTAGCTTAGAATAAAATCAAAGAAATGTGCTATAGCTATTTGGTTTGAGAAGAAATATGTACTAAATTTATAGCAATTGGTCTCAACTTTTAAACTTAAGATTGGCTACTTGTTTCATGAGGTCCTCGAAGGTCTTTTGGTTCACAAAAGAAGGCTATTTGTAGACTCTCTAATTTTAGTTTTTCCTCGATCTCTTTCAAGTGCCTTGTTGGGTATATGCATTTTATTTCTAGATCATGCTTTTGTGCTATCAATCTCTCCAAGCTCTAGCATGGGGGTGTACATGATTGAAGTATTCAAGCAGACCCAATTTTCTCCATAACTCAAGTATCCATTCATCTCTACTCTCCTTTTTAGGCATGCTGTTATCAAACTTGTCAACACCACTAAGCAATTTTCTATTTGTATTATTAGACAAATCCAAGTCAAGAAGACTTCTCAAACACCACCTTCCAAAGAGATTTGGAACCTTCTTATTCACAGATTTAGATGGTAGTCACTTTAGATTTAGGCCACATTGAGAATGGAACCTGGTGGATGGATTATACTCTGTTGATCACACAAATGAACCAAGGCACTCTTGACAAAACATCACTTCTTAGGTTTTGAATCATTTTTCTATTTGAAGAAAAACACCCTCATGAATGATTTTAATAAATTGCAGGACCATTTAATCATTTGAGAGTCCACTCAATCCAGTTGCAGTCTCTGCAAGAACACTGTTTGGATATATAAA
>ML796708.1:263920-274473 GCA_009831015.1 Picea engelmannii | reverse complement strand
TGATTTATGATGAGTGGGGAGAAAATGGATTGGAAGATAATCTCCTTAAATGATTCATTAAATATCCAAGGTTGAGACATATTCCTTTCCTTGTGATTTGGGGTATTTGGAAGTACCAGAATAAGATGTTATTCGAGAATTGGGCTAGACAAGATTCAACCATAGGAAAAAAAAAACTTCTGTCTATCCAGGAATTTCATGTTGAGACAAAGCCTGACAGTCTGGATTATATCCTCAGTCCAATATATTTTGATGATTCACCTATTGGGTTCTTCGATGGTGTTGCTATAGGAAATAGTTGTGGTATTGGTATATGCCTTAAATTAAGCATCGACCACATTTTCAAAGCATATTTTGCAGGAGGAGAAGGGAATAATATGAAAGCTGATATCCTAGGATTATGGGGACTATTACATCTTGCTTCTCTGCTATCTTTGAGCAGTTTGATGGTCGTTGGAGATTCCAAATCAACTATAGATTGGATAAAAGGTGAAACAAAACTGAATTGTTTATAACTTAGTCCCTAGCAAGAGAGGATCAAAAAAATACAAGACAAATTTGAAAGACTCAACTTCATGCATGTTCATAGAAACTTCAACTATGTTGCTGATCAACTTTCCAAAAAAGCCTTGAATTGTCCTCCCGGGTGTTTTTTATTATTGAGGAGCTGGTTGAAGGAGCAATTGCTCATGCCGACAAAATCCCTATGTATTAGATACATGTTGTACTTTTGGTCATAGTATTTTAGGCCATGTCTATGTTTTGATGGAACTAATGTAAATATGTGGACAAGAATGCATAAATTTTGGATGTTTTAGGTTTTTTGTGACGAAGATAAGTATAGAAGAACTCATGGACTTTTCTTTAGTCTGTTTTGAGGAATATAGGGACAAAGAACAATGTAAACATACCATGTATTTTTGAAAGTTTCACTTGATTCTTAATAGAATAGCAGTGAGATTGTTTTTACTGCGTGAAAAAAAAACCATGAGCATAAGCTTGATTCAAGTCTCATGTTCATGTTCAAATAGGGAAACTACTCACAATAGATATTAATTAATTTCTCATTTATTTCAAGGTGATGGCAACTACAACGGTAAGAACCAACAAAACAAAAGTTATGTATTTCCAATTAATTGGTCATGTATTCATCTACATGTTTCACACATTGTTTCATATCTTGAGTGGAAATATTAAAAATTGATGTGGAAGTATATAACTAAATAAATATTTAGAGTTGATCCATATGTTGGCATTTTAGTATAATTTGTGTCCCCAAATAAGTGAAAGGAATGGATATATGGAGTAGGCTTGAGGGAAAGGTCTACTAGTCCAACCACCTATAACCAAATCTAGATAAGAATAGAAAGTACTAACAATAGCTAGTGTGATGCCTAGTAGACAAATTCAATGTATTCTCGATAACATTGCAACATGTCTATCATGCCCAACTAACACTTATTAATCATTGTTATCATCAGCTTACATGTGCATATATAAAATAGAGTCCTCAATAAAAACCAATGACACTTGGTATAGAGTAAAGTCTACCTGTTAACTTAAGATTTTATTCAAATTTATTTTTAAGGGCATGGTCAAGCTAAACACCAAATTGGTATATAAGACCCCTTTTGTTTGTGGGACAAGGGGCCTCCTTCACACAACCATTTAACTCTTGAAGTCTACAAAGGTATACATACCCTAACCCCTTTAGATTTGAACCTATAACCTCCAAGAAAAAAACACATATTCTTAACCATTAAACCCACTCAAATTTAAGAAAGATACTCCAAATAAAATATAATACAACCACAATACTTATTCACGATTCTTATTCACTTATTCACAATACTTATTCATTGTTAACTTTTCAAAAATATGAAACATCGTTACTCACCAGAACCATCACCATCACCATCAGACTTATTCACTTTTCATAAATAATCTGGACCTTCTTGTACATTTATGGCGTGTTACTAACACTCCCATCAAACTAGCCCTAGGGATCTCTCCTTATTACGTTGAATGTGTCCACTTGTTGCATTCATAATAGTTTAATTGAAACTCAAATATAGTACTACATATTACAAGTATCGTCAATGATATATTGAACGGTATATATTTTACACATTTAATAAATATGTATATATTTAAAATATAAACCTAAATTTTATATTATTATTATTATTATTATTCACATAATGTTAATAACAAGTGTTGCATGGTAGTGTAGTTTCTTCCGTTTAAGTTCTAAAATGGAAAAGTCAATGATTACATTGGCGTAGTCACACAGATAACATGCTCCTAATTACTATTTATGTTCTCACACTTAATTTTCAAAGTGATCAGTTATACAAGTGTTACTAAAAGATTCATCAATCTTAACTAGACCGACTAAAATCAATCTAAAAACTATTCATAAGAATTTATTTACCATTAACTAACTCATAAAGAATACTCAAACTTTACCATATACTTCCCCAAATTAAGACCTACAATTTTAATCATGGATTATAACTATTCATGGATTCTTTTACATTTTAATTCTTCTTACAAAAAAAATGGGTATGCATATCAATATTAACCTATCTAAACTATGATAAATTATTAAATCGACTAAACTGATTTTATATCAAAGATCCTACTAATCTATCCTCAATTTAATATATCTATAAGATGAGATTTAATCCTTAGATTAACTACTATGCACAATTGCATATAGTTGAATACTTATTAAGAGATAAATTACGATAACCTTTAAGCAATTTCTAAAGATAACATGTCACCTTCTTCGGGAAAAAATAAATTAGTTAAGCAACAATTAGGATTATTTTTAAATTAAAAGTATCGAGTATCGTGTCAAAGTTTTAGTACGTTGCCCATGGTTTTGGGTTTTGAAATAGTTCGAGAACACTCGAAAACCTAAATGCACAGTATCCATGAAATATTTTTCTGTCAGATAAGTTTACATCGTCAATTAAAAAAGTATTTTTAAATCTGTACCGTTTTCGGCATGGTTTACACATAGTTGTTACAATGAGACTATGTGTCGGGAAATGAGACAAGGTGTTGCCAGGCACGATCAGGATCCTCATTTCTGATTTTCTCAACCCTATTGTTGAGAAGATCCATTAAACGGTACAGATTTAAATTTTGTACTCTCAAATACTTCAAATACTATTGTTTCCACGGGAAAAATAAACTAAACATCCAACTAAAAACAACTTATTTTTAGTTTTTGGAGATTTCAAAAGTCTTATACAGACTTAGTATAAGAAATTTATTTGATTATCACAATTTATTTTCAACTATTTTATTTTAATTTAAAAAAATGTATAGGGAAAAGGTTTATAATTTTAAATTTTGTACTCTCAAATACTTCAAATACTATTGTTTCCACATGAAAAATAAACTAAACATCCAACTAAAAAGGAAAAGCAAATACCTTGAAATTAATCTTATTGTGCACAAGTTTCTCTTGAACTACTCTGCAAATTTATTGGCAACTAAAAACAACTTTTTTTTTTAGTTTTTGGATATTTCCAAAGTCTTCTACAAACTTACTATAAGAAATTTATTTGATTATCAACAATTTATTTCCAACTATTTTATTTTAATTTAAGTAGAGGTATTAGGGAAAGGCCTATAATGCACTTGAAAAATGCAGGTGCCTGAGAATGTTCTTAAAGTACCTGGGAAGCTACATTAAGAACCGAAAAAATATTCTATTTTAATTACCCTCATTGACAATCTGTGTAGAGAAACCCTAAGCTATCGTTGTTCAGGTGTTTTATAAAAGAAGATAAGACTTGGATTAATATTAAAGATAATGATCTTCTCATTAAAGAAGTTTGTGAACTTACAGGCATCCACAGTTTCTTTATTCATTATGGTGATCTCGCTATATTTCTCTACTACAAATCCTTATTACCTCAGGTAATTATGCCCTACATTTTACATAAAAAATTGCATTTACAGAAAAAAAAAAATGTTAAGATCCAAATATTCTAGTGGAAACCGAACTGAACGATATTAACTTATGTTCAATGAATGCCGCATATTTAAAATTATCACGACATTATATCCACCGGAAAGGTTTAACTACCATTAAATGACAACACACTCATTTCTCACACGCTTAGCATCAATTAACCTGCAATTTGCACATATTTACAATTAGCAACAGAATTGTATCCACTGGAAAGGTTTAACTACCATTAAATAACAAAGTGATCAATTCTCGTATGCCTAACATCAATTAACCTGCCATTTCAGTATATGGAAGAGACAACAAAATCCTAGTGTAATTAGTGATTTCAAGTAGGAAACAATTTATAAGTAAGTAATTGTGTGACTCAGTCCGGAAGCGATCTAACTACAAAACGTATTCTACTACATTATTCAATAGAAAACACAGCCATATCAATATCTTTAGTGCGATATCAATATTTCATAGGAAAAATTATTTTGGGAAGGCATATATATGATCGTATGACAGTGCAAATGCGGTGATAAAGGGATAGGGAGAAAGAAAAAGTATTATATTGAAGATTTTAACCCCACTTACAATCACCATCAAAAAGCGTACATAGGGGCCAATATATATTGGAGAGCCGAAATGCTTATTGCCCAATTAAGAACCAATTCCCGTCAACTTCGTTGTGAAACCTAGCATTGGAAAAGACCAAAGGAAGCTTGGGAAGAAAGGATGTGTATGTTCTGCACCTTCTGAAAAGTGGAAATATAAAAACATTTCATTTTAGAGTTTGAAGCTTTCAAAGACAACATGGACAGTTATGTAAATATCTTGACAGCTAGCTCTTGGAATAATTTATTCAGGGAGGAGACAGTGGAGAAAGTGGGAAATCTCATAAAAAAGTTGAACAAGAAAAGGGTTGAAATGCATAAATCAGTGTATGAGACCGTCTGTCCCATAGACTATTATTAACCTAGTAAACTTTAAAATTTATTTATTTATTTCTTGTATTTTGATAATGTCAACACATTTTTTTTAATTTTATATTTTTAAATATTTTTTTTACTTTAACCAATAAAAAAAGAAGGGAGATACATCAGGGCTATTAAATCGGATCATAAATTTTTATAGAATCAAAAATTCAATTTACCAAATTAAAAAATTTACAAAATTATTTGTATTTTTCAAATAATAAGTTTAATATTATGCAATACAATCGAAATGTTTTACAAAGGAAGTAAATAATATTAAGTCAAGATATTTGACTTTATACTAAAACTATAGTCCTTGGTGATGCGGGAACCAATAACTCTTTAAAATATTTAATAAATGTTTTACAAAGGAAGTAAATAATATTAAGTCAAGATATTTGACTTTATACTAAAACTATAGTCCTTGGTGATGCGGGAACCAATAACTCTTTAAAATATTTAATATTTATAATTATTTTTTATAAATATTATATATTGATGATTAATTTGATAAGATTGCAGCATCACTTTAAACAATGAAGATGATTATATGAAAATATTAGATTATATGGCAATCTTGTGTTCTTTGTAAAAGAGATTGTCTCACTAACTAACTTAGTGAGAAATTGTATTGCGAAAGGCATATAATACTAATTTTTTAACTCAAATGGTGAGTAGTCCCTTTATATGTATAAAATATTTCTACATAATTATTTCACAAAAATGTCCTCATGTATGACAAGTCATTTTTTCTATGACAAGTCATGTTTTCTATGAAAAAATTTGTTTGATTGTGATCATTAATGTATTTATAACTCGATGTGCTTATAGTTGTTTATCTCTAAGTTAATGTCATGTTAAGTTAATGTCATGTCAACTAGTGGTAACTTTTAGGAGCCTTCATCTCTCATGAATGTATAGTGTTGTTGATTATTATATAACCACATAATTAGTGATGATGATTGTTATTATTTATTGAGATTAATTTTGATTTATCGGACCCTAAGAAAAATGGTAAGGAATTAATTGATTTTCTTTATAAATTTATTATTATGATTAAGAAAATTTGAAACCTAAGAAAAATGGTAAGGAATTAATTGATTTTCTTTATAAATTTATTATTATGATTAAGAAAATTTGAAAGAAGCCTTAGTTTTGATGAGTTAACAAGTTAGGAAGGTCAATATTGATACAAATATCACTTTTTTTACAAAAAAAAATAAAAAAATCTTGTATTTGATATTTCAAGAAGAAATTAGAATATGCATAATATGTATCTCTCTAACACTACTAGAGCACCCATTCTCTACTTCAACATCAATAGAAATAATAAACCAACATAAAAGACAACATGTGCCTAATATTACGATAATCCATATGCACTTGGCTTAGAATGTCAGGGATAATACAAACCAAAAAGAATAAAACAACCTAGAGACTAGCTTCACATATCATCAAACATATAGGTTTTTCCTCCTCAAATCTATTGATAATCAATACAAGGTTTGAATATTTTCTAGGAGGGCTCCTTCCTTGTTTGTTTCAACTTCATATAGGAAACCTTCTTGCAAAAGTAAATCCTCTTTAGAGAGCTTATCTGCCTCCTCATTAACTTCTCCAAGACCATGATTTAAGAAGACATTTGTAAACGTGTTTCTTCCCCATCTCACCATGCACGTGATTTGGATTAGCAATAAGTTTACGGTCATATTTTTCCCCTTTTCCCATTTAATGATAAGATTGGAGTCCCTCATGATCTTGATGTTTGATATTCATCTTTCTAATGCAATTTTAAGCAGCAACCATAAAGTATGTAATTCAACCATGTTATTAGTCCATTGCCCAAAAGCTAATTTAAAAGAAATAAAATGGCTTTATTTCAAGAATAGTATGCCCTCTACTCCACAAACACTTTGGAGATCCTTGACATGCACTTTCAAAATATCCCCAATCCTTCATTTTATTGACTATTTTTGGACATTTTGGAGTATTACTTACCTTTGCTTTTTCTGGTTTCTTAGTTCCTTTATAAACAAATCTAAATTGCTAACTTGTTGGCATACATGATTGGAAGTAATTCCTTACCTTGGAAAGTTATTTCATTTTGTTTCCAATGATAGATTCAATGTGGGCATACATAAGACATTCTACGAGAAAGTGTTCTTCATACTCCAAGGGTTGTTTTCACGTCATATTATGGAAAGTTGTTAGCCCCTATTCCTATACATGGATGGTATTCATATTCGGACCCACTCAATGTCAACAACCACCTTCTTGATTAAAAAATGATATTGTTCTAGGAAAATTGACAAAACATAATTAATTAATATTTCTACAACCCTCAAACGTTTCTGAAAAATAATCCTTCTTTAAAGTCTTCAAAAGATTCAAATAAAACTTTATTAATATGTGTTTTTTGACGTACACCTTGGACAATTTATTTTTAGTTTTAATTTCCCTTGCTACAAAAATACTTAGAAAGAGAAGTGTATACTCCTTTTTATTTTGTGTTTTTCATTTTAGTTTTGATTTTGTTTGAGAAAGTGTTTTGTCAGTGTGAGTTAAGGTTTAGGTTATGAAGTAAATCATGTTCAATCTACAAAGAGAATAGGGGGTGAGAAAATACTTTACAGTCATGGAATTTGTTCCAAGATGTGACAAGATATGTGTAGCACGTACACAACACACCCCAGAAAAGAGTAGGGGAAGGTAGAGAAAGTAAGAATACTCGCCCCACAACAATTAACCATTATGATAGTAGGCATTGACACCACTTCCTTGTGGCTACTTCCATTAACATAAGGACCATAGTATGTTGGGACTTATATGCAATTGTGGACCAACCCTTGTTCAACAACACAAGTATTCCAATAGAGGATGAACACCTTCAGTAATCACTCACACAAACAGATCGAAGATCAACACACCAATGTTTTTATGTGGTAAAACCCCTGTGGGGAAACATCCACAGCCCCAACCAACGTGGCCACTTGGAGCAATTTATTAATGTAAAATAAAATAGTATAGATAGATTTACAAGAGATTTTCTCATAATCGATCATCAACAAATGACCCTCCATGATCCAGATCTTGAGAGCTAAGATCTAGAGGGATTAAATGTTGAGAGAGGAGGAGAGAAAACATAAAATTATGCCATGAAATTAATCACAATAACATTGATGAAAATCCATGAACTAAATACACCGTAAAAATATGAGAAAGAGAAAGAGTTGGAGAAGAAGGATTCCATTAAGAAGAACCATTACATGCAATGAGGCCAATTTTAGAACCTCTCCTTCCCAATCTTCATTCTCTCTCTATTTCCTTTTTATACGGTGTCTTTTTTATGAAGTCAATTTTAATTAGGGTTGAGTCTGTCAATTACATAACTATCAAGTTCCCTTTTACAAAAAAAATATGAATATATGACTTATACATATGAAATTAGACTATAATCCCCCCTAATATTCGGATTAATCCCCCCCCCATTAGAAAATGATGGTCCCCATCATTTCACCCATGCTTAAAAAAGAGACTTCATTATGTTCATCATACCATCACGATTACAATGTGTCAAGTGCCAATGAAGAGAAGGGTTTTGTGTGATTAACCCATAATTGTGGGTTTGTGGATGACCCATAACCGGGTTGGAAATGGTAATCTTGATGTTGATGTCAACTACAATTTATGGGGTATTTTACATAGGTAAAAAAAAATCAATAGGATTTAATAAAATCCAAAACAAAAATAAAAAAAAGAAATGGAAACAACCCTATTTTCCTGACAGTGGACCTCTAGTTGCAATTGTGTTCTACCTTTTGATGCAGATGATGAAATCAAATTCCATTAAAGACCCATTTGAGACATCGAATAAATATTTCCATTGATATAAGATACTTGCTATTTTATAGCCTATGGAGTGAAAAAATGCTTCATGAAACTCAAGGGACTTGCGGCCACACTGTTTTGCAAACATTTGGTACTTCAATCAATCATATCTCACAAACCATGAAACAAAATGAAATTTCGTAAAAACATTTGAGCCAACATAGAATCCTTCACAATGAGTTATAGTACACCCTCAAAAACAATCTGTATGTGTTGTGGCACCTATATAAAGTTTGTAGAATATAGTTTCCCATATTTCGTCTATTAATGTGCTCTTATGGTGGCAATGTAGTTGTGGGTAAGCTAAGAAAGGTCTGAAATGAGGTTTCCCAAGCTTCTAGATGCTACATGTAGATTTTTTGAGCCTTAAAATGGTTGCATGAATCTACAATAATGTTGAATATGAGAGAACCGAGTGTAGAGGACCACAAATTATGCCAAGGGTTTGTAGAGAATCCTTGGTTGTTATAGAGGTCATGGAACCTCCATGGGAAGGATGGAAACCTTGCAAAATTTATTAAAATGTTGCAGACCAATGGATGTAGTGAATCCATGTAAGGATGCTCCTGCAATGATGAAAAAATGTCTAAGGGTAGAAAAATCTTGTAATGCATGTGGAACAACTATGATACTTACAATGTATGGCCCATTAAATGGACTCTGAGAGTGCCAAAGGGAGGTTGGATATTGATGCAAATATTTGAACCTAGAATATGCTTCAAACCCTAGTTCCCCTGGAGTGTTAACCCACTCTGATACCAATGATTTAGATCTTGAGAGATAAGATACAAAAGTCTTAAATATCGAGAGAGGAGGAGAGATAACATACAATTCTGCCATGAAATTAATCACAAGAACATTGATGAAAATCCATGAACTAAATACACCACAAAATATGAGAAAGAGAGAGAGTTGGAGAAGAAGGATGATAGCCCTACCAGGTCTAACCCAAAGTATGGCAACATTTCTAATTTCAAGCTGCTCTATAATTCCTCAAAGGGACTGTCCAAGGATTTGTTCTGCAAATGACTTGATTGAAATTCAAGTCATGTAGGTCATTCTAATCTATTTTCATTTTATCAAGATTCATGCTCTTAACCTCAACCTATCATCTCCTATTATCGATCACATTTATGGATCAATACTTCGGTCTCTCATCTCTTAGTCACATTCTTCTCTGTCAAATCGTTGACATGTTGTACTCGTGTTCCTTCTCTATGTAGAACCTGTTGAAATAATGTAACTGCGAAGAGCATTCTTATTATTTTGTTATTGGATTAAATCCCCATTGTGGATTAATCATGTCATTATTATTATTTTTATTATTAGGTTAATCCCCATTGAGGATTGACCAAGTCGGTAATTGTATAAGGACCAAATCCCCTTTTGCGGATTGGTCATCGGACAATTATAATGTAAAGAATAAGAAGTCGGCCCCATCAGTTATATTAAAAGGGCCAGATTTAATTAAAGGTGGATTTACCCACCCAGTGAGAGAGGTCGGCCCTGCCAGGATGGTGACTCTTCACACGTGCCAATTTTGTATAAATAAGAGGCTAGCGCCTCACTTCCAAAAACACACTTCACTTGCTCATGTTCTTATGAGGCAAGGTGACATTTCAAGTTGGTGAAAGAAGAAGAAGGGTGGCGCATCTCTTGGAGGAGGATTTTCTGTATTGGTTGAGTTATCTCTTGAACATTTGTACAAGCTTTTATGA
>ML796708.1:244166-258649 GCA_009831015.1 Picea engelmannii | reverse complement strand
GAACATTTGTACAAGCTTTTATGATAAGGAAGTTTTGCTGGGTTTTCTTCCCCTAGAGGGTTTCCCAGGATAAATGTTGTGTCTATTGTGGATGTGTATTTCTCAGTGATCTTGTCTATATTATGCTCTTATCTTATGAAATGAAAAGAACTATAATATCAGCATAAAACATTAATAGAACCAACACTGTAACCAAATGCACAAACAATCAGACTTGAGACCTATTCCCTTAGATTGGGATCCAAACCAATTACCTCTTCCCAAGAGACTAAAGGCTATGACCATGAATTTGTGCGAGCGTGCTAACTGCACCTTTGGTGACAAGTCTCCAAATGCGAACACATTTGTGCCATATGACCAAATTTTATGACCTCGAGGTTATTTTCAAAAATGCCAAAAGGTCTTTTTATCACATGCTAAATGGAATGCAAAAACACTTGATGCCACCACATGTTTCGTGGGATCCTCAAACTTTACCCTTTTCGTAGATCGACCATATCATTAAGATCTGAGAAACTATCAACATGAAATAGATCTACATCATTGATTCTCTTTCTTGATCACGATCTAATGGTTGATACTTCTTTTGGATCTCACTTACGATCTAACAGTTGGGATTTAATCAAGTGTTGAGTGGACGCTTAAGGTTATTCCAAGCTCTACATTAATATCTGACATATCTCATCTATGTTGACCCATCATCCAATGGTTTTCAACATTCCCCACATGAAACAATATGGATCATTGATCTAATTGTGATAAAAAATATAGCTTCTTTAACCTTTAAAATTGCATGAAGAACCTTATTCAAACGGTCCCTATGTGTCAATCCAATGATTTGACAATCATCGTTCCACTTCATCTACGCACTGCATCTTTACTCTAGTCTATAAATGACACTGGATTGTTAATCTCAGGTGATGGTCAACGATCAATGAAACCTACAATGAGTCTCCAGGTTTTTCGACCTCTAACAATACCTTAGGGAGGAATCCCTCATTGTTTGGGATTAATTAACTCACTATGGTATTAACCACTTCAATGATCAACCATCGACTTTGATCCTCCTATATCAAACACTTGTCTTGATTCTGGAACCTACATATACTCAACCTTGCAAGGATTTGAAACACAGAATAACAAACAAAGGGTTCTAACATGCAATTCCACACCCTCAATACAACATACATAGATTTGTAACAGTCACAAAGCAATCATTAGAGGGTTTCCACAACCAATCATACTTGAAATAGAGTATTTTCTTCCTTTATGTATTAATTGGAATACACATTAATTTACATATTTTTACATGATGCAACTCTATTCTCTCTTGGCCTTCTAGCCATACTTGGATTTTTACTCTCAAACCTATCCTTTGGCCCGATTCCTCATTCAATTGGCCACCTCCCTCATGGCCTAATTTACTCTGTAATGACCAACCTCTATGTCCCTTAGGATTACAATTTATACACAAGGATTATGAAACTAATTACATTTCAGATCCCTAATCCACTCACTCAATCCCTATCTCTAGGATCTCTAGATCCATAAAAGTCCTCATGAGATGTGTTCTCTCCCTAAGATCTCTCTATGTTATCACACTCTTGAGAACAACTCAAGCAAACAGATTTAATTACATGTTTTCCTGTCTCAACTCCATCCTATGACCTCTTCTAGAACAATTATAAGAAATTTACAATAATTTCATTAAGGAACCAACTTCTTTAGAAAAAATGAAGACCCCCCTAGGTCTCTTCAAAATGATGATTTTGTGGAGGTGGGATGCTCCTTCATCAAACACCCCGGGAACATAATTTTTCATGATCTTCTAATCATGAGTTCCCACTATTGAAGTCCTCCTGGATCCCAAACTTTATGCTACAACTTGCTTTCCTAGTTGTCTTGTTTCATTGTTGTTGTCTACAATTTTCCACTTGCTTTGTTAATGTAAATCTTCTTTTCTTATTCATGTCTTCTCTAATACATCTTCACCATCATCATCCTCATTTATCCAATCTCTATGTCAATTCTATCATCTGGTTGGTACATATCCTTGCTGAAAACTTTTTGTTGTTCACTCTGCTGAACTTTACTATTATTGTCCATTGGCTGTTGCATTTTCCCTTCAATTATATCTTCGTGATTCTTGTTTCCATATTCCTTTATGCCACTATTTATTGATACCTTGATCTTCTTCTTAAAATCAGTTTGAGTCAGGTCTGCAATTCGTCTGCAGTATTCATTTCTTGCATGCTTAGCCAACCATTCCTCCATAAACTTCATCTCATTCTCAAAGTTTATCAACTTTGAGTGTTGAATTTGAGGTATGTATTCTTCAAGAAATAACTCACATCCTATTTCTCTAATCAACATTTCATGTTCATCACTTTCTTTACCTGCATTTTCCATTTTAAATTGAAAAATAAAATTTACCTCTGCCTCCTTAGATGCTAAAAGCACCTCTTCTTCATTGTTAGGTACTTGTGAACATATTTTCTCTCTGGATGTACTTTGTTCTCCTTATGACTCAGGTTTCCTCAACGATCTTTCTAGCATCTCAATTTCTTCATTCCATTTGGTAAGCATTACATATGAATACTTATTTTCATCCATCTCTTGGCTATCTCCATGAGCCAATTCTTCTTCTTTGTTTTCTGCAACAACAAATTTTTGGAGCTACCTTCCAACAATTCCATTGGAAAAATGTGGATGGGATCCCCATTGACTATCTTCATGAGACATTTTTGCCTCATCCTCCATCATAATGGACTTTTGAACATGTATTCCTTCAATTTTTTGATACATTTATGTTTCTTCCTTCTTATTCATGACAGCGTTAGATGATTTCCCATCACTTGCAAATCTTGTAACCACACACAAATTGTCAAATTTAAAAAGGTTAGGCTCTCTAGCCTCCTTTAATTTCCCTGTCATCATATCCTCATGATAATATGAACTCTCCAAAGAGCTCATGAGACTTCCTCCAAGTATCTCATCTTCACTCTTCAAGCAGTTTGTGAGACCCTCATCAGGTCTCCTTTCAACATCATCCTCTCCAAGGATGTATTCCTACTCTGGTTTACAATAGTGAACTTTTCCTTCATTCAATGGCCTCAATATATACTCGGTTCCTCTTATTTTTTCCTTATCTACCCAAGTATTCATCCCATGCTTTATGTCTCTCAAACTTTCCCTAAGTTTCTCTTCAAATAACTGCATTATTGGCCACTTGAACTTCTTCACTTTCCATCCTCGTCTCTAGTTCTCTGATTTCTTACTATGTAGCACATATGTATGACTTTGAACCTCTCCTTCAACTTATCCATTTCTTTGTCATACTCTTCTTGACTCATCCTCTTTCTCATGTCATTTTCCTTGGCATATTTTCTTCTTTTGTTGTGGCTTCCCTCTAAACCTCTGCAAAGACCATCAATAGCCATTGTCCTCATCTCCCTTTCTGAAATTTCCTTTGTCCACTTGTGGACTGTACTCAATCCTCTTCACTTAGAAAGTCTTTATACCTGACTCCCCATACCTCATCAAGATATTCTCCTTGAGCTTGACCTTTTGGTATACTTGTTTCTTTCTTCTACAACCTATTGAGAAACCTATGCTCCTCTTGGCTTCTGTAGATCCACTTTCCTTCTTTGAGAACATTCAACTTGTCCTCCTCATCCCAACCTCATCTAGAACTATCAAGTTTCTACCACAATTCTCTTCCAAGAGCTCAAATGCTCTTCCTTATTAAGAACACGCCAATTTCTTTGGTACAACTACTCCTAGTTGTCATAGTTTTTATCCAATATCTTGTGTCTACTTAATATGCAAACAATCTCAAAACCAAAGTTAGCATAAAACATATCAATCCTTCCTTCAAGATTTATTTTCTTGATCTTGACCTCTAACAACTGTTTCTTTTTTCTGTCATATTTCTCAAATTTGAACTCCTCTTTATAATTTCCTCTGCATCCATTTTCTTTTCAAGAGCATCAACAATCTCTTTCCATTCTCCATAAATCCATGCTTATACCTGTCAACATGGACTTCAGATTTATTATTAATAAAATAAATCTGTTACCTCATACCTCCTTCAATGTGCAGACATTATGTTGATGTCCTTTCTCCAATTTTGACCTCCTTCCAATGTTGTCATTGTAACAATTTATGCAAACCCAATGAGCATTTTAATTTTCTTTGATTTATTCTTCAATCTCGAAGAGAAATTTACTGGCTCTGATACTAAAATGATATCCCTTCCATACCTAACCCACAATATGGCAACATTTCTAATTTCAGGATGCTCCATAATTCCTCAAAGGGACTATCCAAGGATCTGTTCTATAAATGACTTGATTGAAATTCAAGTCTTGTAGGCCATTCTAATCTCTTTTCATTTTATCAAGCTTTGTGCTCTTAAACTCAACCTATCATATCCTATTATTGATCACATTTATGGATCGATACTTCGTTCTCTCGTCTCTCGGTTACAATATTCTCTGTCAAATCATGGAGAGGTTGTACTCGTGGTCCTTCTCTATATACAACCAACACTATAACCAAATGGATAAACAATAAGACTTGAGACCTATTCCCTTATATCAGGCTCCAAAACACTTACCTCTTCCCAAGAGACTAAAGGTTGTGACCATGAATTTACCCGAGGGTACTAATTGTACCTTTGGTGCCAAGTCTCCATATGCAAACTCCTTTGCCACATATGACCAAAGTTTATGACCTCGAGGTTATTTTCACAAATGTTGAAAGGTATTTTTATCACATGTTAAATTTAATGCGAAAACACTTGATGTCACCACGTGTTTCTTTGGATCCTCAAACTTTACATTTTTCACAGATCGACCGTGTCATTAATATCCAAGCAACTAACAACGTGAAATAGATATACATTGTTGATTCTCCCACTTAATCACAATATGATCCTTGAGACTTTTCTATATCTCGCTTACGATCTAATGGTTGGGACGTAATCAAGTGTTGAACGTATGCTTAAGGTTACTCCAAGATCTACATTAAGATATGACAACTCTCATTTTCATTGACCCACGATCCAATGGTCATCAACATTCCTGACACGAAATGATATGGATCGTTGATATAATTGTGATCAATAATCTAGAGTCTTTATCCTTTAACACTACATGGAGAACATTAATCAAACGGTCCCTATGGATCAATCCAATGATCCGATAATCATTTTTCCACTTCATCTTTGCACTGCATATTTACTTTGGTCGGTAAATGACTGGATTTTTAATCTCAAGTGATGGTCGATGATTAATGATTATAGATTATCCTCTGTTAGATGAGGGTTTATCTGATACAACCTGCAATTACTCTCCAGGGTTTTTGACCTCCAACAATACATTAGGAAGGAATCCCTCACTATTTGGGATTAATTGAACCACTATGGAATTGACCACTTCAATGATCAATAATTGACATTGATCCTCCTGTATCAAACACTTGTCTTGATTCTGGAACCTTCATATAATCAACATTGTAGGGATTTGAAACACACAATAATGAACAAAGGGTTCTAACATGTAATTCCACACCCTCAATACAACATACAAATATTTGTAACAATCACAAAGAAATCATCAAAGGGTTTCCACAACCAATCATACTCGAAACAAAGTATTTTCTTCCTTTCTTTATTAATCAGAATACACATTAATTTTCATAGGTTTACATGAGGCAACTATATGCCCTCTTGGCCTTCTAATCGTTCTTGTTTTTTCACTCTCAAAACTCTCCTTTGGCTTGATTCCTCATTCGATTTTCCACCTTCCTCTTTGTTACACCTCAATATTGCTCAATTTGATAAGTGTCGCAAGTTCCTCTCAACTGTCATAAGTGTCGCATGTTCCTCGCAACCGTCGCAAGTGTCGCATGTATTCACAAGTGTCGCAAACATCAAACAAAGCATGTTGCCATGATAATGACACCAAGGAGAAACTTATAATACCTCAGACATTTGAATTGGAGGAAGGATAATGATCTACTGAAGTCAATAATCTTTTGCCATCTGAGAGGAGCTCTTAAACTAGGGTTTTGAAGGGGAGCGCTCCTCTACATCAGCCTTAGGAGCGTTGGCGCTCCCCCACAAGCTACTGGGGAGAGTTATAACAACAAACCACTTCTCTGCAGGAGCGCTACCCATCCTTGGAGTGTTGGTGCTCCCCTTGAGCCTCCTAGGGAGCGTTATAACGCCCTGATGCCCCTTTTGAGGGAGCGTTGTCTAATCTGGGCAGTGGTTGATTTTGTTGAGGAGAATTAGGGAAGGATATTTCATGTTTGGAAGGCAGTTGCATTCAAATTCTTGGTGCAACCAGAAGATCCCTGATCTGAGGAGGTAATTCCTCAACCTACCCTAAAGATACCTCAAGAGGTTAAGCCTCTCTTAACCTATTTAAGCAGGCTCTATGATGGTGAAAGGGGGAAGAATTGCTAGCATGAAACCTATGATCTCATAGGAAACATACAGTGAACTAAAGGAGAGTGATCAGTGAAGCTGTTATCATCCAGGTTGTGGATCTTTTGAGCAAGGGTTACACAAAGGGGACTTGACGACGCTGTCGGATTCGCATCTATGATTGTAAGTACTACTGTCGTTGTTTTCATTAATATGAAACGCTTGGCCTGTTTCTTTCTAGTTTGTGTCTGATCTTACATGAACTTATCGTTGATAGATAGATCTGTTTTCAAGCTAATATCAATAGAGTAGGAAGTGGTCGTACTTTGTTTGTCTACAGGGCTCATCGAGGAGCGGAAGATTGGAGCTCAACTCAGAGCGTGCAGGGACAAACGTCGATAAAGAGGTACTTTTGTTCTCCTTCCTTCTCATGCATTAGTTTGTATAGATTTGAAAGGAAGTCAGTGTCCATGTTAAGCACTTTCTGTCTTAGAGTTTAGGGTCTATCTCTTTGAGGCAATCTACCTGTCCGCAGGGAGATTTTCCTACAACACTCTTGTCCTAATTTACTCTCTAATGACCAACCTCTATGTCCCTTATGATTACAATTTGTACACAAGGATTATGAAACTAATTTCTTTTAAGATCCAAAATCCACTCACTCAACCCCTATATCTGGGATCTGTAGATCCATAAAATCCTCATGAGATATGTTCTCTGTTCGACAACACAGGCATTCCAATAGAGGATGAACACCTTCAGTAACCACTCACATAACCAAATCAAATATAAACACACTGATGTTTTCATGTGGTAAAACCCCTACGGGGAAACATCCATGGCCCCAGCCAACGCGACCACTTGGAGCAGTTTATTAATGCAAAGAAAAAGACTACAAAGAGATTTTACAAGAGAGTTTCTCACAATTGATCATTCGGAAAATGACCCTCCATGCTCTTTAAATAGATATCATGGACCAATTGGGTGTTAAGCCACGGATCAATGCTCATTAAGATCGAGGAGAGTATGAACCCTCAGATCACTCTATGTCGGGAACATATCATGACCGTTGGATTTCCTAACTACAAATGCATACTAATGCATACTAAAGAAACACACTTTTACCTAACGACACATTAGACTAAGTATATATTAACTAACTCTTAAGTATCTAAATATCCTAACATCCCCACTTAAAAACAATTTGGGATAGGATTGAAGGATTTACAATAGTGACACAATAGGAGAAGGAAGGAGGCATTAGAGCCTATTCCCCCTTAATGACAACTTCCTAAAATCCTAACATAGATTGAAGTTTGGAGAACTTCGCTTCTGTAAGAGACTTTGTGAAAATGTTTGCAACTTGATCTTCTGTAGGGAAAAAGAGCACTTCAATAACTTGATCATGAATGAGTTTTCTGATGAAGTGCATGTGTAGCTCGATGTGCTTGTTGCGTTGATGTTGAACTGGGTCTTTGGTGATCTTGATGGCACTTTGATTGTCGCACCAAAGGATGGTCGGATGCTATTGCTCGAATCCAAACTCTGAAAGGATTTGTCGAAGCCAAAAGGCTTCCTAACTTGCATTTACCATTGATCGATACTCTGCTTCTGTTGAAGAAAGTGCAATAGCCTGTTGTTTCTTACAGGCCCAAGTGACAGGTCTTGAACCAAGGCTGAAAACATAACCTGCAGTAGAATTCCGATAATCAGGGTTGCCGGCCCAATCTGAATCAGTGAAACCAACCAATAAAGGAGTCCCCCCTGAACTGTAATGTATCCTGAAATGAACTATACCATGAACATAGAGAAGTATCCTTTTAGCCGCTTTCCAATGGCGTTCATGGCGTGTTTGCATATATCGAGCAACAAGACCAACAACAAAGGAAAGATCAGTACGGGTATGAATCAAGTATAAGAGGCTACCAACTAACTGACGGTATAGGGTGGCATCAACTTCAAGAGAAGTACAGGTGGCAGTAAGCTTGACTCCAGACTGGAAGGGAGAAGGGGTTGGTTTAAAATCATCCATGTGAAAGCGACGAAGAAGGTCACAAGCATACTTAGACTGGGAAAGAAAAATTCCTTCATTGGTTTGCAAAACTTGGACGCCAAGGAAATAGTGCAAAAAGCCTAAGTCGATCATTTCAAATTTCTTCTTAAGGCTGGTTTTCACATGGTTTAAAATTTTTGGGTCACTACCAGTAAGGATAAGGTCATCAACATAAAGGAAAAGGATTATGAGATGGCTTCCTACTTTCTTGGTATAGACATTAGGATCAAAATGGCATCTAGAGAATCCAGTGGCAATAAGAAAGTTGTCCATTTTGGCATACCAAGCTCAGGGAGCTTGTTTGAGACCATAAAGAGATTTCTTGAGGCGAAAAAAAAGGCTAGAGTCATTATGGACATATCTAGGAGGTTGTTCCATGTAGATTTCTTCTTTCAAATCGCCATGCAAGAAGGCAGATTTAACATCCATCTGATGGACCTCCCATTTATGTGAGGCAACAAGGGCAAGAACAAGGCAAATGGAATTCATTTTGGCTACAAGGGAAAAGGTTTCATTATAGTCAATTCCTTCTACTTGGGAAAATCCTTTGGCAACTAACCGAGCCTTGTGTCTTTCAACACTTCCATTTGATGCATACTTAGTTATGTAGAGCCATTTACATCTGACAAGTTTTCTTCCTTTTGGAAGAGGTACAAGATCCCAAGTATTGTTTGTCATTAAATAACGATACTCTTCATTCATTGTTGTATCCCAATATGGATGACCTGAAGCTTCTACAAATGTCTCTATATTGTGAGTCTCTGAAACTTGAGCCAAAAGAGAAGAGGCTCGCTGGAACTGTTAACATGTTCGACGCTGATCTGAAGGATCACCGACAAGATCACCTGTTGCTTGTCATGTTGAACGGACCCATCTAGGAAGCGATGGAACTGGTGCTTGTTCAGGTTCAAAGGACTCATCTGGAGGAATGTCAGCAGGTGGAGGTGGATTATCATTTGAAGAAGAAACCAGAATAGGAATAGAAGAAGGCACAACCGTCGAAGATGGCTCGTAGGTCGAAGAAGGCACAACTGTCGAATTAGGGTCACAGGCCAAGAGATTTTCATCAAATTTAACATCTCTTCTAAGAATAATTTAATCACAATGTGGTTGAAGAATTCTATAACCTTTGACATCTTCAGAATAACCAACAAATATACACTTCTCACTTTTAGGCTGCAATGCTTTCCTTTTCTCATTAGGAATGTGAGCCCATGTTATACTACCAAATACACGGAAGTGACTTACATCTGGTTTAATTTTATTCCAAGCTTCTTCTGATGTTATATTTTTAAGATCCTTTGTGGGAGTGTGATTGACTATGTAATTTTCACAGTTGATCACTTCCACCCAATACTTTAGACTTAATCCCTTAGGTTGGATCATACAATTTGCCATTTCTTTTAATGTGCGGTTCTTTCATTCAGCAACACCATTTTGTTGTGGTGTATATGGAACAGTGTGTTGCATTTGGATGCCCTGTGTAGTGCAGTAACTTGTAAATTTATTGTTCACATATTCACCTCCATTATCTATTCTTAACTTTTGAATTTGATGTCTAGATTTCTTTTGTACAAGAGCCTTGTAATCCAAAAACTTGTCAAAAAATTCGCTCTTAAGTTTTAAGAAGTAAACCCAAGTGTTGTAGGAAAATCTCCCTGCGGACAGGTAGATTGCCTCAAAGAGCTTGACCCTAACTCTAAGACAGAAAATGCTTAACGTGGACACTGAATTCCTTTCAAATCTATCCAAACTAACACATGAGAAAGGAAGATAACGGAAGTACCTCTTTATCGACGTTTGTCCCTGCACACTCCTAGTTGCGCTTCGATCCTTTGCTCCTCGCTGTATCCTGTGGACAAAACAAGATACGACCACTTCCTATTCTATTGATATTAGATTGAAAAAAAATCTATATATCAACGATAAGTTAATGTAACATTAGACACAAACTAGAAATAAACAGGCCAAGCATGTCATATTAATGATAATAACGACAACAGTACTTACAATCGTAGATGCGAATGCGACAGCTTCGTAAAGTCCTCTTTGTCTAACCCTTGCCTGAAAGATCCACAACCTGGATAACAACAGCTTCACTGATCACTCTCTTTTGGCTGACTGTGTGTTTCCTACAAGATCATAGGTTTCATGCTAGCAGTTCCTCCTCCTTTTCCACCATCATAAAGCCTGCTTTTATAGGTTAAGAGGAGCTTAACCTCTTGAGTTATCTTTAGAACAAGTTGGGAACCTTCTCCTCAGATCAGGGATCTCTTGATGAAACCAAGAATTTGAATACAAATGCCTCCTAATTTCGAAAGATCCTTTTCTTATTCTCCTCAACAGGCCAACTACTGCCCCAGATTAGGCAGCGCTCCCTTAGAAGGGGCATCAGAGCGCTGGAGAGCTCCTTGAGAAGCTTAGGGGAATCGCCAACGTCCTCAAGGTGAGTAGCGCTCCTTCAGAAGGGGCAGGGGAGTGTTATAACACTCCCTGATGCCTTGTAGGGGAGCGCCAGCGCTCCTAAGGCTGATATAGGGGAGCGCTCCCCCTCAAAACCCTTACTTCAGAGCTCTGTTCAGGTGTTAAGAGTTCCTTGTCTTTAGTTAACCAGTTATTCTGCTTCAAATCAGGTACATGACATGTTTTAAGTGTCTCCTTAGTGTCATCAGCATGGCAGTATGCTTGAACATCGTTTGCGACACTTGTGACCAACTTGCGACAGTTGCAAAAGTTGTAAGGGAGATGCGACACTTACGACAATTGAGAGGAAGATGCGACACTTATCCATTTGAGTAATTTTGACGTGTAATAGATTTCCCCCCAAAGTATGAAGTTAGAAGATGCGAACTGATAACTGAAATGCTTTGTAGACTTTCAAGCAAGGGTATAGACCCAAGGCAGGCATACCTATGCTTGGGTGAACAAATATACCATTTCGTTTTGAAAGATGCGAACGAAACGGACATAGAGATGTAATAGGTAGATCAAAAGAACATGGACTGACACAGGTTTTGAGACAAGATATTTGGGATGGTTGACTCTCGAGGTGGATACTTCCCTTGAACACTGAGGCACAACAGCAGAACATGGTGTGGACCAATACTTATACAGTGGATGCGGTGACTTATGTCGGATGACCCAAAGGAGTGAAAGGAACTCAAAGGATTGGCTCAGTACAAAGGTTCAGCGGATTATGGTATATGCAAATGACAAAGTGCCGTGTTCAAGGGAGACTCTAAGAAGTGTTGGATGATGTTCTCAAGAGACTTCTTGGCTTGCTCCTTTCAATTTTTCCCCCATCCAGATGAACGAGTACCTCTTTTTGATTTAATGAGCTCGAGGAGGATAACACATGCTCGATATAACTCACCTTCGGTAAGTTCCTCTATCCTTGTTTAATGAACCAGAAGAAGTAAGGGTTCGTTCCCATATGGGTTTGTTGATGTGTGCTTTAACGAGTCCAAAGACAAAAAACTCGAAGGTTTTTCGGGATTATAGAGTTTGGAAAAACACTTAAAAGAGAACTCTCTCAGTTCATTTTTCGTACAGTAGTCCAACGAGACCGAAAAAGGGTTAAATTGTTGCTCGAAAGACGCCCTTTCTGATCTTTTAACAAGCGTGAAAGGAAGCAAGGTCGCTCGACAATCTTTTCATATTTAGAGAATCTGAAAAGGGTTTAAAGGAGACTCCGGGGGGGTTCCTTTTTCATGTGTTTGTATCCATACGGGTCCGAAAAAGAGATAAAAGTTTACCCGGTTACGTTCTCATATTATCGAGCTCGAGAACAAACTAAGACTGTGCTCATAAGTGTGACAAGGTGAATAATCTATCAGGACTGCCAGGAAACCTGCGATGCCAGAACTACAAACCAGGGATTAACGAAGCCCACATATATTTAGAGAAACCCATAAATGACCATACCTTATAAAAAATGAAAATTTATAAATAACCATTCATTGAAAACTTCATTTACCATTTCATTTTGCAAGGATTTTGGAGTAGTGGAGAATCTCGTTTTGAAGCAGATCTTGTTTTGCTTGCTGCCGGAGCTACGGTTCACCGTTTTTCTTGTCGTTCGGACCAGGTAGGTGTCCATATCTCGCTCTTTCAAACACATGATTTCACATTCATTTTAATAGCATCATTTATTTTAAAATATGATCCCTAAGTTGCCCCAATTAGAACCAAATCGGCCTCTTTGAAAATTAATGGAAAAATGGGATTCTTTTACAAAAAACGTTGTAGGAAAGGATGGCTAAGATGCCAACGCCCTAGTAGTCAATTAGATAGGTCGTTTTTTAGCAAGGAATCCATAAAAACATCTTCCCAAGTGCCCACGCAGCCCCCAGATTCGTTTTGAATTTTTAAAACGTTTTTATCATTGTTTGATGAATGTTACATGCTTAAGAGAGGGCGTGGTGGTCATAAAGAGTGTGTGGTTTCTTTTAAATGATGTGGGAATCTTATTTCATGTTTTAAATTGCTATTAAAAAATGCCGAAATTGCCAAAACGTGGAAATAATGAGTTTTTTTATTTCTTTTTGTTTTGTAGGTAACTTTGGCAATCATGATTGAATGGAAGGAAAGAGAACACGATATGGATGACTTAGCTGCCTTATGGAGTCCTCGTACACGGGCCTCCTTGCAAGCTTGTGGTTTGCTCAAATTATTCAAGTTGAAAAAGATGAAGAAAGAGATTTTATTACTCGAGCATATGATTGGCCTTTGGGATGTTGCAGAACAAGGATTTTGTATCTGCACGCAGCTTCTAACCATTGAGTTAGAAGATGTATATTTTCTGACTGGCCTCTCGAAAAGAGGGGTCTTTGTATCTTTCACCGGGTAGAGGGCGCTACCCGAGAAAGTGGACGTGTATCTGGCATGCCACTGTATCCCGGGAGCAAGACTGGTAGGGGGTAGAATCCCTATCAAAGATATTCGAGAGTTGCCCCTCTGGTCTATATTGTTTGCTATCATGAGTGTGACCAACAGTACGAGTGCGCATCTGGCATCACGATCGTAGGTGGCTTACGGTGTTCGGTGTTTGGATCCAACACTGTTCAACTGGAGTGCAGGGTTCCTTCGAAATGTGAAGGAATAGATTTCACGGTGCAGGACTGGACAGAAGCAGCTTGGCTATGGCTCATTTTTGGTCTCATTTTTTCTGGAGCGCATCCCTCAGATGCAGCCTCAGATAGCACTGGTGGTGCGACCAGTGGATGAACCGGGGATGGAGAGGTGGACTAGTCTGTCTCCAAGGTTAGTATCGGAGTCAGAGTTCCATTTCACTGGCGATTTATTTGCCTGGCTGAGACGACAGTACCTATGGATAGAGGACTTCCCTTGTTCTTAGGTAGATTTCCGCGGGAGCATGGATTTGATTTTTCCCGCGGGGGAAGACTGGGATGTGTCAGGTAAGAGATCGAGCCATACCTTGTCTAGTTTTTGTTTTTGAGTTTTTTAATGTATATATATTTTTTGGGTATGTAGAAGAGTTTTAACAGATGTATTGTTTCCAACATGCAGACAAGGAAGCAATGCGCCCGGCTGATATACCGGTACCAGGACGTCGCGGAGGCGTCCCAGTAGTAGCAGATCTGGCAATACCAGCAGTAGGTCTCCGGGAGGTTGAGAGAAACCTCCAAGGCCTTACGATGGGCATCCCTCCTCTGCGGAGGGGGGAAGTGTCGTTACATCTGCAGAGGCACACTGTGGGAGTACCAGAGAATATCAATTCTCTATTGAGGCGCGTAGTGCATGCGGTGATGTGTTACTCGCAGCACAATGTAGTGCGGGGAGATTAGAGTCTCTCCCGTGATCATATTTTGTATGCCTTGTTAGGCGACATTGTATGGGTGGAAAGACCCAGTATTTTTCTCTTCTACATATTTTTTGATGTAATAAAAACATTTCAGTCACGCCATATACATATATATATATATATATATATATATATATATATATATATACAATTTCGAGTTTTACAATGCCAAT
>ML796708.1:217018-236087 GCA_009831015.1 Picea engelmannii | reverse complement strand
TTCACTAACAAGCACAAATAAGGAATGCCCTCAAACGATTCTTTTTCTCAATCAAATCCTGATGTAATGCTAAAACTTTTAGATGCCTTCTAACATGCACAATCAATCATGAAGATGCCTTTTATTGTTTGCATATGAATAATTATCAATTCAACGCAATGCTCGTCTTGCTAATTATATTTTTGTATGAATGAAAATCAAACTAGCACAAGCAAAAGTCATACAAACAATACACCCTTTCGTTACAATCAAAACGAAAAGAGAAAGAAAAGAAACAATCAAAGAGAAAACAAACTTCACACCAAAAAGAAAAATTTGAAGAACAATGATCTTGACTAAAATCAAGATGAAGAGGTCTGTAGGCCTTTGATGACCTTCACCAGGGTTTATGTTCAGTTGATGAGGAGAGAAAAACAATGCATGGGTTTCAAACTTCACTCAACAGAAAAATTCAAAGTCAATAGTGAAGAAGGCTACAAAATCCAAACAGTAATATGTTTGTTCTTCAACCAAAAGACAGATGCCAAGGTTGGAAGAGAAGGAGCACTGACTCACAAGGTTACTCAGCAGGAGAGACACAGAGAAAAACCCAGAAAAATGCAGTTCTGGAAGATTTGTTGGCCAAAAAGAGGTTGGTGCTCTGTTTCCAAAGGCAAGGAGCATTATAGCACTCTGTGTAAGGCTATGAGGGAGCATTGGCGCTCTATTAACACTGGGACAGGGGCGCCAGGTTCAAAAACTCCCAAAAATGTCGAAAAATTCCAAATATTGCAATTTAAACTCGACAACTGTGCTGAGTATGATGGGGTAAGGAGCCAATCAGCTCATGAAACCAATCAAAAGAGGAGTGAACCAGGTCTGAAACAATCAAGGGATAGAAATAGGTCAATGAGAAGAAATCAAAACAAGAAGTTTCGATTTGAGGCTATCTCCCCAGCGGAGTCGTCAGTTTCTGTTGTAGGAAAATCTCCCTGCGGACAGGTAGATTGCCTCAAAGAGCTTGACCCTAAATCTAAGACAGAAAATGCTTAACGTGGACACTGAATTCCTTTCAAATCTATCCAAACTAACACATGAGAAGGGAAGATAATGGAAGTACCTCTTTATCGACGTTTGTCCCTGCACGCTCCTAGTTGCGCTTCGATCCTTTGTTCCTCGCTGGATCCTGTGGACAAAACAAGATATGAACACTTCCTATTCTATTGATATTAGCTTGAAAATAGATCTATCTATCAACGATAAGTTCATGTAACATCAGACACAAACTAGAAAGAAATAGGCCAAGCGTGTCATATTAATGAGAATAACGACAACAGTACTTACAATCGTAGATGCGAATGCGACAGCTTCGCCAAGTCCTCTTCGTCTTATCCTTGCCTGAAAGATCCACAACCTGGATAACAACAACTTCACTGATCACTCTCCTTTGGCTAACTGTGTGTTTCCTACAAGATCATAGGTTTCATGCTAGCAGTTCCTCCTCCTTTTCCACCATCATAGAGCCTACTTTTATAGGTTAAGAGGAGCTTAACCTCTTGAGTTATATTTAGAACAAGTTGGGAACCTTCTCCTCAGATCAGGGATCTCTTGATGAAACCAAGAATTCGAATACAACTGCCTCCTAATTTCGAAAGATCCTTTACTTATTCTCCTCAATGGGCCAACTACTACCCCAGATTAGGCAGCGCTCCCTTAGAAGGGGAATCAGAGTGCTGGAGTGCTCCTTGAGAAGCTTAGGGGAAGCGCCAGCGCCCTCAAGGTGAGTAGCGCTCCTTCAGAAGGGGAAGGGGAGCGTTATAACACTCCCTGATGCCTTGTAGGGGAGCGCCAGCGCTCCTAAGGCTGATATAGGGGAGAGCTCCCCCTCAAAACCCTTATTTTAGAGCTCTGTTCAGGTGTTAAGATTTCCTTGTCTTCAGTTAACCAGTTCTTCTGCTTCAAATCAGGTACATGAGATGTTTTAAGTGTCTCCTTAGTGTCGTCGGCATGGCAGTATGCTCGAACATCGTTTGCGACACTTGTGACCAACTTGCAACAGTTGCGAAAGTTGTAAGGGAGATGCGACACTTACGACAATTGAGAGGAAGATGCGACACTTATCCATTTGAGTAATTTTGGCATGTAACACCAAGTACGTCTGGAAAAATCATCAATGAAAGTTCAGAAATACTTGCACCCAGAAAAGGAAGTAGAAGAAAGTGGACCATACAAATCACTGTGAACAAGCTGTAAAGGGCCCGAGGCGTGCCAAGAGGCACGTTTGTCAAAACTGTCCTGATGATGTTTGTCGAGAACACAACCGGCACAAACACCATCTTTGCATGAGACAAGAGGAAGACCAGTCACCATCTATTGATTACATAGTTGTTGCAATGAGCGATAGTTTAGATGACCTAACCGCTCATGCCAAAGTTTTCTCAAGTCATCTCTATGAGCAACAAAAACTGATGAAAAATATGATGACCCAAAGTTGTCAAACTTGTACAACCTGGTAATATCATCAGCAATTCCAGTTGCAAGAACATGCTTAGGATCTTTTAGATCCTTGATTACAACTTGGTGAGGTGAAAACTCGACAGTTTTACCTTCACTTGAATGAGTGATTTGATATATTGATAGAAGGTTACAAGAAAGACTTGGAACACATAATACATCATTGAAATGACCATTATCTACTTGAATTGTTCCATATCCTACAACACTAAGAGATATATCATCACCAACAAATATTTTCTTGGTGTTACATTCATTTAGAGCAGAAAATATGGATTTATCCTTAGCCATATGATAAGATGCTCCTGAATCAATAAGCCACTCATCATAAGAAGAAGTAGTAGTAGAATTTGAATTGAAGGAGAAACCAGAAGCAGAAAGTGCATGTTCGTGAGAAGAAGAAGTAGAATCAATACTGATGTTGTGCTTCTTCATCGTTACTTCTAAAGCTACCATCTTCTTGAAACATTTGGACTCATCATGACCATCTTTATCACACAAGTTGCAATGTCTGTTAGTATTCTTACTTTTATATTTTTCTCCTTTGTCACCAATGGGAGTTGAAGCTGTCTGAGAAGGTTTGGGACCCTTATGTTGTTTATTGTTGTAGCAAGGATGCTTCTTCTTGGGATACTTGGGTTTATCTTTCTACTGGGTAACTAAGGCTTTGTTGGAGGGACTTGCAGTGTTGATCACTCCAAATTGTACAAGCTAATTTTCCTCTTGAATCAAAGAAGCACAAAAGGACTCAAGAGTGGGTTTTTCATAAGCTTCTTCCCCTAGAGCCTCTCTCATGGAATAAAAGGTAGATACAAACATAGAATATGCACTACCTAGCTTAGAAAGAATAAGATAGATGCAACGCTCTTCCTCCATCATTATCTTACATTCTTCACATAAAATTCTGAGTGTTTTAAACCTAGATAGATAGTCTCCAAGTCAAGAAAAATCATTTGGACTCAAGGTCAGTATTTGATTTTCTAACTGTTGTGCTCGAATAATATTGAGTTTACCAAACACATATTCAATCGTGTTCCAAGCTTTTTTGGGGTCATCAATATCTTGAAGGTGGTACCTTAAATCATGAGAGATGGAAATTTTGATTAGACCACGTGCTTCGTCATTCCTACTATCCCACTTGGATTTCTTATCATCATCAGTGAGTGCTTTTTCCTTTCCCAAGGTAATCTGGTACAAGCCTTTCCTTCTTAATAAATCTTCCATATCAGATTTCCATTGGAAGTAGTTGTTGTTGGTAAGCAAGACGGTACTTGTAGAAGCCATATTAAATATGAATATAATGTGGATTTAAAAACTAAAATTGATGATCTGGATGGAAAGAGCTCGAAAATTTATGCGGTTTTAAAAAAAACGTCATTGAAAACGGACTTCTGATGTTAGAGTTATGCCATTTTAAAAAAAGGCACAATCGGTAACCAAATGACCACGTGATTGTGTAAGTTTCTTTATGAAGTGACTCACTTTTATAAAGAGAAGTCTCACTTTTACAATGAAGTTACTTTATAATAGAAAATATGCATGCAAAATAAATAACTCTAAAATAGAATATTAAAGCTACTTATAGTGATTCACTTTTATACTTGAAGTGAAATACACTTTACAATTTTAGCATGAACTTTTTCAAAAAGGGTAACAAAAGAGAGACTTGAACTCAAGACCTCTTACTTAATAAGGCAACTTTTAACCAAATGATCTAGCAAAACATATTGTAATGTTCAGAAGGAGGATTGGGGTTGTTGTTGTTGTTGTTGAAGACGACCTTGGAGAGCGTGCTAAAAAAAAACCTCTTTTCACACAAGAAAAAAATTCCGCTTCTCGATGACAACAAGGGTTAGATCTCGGTTAGCTTACCCGGAAGATGCACCTTTTCCTATCTATTTCTGATTTTTCGAGATCGCACAGGGCGCAGGGCAAAGAGAATACGCAGATCTAAAACCAAAATACTACTCTGCAAAAATTTTAAAAAATGCGTATTCAAGCTTTATACCTTCGGATCTAACTGTAATGGTCATATCTTGGGAAAACGAAAACCTTTTCGAGTGAAACGAAAAGTGTTCCTGAATGAAACGAGCACTCTGGATGCAATGGAATAATCCTCTTAGCCAAGAAATGTATGGAAATGACATAAAATGGATATGAGGAAACTCGGCTTCACGATCTCAATCTACAACAGGAGCGGGTCTTCAAATAGGTTATGATGCCATGTTCAACAACACAGGTATTCCAACAGAGGACTAACACCTTTAGTAACCACTCACATAACCAGATCAAATATCAACACACCGATGTTTTCACGTGGTAAAACCCCTACAGGGAAACATCCAAGGCCCCATCCAACGAGACCACTTGGAGTAGTTTATTAATGCAAAGAAAAAGATTACAGAGATATTTTACCAGAGATTTCTCACAATCGATCATTCGGCAAATGACCCTCCATGCTCTTTAAATAGAGATCATGGACCAATCAGGTGTTAAGCCATGGATCAATGGTTATTAAGATCGAGGAGAGTATGAACCATCAAATCACTCTATGTCGGGAACATATCGTGGCTATCGGATTTCCTAACTACAAATGCATACTAATGCATACTAAAGAAACACACTTTTACCTAACAATGCATTAGACCAAGTAGATCTTAACTAACTCCTAAGTGTCTAAATATCCTAACATTCTCTCCCTAAGATGTCTCTATGTTCTCACACTCTCAATAACATCTCAAACAAGTAGATTTAATTACATATTTTCCCATCTCAACTCTATCCATGACCTCTTATAGAGAAAATATAAGAAATTTACAATAATTTCATTAAGGAAAAGACTTCTTTAGAAAAAATGAAGAACCTCCCTAGGTCTCTTCAAAATGATGATTTTATGGAGGTAGGATGCTCCTGCATCAAAGGATTCCATTAAGAATAACCATTACATGCAATGAAGACAATTTTGGGACCTCTCCTTCCGAACCTTCACTCTCTCCCTATTTCCTTTTTATAAGGTTTCTTTTTAACGAAGTTGATTTTGATTAGGTTTAAATCCATCAATTACATGTCTATCAAGTTCCATTTTACCAAAAAATATGAATATATGACTTATACATTTGAACTTATACTATAATCCCCCTCTAATAGTTGGATCACTCTGTTCTCTTTAAATAGAGATCATGGACCAATCAGGTGTTAAACCATGGATCAATGTAGCCATTAAGATTGATGAGAACATGAGTCATCGAATCACTCTATATTGGGAACATATTGTGACCGTCAGATTACCTAACTACAAATGCATACTAATTCATACTAAAGAAACACACTAAGAAACACATTTTTACCTAACTATGCATAAGACCAAGTTGATATTAACTAACTCCTAAGTGTCTAAATATCCTAACATCCCCCCTTAAGAAAAACTTGGGATAGGATCGAAGGATTTACAAAGGTGACACAATAGGAGAAGGAAGGAGTAATTAAATCCTATCCCCCCTTAATGACAACTTCATGAACTCCTAACATATATCAAAGTTTGGAAAACTTCACTTCTATAGGAGACTTTGTGAAAATTTATGCAAATTGATCTTCTGTAGGGAAAAAGAGCACTTCAATAACTCGATCATGAATGAGATTTTTTATGAAGTGCATGTGTATATCGATGTGTTTTTTGTGTTGATGTTGAACTATACCTTTGGTGAGATTGTTGGAACTCTTATTGTCACACCAGAGGGTGGTCAGATGTTGCTACTAGAATCCAAACATTGAAAGGATCTGTCAAAGACACAAGGTTTCTGAATTACATTAACCACTCCTCGGTACTCTACTTCTGATGAAGAAAGAGAAATAACTTGTTGTTTCTTATAGGCCCAAGTGATAGGGTCTAAACCAAGGCTAAAAACATAACCTACAGTAGACTTTCGATCATCAAGGTCGTCGACCCAATCTAAATTAGTGAAACCAACCAACAAAGGAGTCCCTTCGGAACTGTAATGTATCCCAAGCTGAATTGTACCTCAGACATACTGAAGTATCCTTTTATTTGATTTCCAATGGCTTTCATGGGGTGTTTGCGTATACCTAGAAACAAGACCAACAAAAAGGGAAATATCAGGATGGTTATGAGTAAAACATAAGAGGCTACCAACTAAACAATGGTACAAAGTGGCATCAACTTCAGTAGAAGTACAAGTGGAAATAAGTTTGACTTCATACTGGAAGGGAGAAGACGATGGTTTAGAATCATCCATGTGAAAGCGGTGAAGAATGTCACAAGTATAATTATATTGAGAAAGAAAAATTCCTTCCTTAGTTTGCAAAACTTGGAGGCCAAGGAAATAGTGCAAATAGCCTAACTCAGTCATTTCAAATTTCTTCTTAAGGATGGTTTTCACATGGTTTAAAACTTTAGTGTCACTGCCAGTGAGGATAAGGTCATCAATATAGAGAACAAGTATTATGATATGGCTTCCTGCTTTCTTGGTATATACATTAGGGTCAAAATGACATCTAGAAAAGTGGATATCAAGAATAAATTTGTTCATTTTGGCATACCAAGCTCGAGGAGCTTGCTTAAGATCATAAAGATATTTTTGAAGGCAATAAACAAGACTTGATTTATTATGGACATAGTGAAGAGGTTGTTTCATGTACATTTATTCGTTCAAATCCCCATGCAAGAAGGTGGATTTGACATCTATATGATGGACTTCCCATTTATGTGAGGCAACAAGGGATAGAACAAGGTGGATGGAATTCATTTTTTCTACGGGGGAAAAGGTTTCATTATAGTCAATGCCTTCAACTTGAGAGAACACTTTAGTAACCAACCAGGCCTTGTGTCTTTCAACACTTCCATCTGATGCATACCTAGTTTTGTACACCCATTTACATCTAACAAGTTTTTTCCTTTTGGAAGAGGTACAATATCCCAAGTATCATTCACCATTAAAGAGTGATACTCTTCAATAATTGTTGTGTCTCAATCTGGATGACCTAAAGCTTTTGAAAATGTTTCTACATCACGAGTCTCTAAAACTTGAGCCAAAAGAGAAGAGGCTTGCTAGAACTGTGAACAAGTCTAACATTGATATGAAGGATCACCGGCAAGATCACCAGTTTCCTTTTGAGTTGAACAAACCCATCTAGGAAGTTGTGGTGCTAGTTCTGGTTCATGTTCGATGGAATCATCTGGAGGAATATATATAGGTGGAAGTGGATGTTCATCCTCATTGTCATCATCTAAAGAAGAAGAAACTAGAATAAGAATAGAAGATGGCACAAGCACCGAAGATGGCTTGCAGGCCAAAGAAGGCACAAACATCAAATTAGGCTCACAAGCCAAGAGATTTCTATCAAATTTAACATCTCTTCAAATAATAATTTCTTTAGAATGAGGTTGAAGAAGTTTGTAACCTTTGGCATATTCAGAATATCCAACAAAAATACACTTCTCACTTTTAGGTTGTAAAGTTTTCCTTTTCTCATCGGGAATGTGAGCCCATGCTACACTGCCAAATACATGGTAGTGGCTTACATATAGATTAATTTTATCCCATGCTTCTTTCAATGTTATATTTTTTAGATCCTTTGTGGGAGTGTGATTTACTATTAAATTTTCATATTTAATGGCTTTCACCCAATAATCGAGACTTAATCCCTTAGATTAGATCATACAATTAACCATTTCTTTTAATGTGTAATTCTTTCTCTCAGCAACACCATTTTTTGCGGTGTATATGGAACAGTTTGTTGCATTTGTAAGCCATGTGTAGTGCAGTAACTTGTAAAATTATTTTTCACGTATTCGCCTCTTGTATTTGTTCTTAACCTTTGAAGTTAATGTCCAAATCATTTTTCTACAATGGCCTTGTAGGAAAACAACTAGTCAAACACTTTGCTCTTAAGTTTTAAGAAGTAAACCCAAGTGCGTCTAGAGAAGTCATCAATGAAAGTTAAGAAATACTTTCAACCAGAAAAAGAAGGAGAAGAAAGAGAACCACACAAGTCACTATGAACAAGATGCAAAGGTGCCAAGGCATGTCAAGAGGCATTTTTGTCAAAATTGTCCCAATGATGTTTGTCGAGAACACAACTAGCACAAACACCATCTCTGCAAGAAATGACAGGAAGTTCAATCACCATATTTTGATTACATAGTTTCTGCAATGAGTGATAGTTTAGATGACCAAACCACTCATGACAAAGTTTTCTCAAGTCATCGCTATGAGAAACAAAACTTGATGGAAAATTTAATGACCCAAAATTGTCAAATTTGTACAACCTTGTAATTCATCAACAATTTCAGTTGCAAGAACATGCTTAGAATATTTTAGATCCTTGATTACAATTTGGTGAGGTGAAAACTCTACATTTTACCTTCACCTGAATGAGTGATTTGATAGACTGATAAAAGGTTGTAGGAAAGACTTGGAACACATAATACATCATTTAAATGACCATTATCTACTTGAACTATTCCAAATCCCTACAACAGTAAGATATATATTATCACCAATAAATATTTTCTTGGTGTTACATTCATTTAGAGAAGAAAATATGGCTTTATCCTTAGCCATATGATAAAATGGCTCCAAAATAAAAAAATCCACTCATTAGAATAAGTAGAAGTTGCATTGAAGTAGAAACTATAATAATAAAGTGCAAGTCCATGAGAAGAGGAGTTAGATGAAGAAAAATCAATATTGATGTTGTGCTTATTCATTGTTGCTTATAAAGCTTCCATCTTCTTAAAACATTTGGACTCCACGTGACCATATTTCCCACAAAATTTACAATGTCTATCAGTCTTCTTACTTTTATATTTTACTCGTTTGTCGCCATTAGGAGAAAAACCTGGCTAAGAGGGTTTTGGACCTTTGATTTTCTTGTTGTTGTGAAGAGCATGTTGCTTCGTGGGATTCTTTGAATTATATTTCTATTAAGCCACTAAGGCTTTGTTAGAGGTACCTGCAATGTTGATCACTCCAAGTTTCAAAAGTTTATCTTGCTCTCTAATCAAAGCATCACAAAAAGACTCAAGAGAGGAATTTTGGTAAAAACTCACTAAAGATTCTCTGGTGACATAAAAGGTAGATACAAACATAAAATATGCACTACTAAGCTTAGAAAGAATAATATATATGCATCGGTCTTCCTTCATATCTATTTTGTAGTCTATACACAAAAATCTAAGTGTTTTGAACTTAGATAAATAATCTTCAATGCAAGGAAAATCATTGGGACTTAAATTCATTAATTGATTTTCTATCTAGTGGGATTGAGTAATATTGTGTTTACCAAACACAAATTCAATATTTTCCCAAGATTTATCTAGGCCATCAACTCCTTGAAGGTGAAACCTTGAATCAAGAGAGATGGACATTTCAATTAGTTTGCATGCTTCATCATTCTTATCATCCCATTTGAATTTATTTTCATCGTCAATGGGTTCTTGTTCTTTTCCCAAGGTAATCCAGTACAATCTATTACTTCTTAATACATCCTCCATATGGGATTTCCATGAGGCATAGTTGGTATTGGTAAGAAAAATATCATCGGGAGAATCCATATTAAATATAGAGAGAATATGGATTTAAAGGTTGAAACTGATGGTCTGGATGGAAAGTTCTTGAAAAAATAGGTTGTTTAAAAAAAACAACACTAAAAATAGACTTTGGATGTGAAATGTATTCTCTTTTGACAAAAGGCATAAACAGTAACCGAAGAGCCACGTGGCAAGTAGAATTTGGTCACGTGGTGATGCTCCTCCTAATTGTGCCTATAAGCTCACTTTTAAATAAGTTACTTATGAAGTGACCCACTTTTATAGAATAAGTGAGAATCACTTTTACAATGAAGTTACTTTGTAAATGAATGTTAGATTCAAAAAATAACTTAAAATAAAATGTTAAATTTATTTAATAGTGATTCATTTTTATAACTAAGTGAAATGCATTTTACAATGAATACATGAACTTTTTCAAAAAAAGTAACAAAAAAAGACTCAAACTCAAGACCTTTTACTAGGTAAAATAACTTTCAACCAAGTGAACTAATGAAAAACACACTATAGTCTTAAGAAAGAGGATTGGGGGTGTTGTTATTGTTGTTATGGAAGACAGACTTGGAGTGTGTGCTCAATAAAAAATGATTTTCATGCATTCACATATAAAAAAAAATGGTTTGCTTCTCGACAACAACAAGGGTTAGATCTTGGTTAGCTTACCCAAAAAATGCAAATTTTCTCTATGTTTTTTTATTTTACCAAGATCGTAAAGAGTGCATGACAAAGGGCATATGAAAATAGGAAAACATTCTCTATTTCTAATTTTCTGAGATCACATAGAGCGCGAGACAAAGAGAATACCCAGATTGAAAAGAGTAGCAACCTAGAAACAAAAAACAGAAAATCAAAATAAAACATAAATAGTATCTCTGTAGAAATTTTAAAAGGGTGTATTCAATCTTTATACCTATGGATCTGACTGAAATGGTCGTATCTTGGGAAAACATAAACCTTTTTGAGTGAAATTAAAAGTGTTTCTAGCTAAAAGAATCACTTTGGATGTAATGGAATAGTCCTCTTGACCCAGAAATGACAGAAACCATAGATGTGGCAACACGGCTTCAAGATCTTGATCTACAATGGAAGCAGGTCTTCAAATGCGCTCTAATACCATGTTCAACAACACATGTATTCCAATAGAGGATGAACACCTTCAGTAACCACTCACACAACTAAATAAAATATCAACACACCGATTTTTTTGCGTGGTAAAACCCCTATGGGGAAACATCCATGACCCTAGCCAACGTGGCCACTTGGAGCAATTTATTAATGCAAAAAAATAATTACATAGAGATTTGAAAGAGTTTCGCACAATCAATCATTAGCAAATGAACCTCCATTCTCTTTGTTGGCCCTTGACCAAGTTTTGAGGAACACTTGGTCATATTTGACCATTTTTTGACTTCGACAGCCTGTCAAAGATGGAGCACTAGGCGAAGCAGAGATCATAGGATCTTGGTCCACTTTTGGGCCCCTTTTTAGGGTTTTGGGTTAATGTAATGGGAAAGGGATGTCGGCCCATGGGTTTACCCACGTTTAGGCCCACTTTTGTAATGTATAAATAGAAGGATAGAAAATTTAAGGAGTATATGTGATTTCTTAGTGCAATTGGTAGTGCATATATGTGATGTTGAATAAGTTCTCTGTGCGAACTCTGTAAGGCTCGCAAGGCTAAGTGAAAGTTACTGTGAGGTTTCTATAGAAAGATAAGTGATGTAATGCAAGGAAGAAGGATCTAGCAAGATGCGTAGATCTTTTGTCCTATGCGAAGAAGGGTTTTGGAGGCTTTGTGCTTGTAACAGCTTGAAGACGATAATAAAGAAGAAGATCTTGTGGACGTAGCCCCACGGTGGGGGTGAACCACGTAAATGTGTGTGTTATGATTTGTTCTTTGATTCAATGTGTTTGTCTTCACTTATGATATGTGCTTTGATATATCCACTTATGCTCTGTGCTTCTTAGATATATATGATTGTTAGATCTGATGTGTATGAGGATGCTTAGTGTTGATCTACTGGATCTGATCTGGGTTATTATGGTTAAGTGTTGAAATACTGTAGATCTAAGTGAACACTGCGATGCTCTGTGTCATCTACGAAGTATAATAAGGGTTGAATATTGATGAATGATTGATGCTAAGTGTTCTGTAAATGATATAATCACATATCTATGTCCCAGCTAAGGTTGCAGACACCCGAGTCTTGCAACCACCCTTGCCTCTACCTCGAGTAAGACTTCATCTGCTTCACAGGTGTTTTCGAAAGGGTCGGTAGTTAGGGAGTTTTTGGTGCGCTCTTGAGCGTTGAACCCTGGGTTTGCCCCTGTTCCAACAAATGGTTCCATTGACGGGACTTGAAAGTGTGATTGCTGGGAACTGAGGAAGAAGAAACTTTGTGCAAAAGAAAGCTCTGTGCATAGATATGTTGCCCTAGTGCACAAATTTTTACTCGACCTGTGAAGCTTTGTGCCAGGAATAAGGTTAGATATGAAGAAAGGAAGATCATATCTGAAGAAAAGAAGCGAGATATGAACGCTCTATGCTCTAAGAAAAATAAAAGTGGAAATTTCTGAAAGAAAGAAGTCAGATTTGCAGAAAAGCGGTAATATCTGTAAGCTTTGTGCTCTAATAAAGGTAAGAATAGTTAAAAGTTCTTAGATATGGAAGCTTTGTGCCCTATAGAAGTAAGATAAGTGAAATTTTTTATTTCTAGAGCATGGAGCTAGGTATGTTTGATAGATTTTGTCCTAGATTAAAAACTAGGGCATTAATAGATGAAAGAAAGATTGATATGAATAGATCTGATAAATATGGTATACCTATGCATAGAAAGAATGTTTGGACTAACGAATGGATGCAGGATCCTAGAAAGAACTTTTTGCAGGCTAGCTACCATGATCCTGGTGTGCAGTACAAAATAGGTTGGGAGACATTTAGATGAAAGAGAGGGTTAACCCTCTGTTGTTGCAGAAAACCAGGCCATATAGCTAAGGAATTCCCTGGTAGAAGACCTAGTTGTCTTTGTTGCAAAACTATGGACCATGAGGTATTGGATTTCCCTAGAATGATCGCTAATATTGAAAGGATAAATCTGAATCAAGAAGACCATAAGGCAGATCTAGAAAAGGCAGAAACCAAGCAAGAATCATAGAAAGTATTAATACAGATGAAAGACACCCTGAAGGAACATAAAAATGTTCGATTATCAGAGATATTCAAAGAAAAGGATCAAGTTGAAGCAAGAATAGGGGACTTTGACATTGACTGTATTCTTGATGAAGAAACACAAGTGAACATTATGCCAGAAAGAACTTGGGAAGCTATAGGGAATCCTACCATGATTCCTCCATTGGGAGGAATAGGACTATTCAGAGGAAAATTGATGATGTTATGTGGAAAACTCGCTCAGATACCTATGACAGTCAATGGAACTTCGACAGAAGAAGATTTTGAGATTATCAAATTTATTGAAGACAGTGTCCCATTTACTATGCTACTCGGAAAACCTTGAATTGAAAGAGATCAAGCAAGAAAGAAGGAAGAAGAAGAGGTTTTAGAATAGCAGAGACAAGAGTTAAAAGATTTCATGACCAGAAGGATCACGCAGTTGAGAGAAGAACATGAGAACAAGTCAAAGCTAATTAACACTAGAAACCAGATGTCAAAGCTGCCAAAGCGTTAGGGATTCACAGAATATCGAAGCATCCATATTAGATATCGACAAAGTAGCACCTCTGAGTCTTGGGAGAGGACCTCAGCAGCACGAAGTGACTACGTCCAAGGAAAATAAGAATAAAAATGGGAAGAGACTCACCGAGACGAAGCTCACTGTAAAGAAGGTTATAAATCTAAGTAAGAAGAAGGTTAAGATTGAAAAATTATAGAAGATCCCGGAGGGTACCTCGCAACAAGTCACTTTGTAGAATTGGAGCTTCGCCGAGATATCAGAATAACGACATATGCCACTTCGCCAAGGCGAATTAATATAGCCATTGGAAGCCAATATAATTGTTCGACTTCCACTTCAAACGGGTCGAAAAGCATTTATGTGTCACCACTAGACCTTTATACCACGCCATAACGGACATAACATAAGTTAATGCAGCCTCATACCCGTTGCAAGAAGACCGTTGCTAAGTTTCTCTACTTAGTCCGTCGCGCCACGCACTGGGAATACTTTTTTCTAAGTGAGAATTTGAGCCCGAAGCCTGAGATTACTTCACCCTATGATCATTGCCTTGTTCTCATACCATTCATTGTAGTCTCTAAACTCATTTCACACCCGAGCTAGTTGACCCGAGCTTGTATGTCGCACGAGCTCAGCGCTGCTGAGAAAGTAGTTGAAGAAGTTTTGATTGACTTAATGACTGGGAGATTCATGTTGGAGAGAGGATTATCTATAGGAGTCCAAGCATCGTCAACAAGAGGACTCCAGGCCTCCCCTTCCACTGCTCGCGTCGATCCATCCTGGTTGACCGATGAGAAATGGACCAAGCACAGGGATGACATCGCAAATGCCAAGCTTATCTCACGCATTCTACCTACTTACTTACCACCTCTAAGCGGTTCCATCAATTGTGATAGTGTACTGTGAGACTTCGAGTACACTTTGATCACCGTGTACCTTCTGAAAGGGGCACGCGAAGTTCGTGCTGACCAAGATAAGCTCGCAACACTGAAATTTAGTGATTTTAAACTTGGAGATCATAAATTTTACAGCATGTTAGCCCCGCATAAGTACTTAACCAGGACCAAAGGAAAGAATTCTAAGATTGTCCTGTAGTCATGGACCCAGAACCTCGTGCAGTCCACACTACTTAATGTAATGAAGATCCCGCACTTCGGCAAACACCAGGAAGTCAACGCATGCATCAAGTTTTTTTTGTCCTACTACCACGAAGGATACTTATGGTTGGACCACCACATCACTGTGGATCAGACCTTGATCAATCAGATCACGAGACTTAGTATGCAAGGCTTTGACCCACCGGATTTTTACCCTGGAAAGAACTCAGACTGAGCACTAGCGGAGAGGATAAAAGAAACTTATAGAGATGTCGAGAAAGGCACGTGAGGTTACAAGGTAGCCTCTATCCAGAGTGGCGCAATGTGCCTTGCCTAATAGCTGATCACGGGCAAGCTAGTTCACAAGAACAGACCAACACAAGTGACTGGATTCGTAGTTGACCTCACAGGGAAGTGCGTTGAGGGACTACAGATGAACTGGGTGTAGTACCTTCTAAACCAGCTAGAGCTTGATTACAGAGAAGCGTAAGGCTAAGGGTATGAGTTCCACTTTAGTTGGTTGCTCATACTAATTGTTTTCATCTCCTGGGAGCTACCAGAAGGTGCCACTTTTCTGGAGATCAAACCCTTCGAACCAATGGCCGTGAAGTTTTGTACGTTGTGGTACTCCAATGACATGAACAAGCAGTGGCAGTCCAATGTCGTCTTCCACGCCTATTACAACCAATTGAAAAATGAAATCCAGTCTACATTGCGCCTCACCCCAAACACACTTCATAGGTTTAGACCTTTGATAAAATTTAGCGTAGACCACCACTTCACCTATATCACAACGTGCATTGATGAGCACAAACAATAGCTCCAGTCATACTACAAGTTGACAGAAGAAGACTTGGAGAAGATTACCAAGGAATGGTCGGTGGACCTCCTTGTCGCAATGGACCCCGCAGAAATGTCCAATGTGGATAGCCCTGAAGCTATGCCAGATATACTTGGACCAAGAAATACTAAGAAGGATGATGAAGCTCAATATGTCCATAGCACATCCACGAATACTACTTCGATCTCACCTATGTAGGGAGGTGATGGTGAAGAACTAGGTGGCACGGAAGTTGAGAAAAACAAAGGCGAGGTTACTCCACCTAGAGAGGAGGATGATCCCTCTAAGAAAAGGAAGATCACCCACCAAATCCCTCATCCTGAAAGAAAACTAAGGCCACCCGGGCTACATTTAAGACTACCCTCACACTGGACGACTTCGACTTCTTAATCATTGCACTGAATGATGCTTCACTAAAGATCACAGAAAAGAAAGACACGAAGCAAGAGGAGGTATTTAGCCAAATCAAGGGTGAACTTCAAGAAGTGAAATAGGAACTGCAGTCTAGCCAAGAAGTTTCTACTGCGCCCTTGACAATCGAAACAATAGGAACACACAATGAGCCCACCCAATTACACCAGATCGTCAATAAATTCAGAGGTCACCTTCGACGAGCTCAAGAAGATACAATGTAAGACACCTAGGCTTTGACACAAGTACAGAGCGCACTTGTAGAACAACATAGTAAGGTAGCACGGGAAAAGCTTTCCCTGCAAGTGAAGTGGGATGAGGAAAAAGAACAGTTACATCAGAGCAAGGACCAGTTGCTAGCAGAGCAACATGAAGTACAGGAAAGGGTTCACAAAGCACTTCGCTCTGTGACAGTCATAGAAGTGAAGATTGAAGAACGTGTCCCACAACAGGTGGCACAACTTGAAGAAGTAATCTAGCAACTTCAGCAGTGCATCGCATATCTGGAACTTCGTATCGTGCCTGAGACTCCTCAAGAAATAAGAGATCTAAGGGAGGAAACTACCCGTAGCACAGTTGGCCGATTAAAAAAAAATTTCTTGGAATGCAAGCAGATGAGCACTAGAAGTGATCAGACTTATGAGAACGTAACAGAGAATCCATATTTGCAGGCATTGGAGGCACAACTACAAGAAGCAAAGAAGCATGCAGATACGCTACAAGCACAGCTAAAGGCCTTGACCCCAGTTGAAAGAATGAAGAGATTTCCAAAACAATGCATCACCCAAAAATAGGTACACACACTACAAAGTAAAGTAATGGAAGTCTCCCAATGACTTCAACCAATCCAAGAAAAGGCATGCCAACTGTTCACTGAAGTTGAAATCTAGGGAGCCGAGCTTGAACAGGTTGTCATCACCGTGAAATAACGCCTGGAAGGGCCAGTAAATGACACAGTGATCCAAGAGTTCATTGAGCAAGAGGTTTTCGCATTATAGTAGTTCGAAGAAGCTCGAACCAAGCTCGAGGCATTCGAGGTGGAATTGATCAGACCAAAGTGACTTGGGACGAGTCACAGGTGAGTGTTGGGTCCCTGTTGGCCCTTGACCAAGTTTTGAGGAAAACTTGGTCATATTTGACCATTTTTGGACTTCGACAGCTTGTCAAAGATGGATGTCAGGCAAAGCAGAGATCATGGGATCTTGTTTCACTTTTGGGCCCCTTTTTAGGGTTTTGGTTTAATGTAATGGGAAAGGGATGTCGCCCCGTGGGCTTACCCACGTTTAGGCCCACTTTTGTAATATATAAATAGAAGGATAGGCAATGTAATAAGGAGTAGATGTGATTGCTTAGTGAAATTGGTAGTGCATCTATGTGATGTTGAATAAGTGCTCTGTGTGAACTGTGTAAGGCTCGCAAGGCTAAGTGCAAGTTACTGTGAGGTTTCTATAGAAAGATAAGTGTTGTAACACAAGGAAGAAGGATCTAGCGAGCTGCGCGGATCTTCTGTCCTATGCGAAGAAGGTTTTTGGAGGATTTGTGCTTGTAACAGCTTGGATATGATAATAAAGAAGAAGATCTTGTGGACGTATCCCCAGGGTGGGGGTGAACCACATAAATCTGTGTGATATGCTATATGCTTTGATTCAATGTGTTTGTGTTTGTCTTCTCTTATGTTATGTGCTTTGATATATACACTTATGCTCTATGCTTCTTAGATATATATGATTTTTAGATCTAATGTGTATGAGGATGCTTAGTGTTGATCTATTGGATCTGATCTGCGTTACTATGGTTAAGTGTTGAAATACCGTAGATCTAAGTGAACACCACGATGCTCTGTGATGTCTGCGAAGTATAATAAGGGTTGAATATTGATGAATGATCGATGCTAAGTGCTCTATAAATGATATAATCATAGATCTATGTCCCAGCTAAGGTTGAAGACACCTAAGTCTTGCAACCACCCCTACCTCTACTTCGGGTGAGACTTCATCTGCTTCGCAGGTGTTTTCGAAAGGGTCGGTAGCTAGGGATTTGTTGGTGCACTCTTGAGAGTTGAACCCTGGGTCTACCCCTGTGCCAACACTCTTTAAATAGATATCATGGACCAAATGGGTGTTAAGCCACAGATCAATATAGTTGTTAAGATTGAGGAGAATATGAGTCATCAAATCACTCTATGTTGGGAACATATTGTGACCATCGGATTACCTAACTACAAATGCATACTAAAGAAACACATTTTTACCTAACAACACATTAGACCAATTTTATCTTAACTAACTCCTAAGTGTCTAAATATCCTAACAACCCTCACAATGAATGCGATATAGCACATAATAGGAGAAAATATTTTATAGTCGTAGAAGTTATTCCAAGAAGTCATAAGATAGATGCATCTAATTATTGTTTCAAAAACACTTTACCCACATTGGTATTTATATTACTAGTTTGTTGTGGAGATAAGTAAATTTAAGTTAGTAACTTGCAAAAGCCATTGACTATTTTAACACAAGAAGAAAAACCACATGGTATTTTTCCAAATTTAATTTGGCATAGGTTCTTTCACATACTTATTTATTTTTCTTTTTTATTATTTTTTCAAGGAAATAATATCACTCTACCCTCACAGTTTGAAGCAAAGAATGGATTTGTTGGTACAAGATGAACCCTTATAGAGTAAACCCTCTTCTTCCTTGCAATTACTATATGGAAGGTGGATCACCCACCAACCACAAGCATTGGTGGTAACCCCAAAGGACCCGATGGGAATTGATATCGAGACCTATGTGGACTTTGCACAAGAGCATGTACTAATCAAACTAACACCTATTGATTTTCACATACCATATAACGTAATTGGGCCTAACAATTAAGAACCTATGTTTCCTCCTTAGAGGTCACATGTTTGAATCCAAAGTGGGTAGGGTATGTACAATTCCATAGATTAAGCCATCAAATCACT